>JASDQU010101989.1:4534-50634 GCA_032191745.1 Picea mariana
TCCCACCCTCTATACCCTTGCCTAGCAGAAAAAATGGAAATGGAAGGGATTCTATCAATCCCACGCAAACAACCCTGAAGAGGAATAAAGTTGTGAATGAATGTCCTTCCCTCCTCTACTGTTGTACATAAATATAAACTCACTCAGACATTCAACCACTATTGTGCATAAGCATTATTCTTCAGGTTCATTGAATGCAAAGCATTCTATTTTAATTCTGAACAAGAAAAGATTGTTAAATATAAAGGTAGTTATAGTGTTATTTTGTGAAAAGATGCCACTACATGTTTATTGTTTTCTTTTAATCAACAACCTTTTCATGTATTTCTCCATTAAATATATTTGTTTCTTTTAGCAAAGTTTGAATGGAAGGAAGAGAAGAGAAACTTTTTTTAAAATATTTGGATGTAGTTTTCCCAATCAAATTACATTTATGATAATGGCATCAAAGGAAGCGCTCCATTGTGCCTCAATAATGGAATCAAAGGAAGCACTTTGTTGTGCCTCTGCAAGTTCATTTTGGTCTGGTAATTTGCAATGGTGAAAAATTGAAATGTTTCAACAATTTTTTCTAAAAGTAGGAAAAATGGAACATGGGATTTGAGCCCTACGATGGGGAAGAAGTTCAAATTTCACGTCCCTTACCTTTACCTTTGTTATCTCTGAATCACGTTACATTTGCAAATCTCTCACAGATTCCACAAAACTCTACCAAACTGTCATTGGTGCAGGTTATTCAACTAATGTGGAGGGTTACATTGTCATTGGTGTAGGTTATTCAACTATTGTGGAGGGATACACTGTTGACAAATAACCTCAACTACGATGTAGGGATACCTCTATTGCCAGATAACTTTAATAAAAACTATGATTGGAAGATGATAACTTTACTGGAAACTGTGATTGGAACATATTCTTAATGGGATGCAACTTCCTCAACCACCTAGGTTATTGAGGGCACTAAATTTTACAAATGGGTTAATTTTTTATGATTTTTTCCAAAAACATAAATAGTTAATTTCTATTTTTAAAGAAAAGAATGGATGAAATTTCATAAAATAAAATTATTTTACTTTAAAAATGATCATCAAAATTTAATAAAAATTATATAAAATTCTTAGAAATTTGAATATTTTTACAAAACTATCAACAAACATTTTACATTATGCATATTAAGTACTAGTAAAATTAACCCATGTTTCTACATTTTAATATAATTTTTCATCATTAAAATTAACCATAATTATTGTTTTTTTAATTTATTTTCATGATTGGTTTTTAATTTTTAATTTATTTTCATTTTATTTTAAAATTATAAAATGGAAATTATTTCATTTTAAGATTAAAACTATTAAGTAACAATTATATATATATATATATATATATATATATATATATATATATATATATATATATATATATATATATATATATATATATATATATATATAATTAATTTTATTAATGTAGTTGTTGATAATAATCTATAAACCTATAAAAATATCTTCAAATAGTATATAACCTATATTAATTAAAACATAATTATTTATATATGATAAATTAATAATGAAAATTAATACAAACGTTTTTCCATAACTACACAATTATCATATCATATATGATTACCAAAACCATTTTAATAACATTTTATATATATATATATATATATATATATATATATATATATATATATATATATAAAGCTAGCATTATTATCTTTTATTGATAAGAAAAAAAACAGAGTACACCCTATGATCTGGATTATTTTCAGAACAAAATGAACACAAATATTTTACAATGAAATACGCATAAATATTGTCAGAAATAGAATACATGATTTCTATTAATGAAAAAAACGTACTGAGACTCTAAAAATACAGATTGCAAGACTTGCTAGAATGATGGCAGCTTTATCTCTAAGAAGAGGCTAGAATGGTGGCAACTTTATCTCTAAGAAGAGATGTGATGACTACGCTTATTCGCAAGAATATGAGTACAATGAGTCTTTGAAGGCATTTTTACAATAAACATGAATGTCAAAACCCTAGAAATTCAAAAACCTAACCCTAGGAGATGAAGCGCCAAAAGTCATGTGAGCCCCGTTGGGGTAAGTTAGTACATCAACTTCCCGAGGTCATAAATTTTGCATACAATATTCGTTTTAGGTGTGTGATAGCCCATTGGAAAGGTAGTTTTGAAAAATACACATTATGCCATCAAAATCTAACTTTGTCAATAGATTAACTGTGTCAAGCCCAAAAAAAAAGTTTTTTAGGGCCTCAAAATGGCCCCGGAATATAAAAAGATGTACAGAGATGATACCTATCAAAATAAGCTAGTTGGACTAGATGGGTGGTCACCAATATCCACTTGGATTTTGTGTAGGGCTTCAAGACATCCTCAGAAGTGCAGAACCCATAATTACAAAGAAGTGCTCCCATTACATAGAAACGTGTTGAACTGAAAACTGTCAAGATGCGCCAGTTGGAATTTGGAACAGGTGGTTGGCCACCAATATCCACTTGGATCAATCCTCCCCCCTAAGAAATAAATGGTATCCATTGTGTTGAGTGCTCGGGGAAGAGGGGAAAGCATTTACTGAATTTGAATCTTGGTGAGTTGCGTCCCTTGCTAGAGAAGTTGCACTACTTGGTATGTGGAAGGCTATCACAAACCTATTGTTGACAGGTTTGAATTTGTTCCACCAACCTAATGTCTCTAGTATTGACGGGGTATTGTGTAGGCACCATCGTAGGTGAAGAAAAAATATATTCTTTCTCTTCTACAATCAAATTATGATGGATAGAAGGTGTTGAGGTTGCAGTGGTTATAGTGGTATTATGTGCATCATTTGAACATATTGTGAAGAGGCTGAATTTTGCAGTATGAGAGATTACCTTGCAGCATTTTTTTGGTGGAACAAAGTCATAACTACCTCTAGTATTCTGTAGAGCTAACCCCCTAGAGTAATAATGACACTACGAGATCGAGACTCATAAACAACATGACGTTTCCACATATATGGTTGGCCCAAAACAACATCATATGCATCAAGAGGGGAAACATCACATATGATTCAGATTATTTTCAGCACGAAATGAGAGAGGAGATACAATAAATAAATGTACAGAGACATCTCATATATCCAATAATATAACAAAAATATATCAGAGATGCAACCATAAACATACATATACAATAATACACAAGTTCTGTTAATGAGCGAAATCTACAAAACTGTAGAAATGCAGAGTGAAAGACTCGCTAGAATGGTGGTATCTTATCTCTGAGAAGAGATGTGACAGATACTCATATTCACAAGACGATGATCACAATGAGGCTCTAAAGACATTTTTAACATAAAGAAAATCCAAAACCCTAACCCTAGAAGATGAAAAGCCAACAATTTTGTGGACCCCATTTTTGGTAGTTTGGTGTATCAACTTCTCGGGGGTGTAACTTTGGCATACGATTTCTATTTGGGGTGCACAATAGCTACTTGGAAAGGTATCATAAATTAGATTCATTTTTGGGGTTCAATCAAAGTCTTCGACTATTAGTGAGGTGCTTGATCCCAAAAAGACTTCATTTAGGCCCTCAAAATGGTGCAGGAAGTTTAAGAACCAAAAAACTAGTAAAAATAGTAAATTGTCAGAAGATTGTTTTGGGCCAATTGGAATAGGTGTGTGGCCACCATATCCACCTAGATCAATCCTCCATCCTTAGGAATCAATGGTATCCATTTCTTTTATTTTTCGGTGGGGAAAAGCATTTCTTGAATCTACATCTTGATGAGTTGCTTTCCTTGTTGGAGAAGTTGCACTGCTTAGCTTGTTGAAGGTTTTCATTAACCTGTGGATAGAAGGGTTGGACCTTTTTAACAAGTCTAGCTACATGATATGACTGTGTGAAAAAGGAATCCTTTCTCTTTTCTTCAATCTTGTCGATCTGCTTCTATTGGACAAAAGGTGCTTGGACTGAGGCTGCAATGGTTGTAGTGTTCTTTTGTTCACCTTTTGAACAAACTATGAAGAAGTTGAATTTTGCAGTATGAGATACTACCTTGTGGCATTGTTTAGATACTACCTTGCAACATTTTTTAGGTGGGACAATAGTTGGAAATACCTTTGGTGTCATGTAAAGATGACCCCCTAGAGTAACAATGACACTATAGGGATGAGACTCATAAATAGCATGGCGCTTCCACATATACATCTAACCCAAAAGAGCATCACAAACATCCAGTAGGGAAAAATCACATAATACCTCATCCTTGAAGGGATGGATGTCGTATGACAATCGACACTGCTAGTTGACACAGAGATCTCGTTCTTTGTGAAGCCACCCGATGTTGTATGATTATGGGTGTGGTGTTGTCGACAATCCCAATTGTTTGACGACCTCTATGGAGATGAGGTTCTTATAGCTTCCACTATCAACAATGAAATGAAATAGGCTCCCCTCCACTCACATCTATGAATGGAAGAGGTGCTCCCCCTCCTTAGGATCGATTGGTATTTCTGGTTTAATTATTGTGGTCACGATAGTAGCAATAGGGTCTGCGTCGATGATTTGTCTTCTCCCATTATTTTTTGAATCAGATTTTGAATATGGGTTCATATAGTTTTATTTGATCTTGACCACCAATGACTATTTTGAGTGACATTCATCGATGTCGTGTCAGGGGATTTTGTGGAAATTGCACTAATTTCCAGTGTCATTCTTCGTCTTTCTATGACCCTCCTTTTCATGTGTCTTAGACTAGTTTTCGAGAGGTTGTTTGTTAGGGTCATCTTTATCATATTTTGGTTGTTACGGATTTGTAAACTTGAACTCCCATTTGTTCTAGTGCCTAAATTTCTGCTCGATTTTGACAACATATCAATAGGAAGCCCCCATCGATGAGATGTCCAAAAACTCCATTTCAGTTTGGATGTATATGTGTAGAGCCCCACAATATTTCAGAATGAGATGCCGCTAAAAATATTTAACACCCAGCTTGGTGTGCAAGGTATGGAAGATATTGGTGAGATCTAGCACTGCTTGGCCCCTCTCTTGATGCAGTGTGGTCCATCTCATGTACTGGTCATCATAGTTACCAACAGGGTAATATTGTTCCTTGACCGCATCCACAAAAAAATCCCAAGTGGTCTTAGCCCCATATATTCCAGACTCCTCTATGGAACTTTTCTCCCAGTAAGTTTCTCACCAATGTTTGACATGGGGAAGAGATTTAAGGAGTGTGAAGGTGATCATTTCCCTGTCGAAAAAATTGTGAGAAAAGAAATATACTTCTATCATATTTAACCATTTTTCTAGGGATACTGCATCTATCTTTCCTTCAAATACAGGAATATCAAAATTAACATGTACAATTAAAGGCTAGGTGCCTCCAAATTGGTCTCTTAATAAAGACGCACTAGTTTTTATCAGCAGGAATTGAAGGATGTGGAAAAAATCTCCATCATTTCATCACTTTGTCGTGTGAGAGCTTGCTCAAGTAACATATTAATAAAATCATCTCTCTATCATTTTTCTTTTCTTTCTCCATGGAGGGTTTCTTGGGCATGCAAGAGAGATTGTCCTCAAGAGAGACAATCTTGATACCCAACTCTCTATACTCGGACCTCATCAGGGACATACACTGAAAAAAATGATCAAGAGAAACTTTCTCTGATACCACTGATCCAGATTATTTTCAGCACGAAATGAGATTGGATATATAATAAAGCAATGTACAGAGATATCTCATATATTCAATAATATAATAGAAATATCAACATTGAAATGCAATGGGGTCCCATTCACCCACATCTATGAATGGAAGAGGCACTTCCGCTCTTCAGGATATGCTAGTTCTTCTAGTTGAATTGTTGCAGTCACGACAATAACAATGGGGTCTGCGTCGATAATATGTCTTTTTTCATTATTTTCTAGATCAAATTCTGAATCAGGATTCAAATCCTTGTCTTCAATCTTGGCCACCAATGGATGTTTTGAGTGACATTCATTGGTGTTGTGCCAGGGGCTTTTATGGAAGTTTCACCACTTCCTAATGTCATTCTTCATCTTTCCCTTACCCTTGTTTTCCTATGGCTTGGACTGGTTGTCAAGAGGCTGTTGGTTAGGGACATTTTTATCGTTCTTTGTTTTTTATGTATTTGCAGACCCAAACTCCCATTTTTTCTGGTGCCCAAATTTCTGCTTGACTTTGATAACATATTGATAGGCAACTCCTACTGATGAGATGTTTAGTAAATCCATTTCAATTTGTATGTACCTATGCAGAGCCCCATGGTATTCCAGAACCATATGCCAATCAGATTCTTTGATACCCAACTTGGGATGCAAGGTATAAAAAGTATTTGCGAACTCAGGCATTATTTGTCCATTCTCTTGTTGCAGTCTAGTCCATCTCATGTACTGGTCTTCATAGCTATCAACAACGTAATATTGTTCCTTGATCGCATTCACAAAAAACTCCCAAGTGGGATCGACCCCATATATTCTATATTTCTCTATGGAACTTTTCTCCCATTAAGTTTCCCACCAATTTTTGACAAGGGGGAGAGCCTTGAGGAGTGCAAAGGTGATCTTTTCCCTGTCAGAAAAATTGTGAACAGAGAAATAACCTTCTATCAGATTTAACCATTTTTCTAGGGAATCCTCATCTATATGACCTTCAAATACAAGAATATCAAAGTTAACTTGTACCTTGAAGGGAGAAGCTCCTCCAAAGTGGTCTCTTGATGAAGATGTGTTTGTTTCTATTGGAAGAGGTTGAAGTATGTGGGAAAAATTCCTTATCATTTTGTCCCTCTGTCACGTGAGAGATTGCTCAAGAAATAGGTTAATAGAATATTCTACTCCACCATTTTTCTTTTCTTCCACCATGGAGGATTTATTTGGCATGCGAGAGCGATTTTCCTCAAGAGAGACAAGCTCGAGACCCAACTTACTATACTCGGAGCTCATCAGGGACATGCGCTAAAAAATGATCAAGAGTAGCCTTTTTTGATACCACTAATCTGGATTATTTTCAGAATGAAATGAAAATAGAGATATTACAATGAAATACACATAAATATTTCCAGAAATAGAGAAATACAACAATACATGATTTCTATTAATGAAAGAAATGTAAAGAGACTATAAAATTACAAAGTGAAAGACTCGCTAGAATGGTGGCAGAATTATCTCTGAGAAGAGATGTGACAGCTATGCTCATTCACAAGAAGATAAGTACAATGAGGCTCTGAAGGCCTTTTTACAGTAAAAATGAATGCCAAAATCCTAGATGTCCAAAAAACTAACCCTAGGAGATGAAGCGCCAAAATTCATGTGGGCCCCATTGGGGAAAGTTAGTGCATAAACTTCTCGAGGTCATAACTTTTGAATAAGGTCTATATTTTATGCGTTTGATAGCCCATTGGAAAGGTATTTTTGATAACTACACATTATTGCATCAAGAATTGATTTTGTCAATAGTTTGACTATGGAAATCCCAAAAAATGTTGTTTAGGGCCTCAAAACAACCCTGGAAGTACATAAAGATGTATTGAGATGAAAAATGTCAAAATAGGCTAGTTGGACTAAATTGGTGGCCACCAATATCCACCTAGATGTTGTGTAGGGATTCAAGATAGCCTTAGAAGTGCATAACCCATAATTATAAAGAAGTTTCCCCATTACAGAGAAATGTGTTGAACTAAAAACTGTCAAGATGAGCCAGTTGAAATTTGGAATAGGTGGGTGGCCACCAATATCCACCTAGATCAATCCTCCCCCCTTAGGAAGAAATGGTCCTCCATTTTGTTGATTTCCCAGGGAAAAGGAGAAATCATATGTTGAATCTAAATCTTGGTTAGTTGCATGCCTTGCTGGAGAAGTTGCACTACTTGGTCTATGGAAGGTTGTCATGAACCTGTTGTTAGCGTTATTGAATCTATCCCACCAACTTGTTGTCTCTAGGATTGATGGGGAATTGTGTAGGCACCATCATAGGTTTAGAAACAATATCTTCTTTCTCTTTTACAATCTTCTTCTGTTGGATAGAAGGGCTTGAGGCTGCAGTGGTTGCAATGGCCTTCTGTGCATCCTTTGAACAGATTGTGAAGATGTTGATTTTTGCAGTATGAGAGATTACCTTGTTGAACTATTTTGGTGGAATAGTAGTCAGAACTACCTCTGGTATCCTATAGAGTTGACCCCCTAGAGTAATAATGACACTACAGGATAGAGACTCATAAAAAATATGACATTTCCACATATATGGTTGGCCCAAAACAACATCATAGACATCAAGAGGGGAAACATCACATATGATCTTGATTAATTTCGGCACGAAATGAGAGCGAAGATATAATAAATAAATGTAGAGAGATATCTCATATATCCAATAATATAACAAAAATATCAGATATGCAACCATAAACACGAAGACACAGTAATACATAATTTATATTAATGAGAAAAATGTACAAAACTATAGAAATACAGAGTGAAAGATAGGCTAGAATGGTGGCAGTTATCTATGAGAAGATATGTGACAAATACTCACATTCCCAAGAATATGATTACAATGAGGCTCTAAATACCTTTTTAACATAAATAAAATCCAAAACCTTAACCTCAGAATATGAAAAACCAACAGTTTTTTGGACCCTGTTTTGGGTAGTCTGGTGTATCAACATCCCTGGGGCGTAACTTTGGCATACGATCTTCGTTTAGGGTGAACAATAGCTCATTGGAAAGGTATATTAGAGGAGATTCATTATGGGGGATCAATCAAATACTTTGGCCATAATTGAGGTGATTGATCCCTAAAAACTTCATTTAGACCCTCAAAATGGCCCTAGAAGTTTAGGAACTGAAAAAATATTAAAAATAGTAAATTACCAGAAGATTATTTTGGGCCAGTTGGAATAGGTGGGTGACCACTGATATCCACCTAGATCAACATACTAAATCATCCTTGAAGGGTTGAATTACAAAGGTGTAATACCCCAATATAGAGCCCCAATTGTAAATGTGAATGTAAATATGTTTCATAGGTTGGTGAGCCAGGTTATTATAGGCCAGAAGGATTACATGATTATTAGGCTAGAGATCCTAGATGATAAAGGCCATTGAGCCTATTTGTATATATGTAAACACCTATATCATTAATAAAATACATCAATGCATGTAGACCAACCACAATAAAGAGTATGGGGGACTAAATTCCACTAGGAAGGGAGGGGGGGCTAAGAGCCTAGGAAAGGGGCTAAGCTAGAGGGCTTATCTCCAATGGAATATTATAATATTATTCCTAAAATACTAATTTATGGAAATAACCTATGTTATCCTAAGTTCCTATGGGAAGGGAACAAATTACAAGTGGAGCCCGTGAAGCTTCATGATGACAAGTGTCCAATTTGGGACATGCATATAAAGGACTAGGGGCTCGGTGCATGAGTGGTCATTCTTCCCATTCATGCATTTATCCATTGGATTCAACCATGCACTCCATGACTCGACCTATCCATTCCATCATGCATGCCTTGACCAGTATCACGTACTTTCTATTAGGAGAAACACGTTGTACCTTACCTGAAGGTCACCGCTGACATCATCTATATGTTACCCTAAACTTTGTTGTTGCTATTCACCTGTACTTTCCTGTCGCTAGAAGAAAACATGTTCCATACTCAAATTTTGTTGATTCCTTCACCTGTGTTGTTACTTCGTTGACTTAAGAGATGGACTGAAGAAGTAGGTTGTCAGGCCCATGGGATTGACAAGGAAGGTTGTCAAGCCCATGGAATTGAAGAGGTGGGTTGTCAGGCCCGTGGATTGAAGAGGAAGGTTTTCAGCCCATGAGAAACTCTCTCCATGTGAGAGAATTCCTAGGAATTGATTTCCTGAGGGAGCCTATTGCTAAAGACCTGGAAGGGAAGTTGGGTAGCCAAAGGACTGTTGAGCAAAGAAGGGGAAAACTTCTTGGGGTGGGATAAGCATGTGGGGAATGAGAGACTATGAGTTGTTAGTTTGAGTAGGCACTTGATAGAGTTTTTCTTGTTGTCTGAGGTACATCAACCTAGCTAGGAATCCCTTTACCCCTACAGAGTTTAGTCCCAGCTTGGGGGTGACTCACTGATGAGAGTTTTGAGCAATGTAGTCTAAGGTTGGGAGGATCATGAAAGGTCTGCATGCATCTTGTGGTATTTTATCAAAGATAAGTATCAATTGTGTGTTAATTTATATGTTGTGTATTATACATGTGTTTATGTGTATGGGTTATGACTATGTATGTTCATGTATATGTTTATTGTTATTTCTGCATCAATCTGTGTATTTGCAGAATATATTTGTATGTTTTATTTCGGTATACAGCTCCACAAGAGTTTCTAGTGGCATATCCCAGGAGTCTAAGGCTGGGTATGCTACAATATGGATATCAAAGCATGAAATTTTTTAAGTGGCATGACCCAACCTGGGTGGTTGTGTATATTAAAAATTGGCATYAGAGCTCCATTTTTCAACACTGAGCCTAGATGGGTCGTGTAAGTGGAAATTGAAGAAAAATTTACACAGATAATTGTTGTCAAAATGTCCAAATTTCAAGTTACAGATCATCCATGAGTGCCAGGAAGGTGATGAGAGAACACCTTAACCTTGTTTGAAAGCTCAGGATGTGTAGCAATTTGGGAAACCACAATGGTCATTGTTTTGGGCCACGATATTTGACCTGGGTCATTAGATCTGTTTGGAAAGGTCTGAACCCTTCATAGTCGTCAGATATAGAGAAGGAGCATGACAGTTAAACCCTCAAGTCCCTTGGACTTCGCTTCTTTGACAATTTTAAGTCTTTGATGAAAACGAGGTAAAATCGCTAAAGATCTAAAGTATGGAAGTGAATCTATGCCATAGATCACTAGGAGGAGTACTTGACCATTGTATTTGGCCAAGGACATATCTAGCCATTGGAAAAAGCACAGAAAAGGAGGTGATGCATTGTGGAGAAGATCAGATCCTAGCCATCATATCTACGCGTGAGAGAGTGTGAGTCGTAGATCTCACGATAGTTTGGAGGTTTGACACTCTGGGAGAAATGAGTCCTTAATATGACAGAAAGAAAATATCTTGAAGTCTCAAACTTCGGAGTAAATATGGACCATTTGTGTTTGGGGAGACATGTCCACAGATTAGTGATTATTTTCTAATTCGACATTCAAGAAATTTGTAGTGTTTTGTTGAGAGTTCCCTGAAACCCCGAAGCTTCTAATTATCAGAGTAAATCAAAATCGTCTATTGTCGGGGGCACATGTCTACAAATTATCAAGTATTCGGTCTTCTAGAGGATTATGGGAGAAATTTGCTGTGGTGCAAAAAGTTTCAAAGTCTCGAAGTGTCGGAGTTCCGAAGAGTGTTACACATTATTTTGGTCACTTTGGTGATGTCTCTACAAGTGATGTATTCAGGCTCCCATAAGGAATTTTTGCCTGAGAAAAGTGAATGTTGTCTTCTTCCAAAAAACACATTTTTAAGATGAGTTCGCAGGCTACCTATGTTATAGGGTGTGAAAATCCTTTATTCTCGTAGGCAACCCATACTTTGGGTGAGAACTATTCACAGTCTGCTCTATAGGTAGGGTGCGAACCTATTTCAAATCTTGGAAAAGAGAAGAGGTCACGAAGGTTCTAGAAGGGAATCTTCTAGAAAATGAGTTGGAATTTGCATGGTTGGTATCCTATTGACTTCTCAAATTTGGTGGGATCATCCTCATCCATTTAACCATCTCTCCTTATCCTATATATTGAAAGGTTTCCCATGGAAAAGGTTAAGAAAGATTGAATGAAGAATTGGTGAAAGAATTGTGTGAAGAACTCTGCTTGGATAGAAGCTTGAAGACTCTATTTGTTCTATCAAGTTGTATTGGATCTTCTTCATGCGAATGTAGAGCAAGCGTTCATGTTGGAACCAAGGGTCACTGAAAGGAAGCTTGTGACATCAAGGCAATCTGGTTATATCTTCTACTTTCATTTAATATAATATAGTGACATGTCCCTTTCCCATAAAATCACTATTATTTTATTGCATAACTTCTTGATCATATGCATAGGTTGACATCGAATATACTTTTCTATCACTGCTTTGGTTGGTTTGTGTTCTATTGGATCTGATTTCACAAGAGCACCGGAGAAAACCAAGAACAAAAAAGACCTAAGGAATCGATATAAAGGTATGTCACTCATTCCTTCTCAGTAGTAGATTCAATGACCACAACTTAGAGAAAGAGTCATGCCCTGTCCTGTTTTGTTCTAGATCCAGGTGGATCTAGGGAGATCTATTAGTGTCCGCACCCATCGATTTATCCAGTAACAAAATTGGCGAATCCACTAGGGATACAACCCATTTTGGTGGTTTTTTCTTGGCTATTTTCTCTTGACCTACCATTTTTTCATTCCCAATCAATCTCTGAGTCTTGAGGAGATCTTTACAGACTCATTGGATCCAAAATTTCCCTCAAAAGTTCTGTCATTTTTCCAAAATTTGCATGATTACAAACCTTATCGCACTGCACCTTTCTATAGCCCGCGAGAATCACTGAAGTTCACACCCTAGTGTTCAGTTCAGTGTGAACTTCTTGCAACCTGGCTATGTCTAGCCTGCTAGAATCCTTAATTCTTGCACTATACCCCACTACCAGACTGCGAACTCACTTGTAAAATTTTTGGATTAAGTCTTCTGTGTCTTTAGATGCCCAGATTGTTTTGTGTCTCTGGGAAGAACTTCTCTAGCTAGTGATTGAATGTTTCTTGACTTCAAATCTCATGAATGATTAGTTTTCAGAAATCGAAATCTTTTCTTGATCATTTTTTCTCTATTTTTACCTCTTGACCTTTTCTTAACAAGGATATCATCTCCGATTCTGAAATCTGAGTGCTTGTTTGGTTGGGGGCCTTTGATTGGATTAAAAGTTGAGATTAATTGTCCTTTTCAATTGCCTATTACTTGGAAAATTGTTACCCATGTGCATTTGAAAAGACCAGTCTTGTCGGTTTGTTATTTTTATCTTCATTGAAAGATTGATTTGGGTGTTTGTTGAGTATTTCTTTTTCATTGGTTGCTTTCTTTTTCTTTGTTCCATCCCTGTTGCTTGGTTTCTAATAAAAAATTAAAGACTTTTTTCTTTTTGTAGCGACCTTTTATTCGAAAAATATTGCATTCAAGTATTGAAAGACAACGAATAGGGTATTTACATTGTTCATGATTGTTTGATATTACATTTCAGAGAAGATCATACATTGTAGTTCACATTATTCTAGAAAACTCTTATGTCCCTATTGTAAATAAGATTCATCGAACAAAAATTTGTAGCATTCATCCTTATTTATGCATTTTTGGGTTAGAGTATCACACAACATCGGTTTCATTTCCATATCCTTTTTGCATAACAACAACCTTTAATAATATTGCACAACTTTAAAATTCAACTAGTAACTTTTTCTAGGGATCTTTTACACCAACATTAGCTAGGCTAGAGCTTTGGAATAAGTAGTGAGACACACTCTCCAAAGCACAAAACACACAATAGTATTTTGTGATAAGAAGTGTCAAATTCCATTTGCAACAGTTTGTCCCGAGAAGCCCTTCTCACATGAGGGTCAAACCTGAGGTCGCATTGAAATCGACAGAGTTACTCACCCTGCTTTGTTGATATCAGTGTAGAGATTGCACGTATTATAGGGATCACTTGAAGGTATACCCACAATGATGAGAAGAACCCTCTAAAGTTGATTTTGGGCTAGATACCCTACCCTTGCCTGTGGTCGGACTATTGACTATTACCCAGGCATCATTGTTGTTTGTGGTAACCTTAGTAGCCTATCTTCTTAGGGTATTACACAAGGTGAATATGAAGGGGTAAGTCTTCACGGTACCTAGAATCAACGTTGGCCAGACTCACTCAGGATCCTTGGAGGGTATACCCACGATTGTGTGTGGGAGCTTGCACCAGGGTGTAAGTCTGTTAAGTAGGTCATCAACATAATTTTTCCACCCTTGCCCAGCCTCTTCTTGTCTTGTCATCATGACATTGGATTTCATCACCGACTAGTGAATTTGAAATTAGAAGGTATTGTTTTCTTGGTTTTGCTTCCTAGATTTTATTAGCACATGTTGTTTGTTTACACAAGTTGGCCATACAATTTCTTTCATAAGATTCTAAATCAATCACAATTGACCCTTCACGTCATTCACGTAGAATGAAAGGCCTACCCCCAGAAGATATGGAAGGTTCTCAATGATCCAGGTGGATATCGATGGCCACCCACCTTTTCCGATTGGCTCAAAATAGTTTTCTGGCAATTTTGGCAATTTACTATTTTTAGCAGGTTTTAACCTCCGGGGCCATTTTGAGGGCCTAAATGAAGGTTTTTTGAGATAGATGTTCTCTATGATATCCAAAGGAATGATTGAGCCCCCAAAATGAATCTCCTTGATGATACCTTTCCAACGAGCTATCACACGCCTAAAACGGAGATCGTATGCAAAAGTTACGACCCCGGGAAGTTGATGTACTAACTTACCCAAACGGGGCCCACATGACTTTTGGCGCTTCATCTCCTAGGGTTAGGTTTTTGGATGTCTATGAATTTTGGAATTCTTGTATATTGTAAGAAGGCCTCTAGAGCCTCATTGTAATCATCTTCTCACGGATGCGAGTAGCAGCCATATCTCTTCTCAGAGATAAGCTACCTGCGCCCTAGCTAGTTTATTTCCATTCTGTCTGTAAGCATATTTCAGTCATTTGTTATTAATGAAATGAAGTCTTATTTCTGCTGCATCTCTACATTTATGTGTATTTCTGTATTTAATTGTGCTCCTACATAAATCCAGATCAGTGGTATCAGAGCAGTCTGCTCATTCTTTATCCTTCTTTGCATGTCCCCAACGAGATCAAACTATAAGGAGTTGGGGCTCGATCTGGTTGAACCATTGCGAGATCAGCCTCGCAAACCCCGACGACCGCCCATGGGGGAAGAAAATAAAGATGAGGGAGTAGGAGATCCTATCAAAATGTTTCTCGAGGAGGCCCTCGAGAAACAAAGGAATGTGATGATGGACAACTTTCCCCAGATTCTTCAACGGATTTCGACTGGCGGTGCATCGACATCCAGAAGCCACTCTGGAGGTGCCACTCCTTTTAAGGTACAAGTAAACTTTGACATTCCCATATTTGATGGAAAAATAGATGCAGATGTTGTAGATAGATGGTTGAATCTGTTAGAAGGATATTTCTCGGTTCATGAGTTTTCCGATCGAGAAAATATTATTTTCGCACTCCTCAAAGCTGCCCCCCATGTCAAGGACTGCTAGGAAACCTACTCAGAGAAAGAGGGCGAGGGAGAACCCTCTTTTTTCTCGGCTGCACCCACTTGGAATTATTTTCGAGACGCCATCAAGGAGAAATATTATCCCGTGGGGAGCTATGAGGACAAATACATACAATGGACTACTTTGTGGCAGCAAAGGGACCAAGATGTGCATGAGATTACAAATCTGTTTCATACCCTACGCACAAAGTTGGGTATCAAAGATTCAGAGAAAAAATTGGTGTTAAAGTACCACAGTTGTCTACATAGATACATTCAGGATGAAATGGAGTTCCTTGACATCTCCTCACTTGGTGTGGCATATCGATATGCTGCCAAGATTGAGCAGAAGTTCAAACAGAAGAAGAGAGACTTTGGGTCTGCAAATCAGAAGCACGGGAAAGGTACTCCCAAACCGCAAAAAAAAGGACCAAGCCAAGGGGGGGTAGGCTAGGACAACCTGCCAAAGCCACAAGCAAAGAACAACACCATGAATCCAAAAAAAGACATGGGGAAGTGGTGTGAGTTCCATAAGAGCTCCACCCACAACACAAGTAAGTGTCGGGCCAAGCAGTCACTGGTAGTCGAGTTGAAGGCTTTTGAATCGGATGCATGCTCTGATTCTGAATTGGAACCTGACAAGGGGAATGATAGGGGGAAGCAGATTATCAATGCGGAGACCAATGCCATTGTTGCCACCACAAAGATCCAGAAGAGCCAGAGGAGGCAGAGCGTCTCTTCCATTCCAAGATGTGGCTAAAGGGTTCCCCATTGCAGTTCATTGTCGATAGTGGGAGCCAAAAGAACCTCATCTTGGTAGAGGTCATGAAGCATTTGGGCTTGCCGACCACAGCACACCCACAACCATACACCATTGGGTGGTTGCACCAAGGATGGGACCTCCGCGTCAGTCGACAATGTTGCCTTCCCTACAGCATCAAGCCCTTCACGGATGAGGTATTATGTGACGTTGCTCCTCTTAATGTTTTTGATGTATTACTAGGCCAACTATACTTGTGGAAGCAACATGATATGTATGATTCTAGGCCTCATGCTGTTATTATCACTTTGGGCAATAAGCTATACAAGATACCAGAGATAGCACCACCTACCACCATCTCTTTGGTTACTGCAAAACAATGCAGTAAGCTCATTTCCCAAACCAGTAAAATTGTTTTTCCTAATGATCCACCCTTAGGGAAAGTGGAAGACTATGGCCATGACCTCCAGACAAGGCCCCACTGCATGAAAACAACATATGGATAAGGTTGTGGAGGAGTACGAGGACATATTCACCTTCCCCGCAGGGGTGCCTCTACACTGCTAGGTCAAGCACCCCATCGATCTGACCCCAGGTGCACCGCTACCCAATGGACCCATCTACCAGTGCTCTGTCCTGAAGAATGAAGAAATAAAGAGGCAGATTCAGGAGCTATTGCAGAAAGGTCACATCCGGCCGAGTTCAACGCCCTGTGGGAGCCCGATTGTCTTGGTGCAGAAGAAGGATGGGACTTGGAGACTTTGCATTGATTATCGGGCACTGAACAAGATCACTGTTTGGAATAGGTACCCAATCCCATGGATTGATGACCTTTTGGACCAACTCAAGGGGGAAAAATATTTCAGCAAGATCAACTTGAAGTCTGGGTATCACCAGGTACCAATCGAACCTTCTGATGTGTGGAAGACTGCATTCAAATCCAAGGAGGGCCTTTTCAAATGGTTGGTCATGCCTTTCGGGTTGAAGAATGCCCCTGCAACCTTCATGAGGCTAATGGACGAGATCCTGCGGCCATTCACCAGGGATGATTTTAAGGATGGAAATTTGTTTTAAAATGCAGAAACCTTAGCGAATCTTACTAATCCTCCATATTCCAACTATAAATGTTTGGCGATATTTTTGTAAAAATATTCAAATTTATAAGCATTTTATGTAGCTTTTATAAAATTTTGGCGATTTTTAAGGTAAAATTTTTTTATCCTATAGAATTTGGGCAAATCATTTTTAAAATAACAAATCTCATTTTTGGAAAAACCATGGAAAATTAGCCCATGAGCGAAATTTAGCCCCTAAAATCATCCATGCCATTCACCAACTCATTTGCAGTGGTGTACTTGGATGACATTATGATCTTCACCCAGACTTGGGAAGAGCACCTCCACCATATCTGACAGGTCCTCCAAACACTGCGGCAACACAAGTTGTGTGCCAATTTGGAGAAATGCACTTTTGGCATAACACAGGTTCAGTATATGGGATACATTATTGATGAACGGGGGGTGAATGTGGATCCCGAAAAGATCCAAGTCATTTGGGATTGGCCATCCCCAACCACCCTAACAGAGCTCCATAGCTTTTTAGGTCTTGCCAATTTCTACCACAGGTTTGTGTTGGGATTCTTTCATATCACTTGGCCCTTGATTCAAGTCACCAAGGGAGGAGCTAAAGAAAAATTATTTTGTTCTGAATCTCAAAAGAAGGCGTTCGGGGAGTTGAAACATCGCCTCTACTCTGCACCAGTGCTCACACTACCAGACTTGCAACAACCATTTGAGATTAAGACAGATGCCTTTGACTATGCTATTGGGGCAGTCCTTACTCAACATGGGCATCCAGTGGCATATCACAGTGAGACACTTTCTGACACAGTCCGAAAGTATCCCACTTATGACAAAGAAACGTATTCCATTGTGCAGGCTTGTCGGCAATGGAAGAATTACATTTTGGGAAAGGAAACGGTCATCCACACAGACCACCGACCCCTGCAGTTCATACAGATGAAAGGGAAGTTGCAGAACGATCACCATCAGAAGTGGTCCACATACCTGCAACAGTTTCATTTGAACATTAAGTACAAAAAAGGCAGCACCAATAATGTTGTAGATTGCCTCAGTCGACCACCCATCATGGCGCTAACCACTGTGCTCAACTCTTGTGGGCATGAGACTTCTGATTGGCCGCTTCTCTACACAAGTGATCCAGAATTCGGCCACACATACAATAGACTCTTGGAGGGAAAGCAGGTTCCCAATTTTCACCTCCAGGATGCCCTTCTTTGTCACTTGGGACACCTTTGTGTTCCTTCAAGCGAGCGTGCCAAGATGATTTGGGAGGTGCACTACAGTCGATTCGCTGGGCATTTTGGGGTCGAGAAAACTATGGCAGTACTGCAAAAGTATTTCTATTGGCCGAACCTTCGACAAGATGTCAGGAAGTACATCAAGTCCTGCACTGTTTGCACCATTGCCAAACTGACCATCAAGAAGAAAGGCCTCTATACTCCACTTCCTACCCCCAGTCGACCTTGGGAATCCATCTCTATGGATTACATGTCAGGCCTTCCTTCTACTAAGCATGGAAACAACTGTGGTTTTGTGGTCGTCGACCGATTCTCAAAGATTTCCATTATGATGGCTTGCAAGAAGAATATCACAGTAGAAGCCACTGCTAAACTCTTCTTTGAACGAGTGTGGGTACACTTTGGGATCCCACAGTCTATCATCTCATATTGGGACAGTAGGTTCCTTAGTACATTTTGGTCCAGCCTCTGGTCGATGTTGGACACCAAGCTCACCAAGTCCACAGCTTTCCATCCGTAAACTGATGGCCAGACAGAGGTCGTCAACCGGATGATCGTACACATTCTATGCATGTACAATTCAAAGCATCCACACACATGGGATGAGAGCCTCCCCTATGTACAACAAAACTACAACTGGGCTCTCCATAGCTCAACTAGCCACAACCCCTTTGAAGTGGGCTTGGGATTCCAGCCACTATGTCCCATTGACATAGCCATGCCATTTGTGGCTACTCAGGAAGATTCAGCTCATGTCCAGTATGAGGAAGATAAGACAAAAAACTTCATTGAGCACATTCAACACATCCACCAATAGTTTCATGACATCTTGGATAGAGCCAATGCTAAGTACAAGCAACGACATGATCAACATTGGGTGCCACACAACTTTCCAAGTGGGCGACAAAGTGTGGCTGCATTTGCAAAAGGAACACCTCACTGGACCCCATCGCAAGCTTCATCTACTTCGATATGGGCCATACACCCTCACCAAGGTTGTAGGGGAAAATTCCTTTGAGCTCAGCGTTCCACCATTCCTTAGTCTGCACCCAGTGTTCAATGTGGACCACCTTCGGCCCTACTTTCCACCTCTACTAGACACATCCGACATGGCAGAACAACTCACACCAACAGAGTTAAATCTAGACTACATGGAACAAGCCAAAACTAATCAGATCATGGATACACATATCAAGCACACCCAAAAACAAAGGATACCGCTATATCGAGTTGTCAAAGTAGGCCAACTCCTTCACCAAGGCAAATGGCTCACCAGGGACCAAGCTCAGCAGAAGTTTCCTCATCTCATGGAGGAACTCAACGCAATGGGGACCATTGCTTCCTAAGGAGGGAGGATTGATCTAGGTGGATATCAGTGGCCACCCACCTTTTTCGACTGGCTCAAAACAGTTTTCTGGCAATTTTGGCAATTTACTATTTTTAGCAGGTTTTAACTTCTGGGGCCATTTTGAGGGCCTAAATGAAGGTTTTTTGAGATTGATGTTCTCAACGATACCCAAAGAAAATATTAATATCCCAAAATGAATCTCCTTGACGATACCTTTCCAACGATCTATCACACGCATAAAACGGAGATCGTATGCAAAAGTTACGACCCAGGGAAGTTGATGTACTAACTTACCCAAACGGGGCCCACATGACTTTTGGCGCTTCATCTCCTAGGGTTAGGTTTTTGGATTTCTATGACTTTTCGCTTTCTTGTCTATTGTAAAAATGCCTCTAGAGCCTCATTGTAATCATCTTCTCATGGATGCGAGTAGCAACCACATCTCTTCTCAGAGATAAGCTACCAGCGCCCTAGCTAGTTTATTTCCATTCTGTCTGTAAGCATATTTCAGTCATTTGTTATTAACGAAATGAATTCTTATTTCCACCGCATCTCTGCATTTATGTGTATTTCTGTATTTCATTGTGTTCCTACATAAATCCGGATCACTCAACCCTTTCCTACCAACTCACCAGAGGGCTCTCCTCAACAGAGTGAAGTCAAATACGTCGCCACTCCACAAGTGGAAAGAACTAACTCTTTAGAACGGTTTTGAATTACCAATTCTCGAGAGGACTTCAGAGTTCCTCTCGACTCTAAGAGATGTATTTTTCAAGTGAATTCTTCTAGAGAAATAGTTGTTAAGTCTTCTAAATTGCCAACCAGACCTTTTATAGGACCTGAGGATCAAGATCCTTTTTGGACTACTGGCATTTTTAGACGGGATCTCTTTGGCTCAGGAGTAAGCGTTGATATCACTGTCACACTTGAGCTACCCGAAACATCTAATCCATACACAATACCTTTTACTACTGCCTATTGTTTTCCTGGTATAGACACTCTGTCAGCTAACCACATCTTTATTATCCCTCTACAAATGGTCCATTACACAATGGTCCCAGATACTACGAGTCCTCACACTGAAATTACAATGGCTAACCAAGCTCCCATTGGCACACCGCTTTCGCCTAGATTCACCCCAACACTTCCACCTGGATATCATGCATTGAATTCTTCTATTCTCGCTCCTTCACAAATCTCATCCGAGACTCCTGGCATTTCTGCTCCTTCTGGGCACCATCTCATTCCCATTTTCATTACGCCACTTCCTTGACCCCCTTTCAGAGGACCTCTTCCATACTCTATTGGAGACACCAACCCTAGTGGCAGCATCTCATCTTTCATACCTAATTATCAGATTCTTTTCGGTGGACAATTTCACCAAGGAGGCCAAACCCAATCCCCTTTTGCAAGACAAATCCCAATTGGGACGCAACCCCCAATTGGAGGGTAACCCCCACCTCCCCCACCCTATGGAAAAAACATACCTCCATCCTTGGCCTAGTATTGAAATTATCTTATTCAACATAATCCTCACTCGATTGGGGGGAAACAACCTCAAGATAGCTCCTTCATACGCCCTAGTACAGGCCAACCAAATCTAGGTACATCCAATCCTATTTGGGGATTGAATGCTCAACCCCACGTACCTGTTCAAAGGAACAAACCCAACCAATATAACCCTACGAATTACTTTCCTCCACACCAACAATCGAATCTGCCTAGATCTTCGTGTTATATGAAAACTTCTTATGGTCCCACTGGTCTACCGATGGGTCTCCCTCCCCAAAGTCACCAGTACCCACATGTGAATAGACAGTTACCCTTCTTAGCCACCCTAGACCTCCCTAATCTATCGAGAATTTTAAATGATCTGATCTATCACTCTCCTCAATGGCTCGCCATACCGTCCAAACTACCATCTGACATCCCTAAATTCAATGGTAAACTGGGAGAGGACCTGAACAATTATGTAATGACTTTTCACCTTTGGTGCTCATCCAACTCCTTGATGGATGGATCTATTCATTTATGCCTTTTTCAGTGAACCCTCATAGGTTCCGCTGCGAAGTGGCATATAGAATTACCATGAGGCTTATTCACTGACTTCAACACCCTCACTATGGATTTCCTCACCCACTACCAGTTACCGATCTGTTACGAAACGAGAACCGAAATTTTGATTTCTTTCAAAAAAACCAAAGCCACTCATATTTCTGATCACATTCATGAGTGGCGATGGAGATGACGTCTCATCAAACTTGAAATCCCTGATTAGTTGTTGGAAGAGGGGTTCACAAAATCATTCATGAATTACATCGATCATGACATTTCCATGGGTGGGGTTGTTACAGAAGAAAAGGAAATCAGTCATGCTCAATACCTTGACCTCATTTACTCACAAATGGGTTCTCTTTATGACTTACTCCCTGACGCACCTCCTCCTTCTACTTCTACCACTTCAACTACTCTTGTTGCTTCTCATGCAGTTGAAAGTGTGATTGGCACTTTCCATGTCCAACCCCATCTCATTCAAACCTCTAGAAACAACCCCAAATCCCTTGATTCTAATGTTCAAAATGCTCCATCTCCCACCCCTCCCCCCGACAAGACTTCTGAGGTGAACTTTGTTCAATCTACCCCCACTGGAAAAAATAAATCCAAAAAAGGAAAGGGTAGGAACAAGGAGGATAAAAATAATCTGCAATCTGAGAAAACCAAAACACCACCTGTTGACAATAAGGATAAGATCAAACCCAAATACCCTTGTCTTATCTGTGGTGATGATCACTACACTAAGGATTGTCCACGATGAGCCGAGGTTACTAAGTTCCTTCAAGGTACCCCAAAACCCCCCACTCCGGTCATGTTGTCACAACCCTTCCCTTCTCAACAATAGACCCAATTTGTCATTCATCACCAACCTTCCCCCTCCAATACATCCTATGTCTTAATGTGTATAGGTGATTCAAAGAAGAATGACATCACACTTACCGCTAGAGCCAAAGATTATTCTTCCTCCAAAGAGAAGGTTGATGTAATACCTCCTTCATTGGTCCAACCATATCCCATGACTCCACCTACCAACGGTCCTCTTCATCTCAAATGATCGAACCTAGAAACAGTGCTTCACCCTCCCCCAAAGGGTGTTGTTCAAAAATCGGCTTTCAATCCTCATGCACGTGCTGCCTAGAACTACAGTATTGTCGAAGATCTAGGCTAAGCACCGTCTAAGATGTCATCCCTTGAAGTCCTTCAAAGTTGTCCTATACAACAAAAGGCACTGTTGAAAGCTATTGGTGGAATCGACCCTACGATTACAAAATTTAATAATTTTTTACTTAGAAGATCACATTCCAAGGTTACATTAGAAGGAAAATGGTCAACATTGAAGTGGAGGTCTTTGACACTCCTCTCGATTACAACCTTCTACTTGGCCGTAGCTAGATCGATTCCATGCGTGCAGTTGTGTCCACTCTTTTCCGTGTCATGCATTTTCCACATCAAGGAAAAGTAGTTATCGTAGACCAGTTGGCCTTCTTTCACTCTGATGCACGTACCAGCAATGTACCTTTCATTGCAAACCCCTCCCTGGATATGAGAACGTCGAGGTCAGTCTTCTTAAATATTCCTCTTTGATGGGTACTTTCCCCATTCCACCACTCGATGTTCCACATCTATTTTTTGCCTCGATCAACATGATCTCCACCTCTGGTCATGGAACCCCTATGTCTTACGACCTGTGGATGGTACCCAAACCCGATGATCATCTTTGTTATGGCGATGAAATGCCTTTGAATCTGGTCAAATCCACTTATCAAGCCAGTCAATCGGTAACCCCTTCTACCACCTCTCTTGGTGATTTATCTATGGATCCATTCTGTGTCATTTTTCCCATGGACGAGATGATTATTTCTGTTATGTCCATGGAAGACACCCCTAGTGACGATGAATATCATCGTTCCACCCTCTTCCTGGAACAGCACACCATTGAGAGTTACCAATGAATCTCGACCCTGTCGACCGTTGTCATCATTTCTACCATTCCCAAGTCTACACATGATATGTTCTACGAAGGGAACTTAAGTAGTATCTCACCCACCATCCCCCTCAACATATCCATAAAACCTGGAGTTGTCAAAAATGTGCATATCAGAGCTTCATGTTCCCATGATAAAGTTGTCACCTACAAGTCTCTTTTCCAAGAATTTCATGACGTATTCGCATGGAGCTATGAAGAAATGTTGGGGATTGACCCTAACATTGTGGTATATGAGATTAAGACATACCCGGGCACTAAACCCGTCTGGAAATGACTTCATCCGGTCCACCCACATAAAGAAGCTGCTATCAAGCTTGAAGTTGAGAAACTTCTCAAAGCTGGCTTTATTTACCCTGTGGCTCTAATTGACTGGGTTTCCAATCTTGTTCTGATTAACAAGAAACAAGGCACGATCCATGTGTGCGTTGATTATAGGGACATTAACAAAGCTTGTCCTAAAGACAACTTTCCTATCCCCTTCATTGACCAGATCGTTGACAATTTGCCAGAAGTGAAATCTTCTCTCTGATGGATGGTTTCTCTGGATATAATCAAATCAATATCGTACTCGTGGACCAACACAAGCCTTCTTTTATTTTTCCTTGGGGCACTTTCGCCTACCGAAAACTTCCATTCAGTTTAAAGAATGCCGGTGCAACTTTTCAATGTGCTATGTCTTACACCTTTCATGATATAAAGCACATTGTGCAGCCATATCTCGATGACTTACCTGCTCATTCCATGCACTGTGTAGATCATCCAATACACCTCCATGCCATTTTCCTTCTATGTCAGTTTTACCATATACGCTTGAATCCTCACAAATGTGTTTTTTACTTAGAATTCAGCCGACTTCTGGGATTTAATGTTTCACATCAAGGGATCGGGGTATATCCTTTGAAGGTCAAGGTAATTCTCAATCTCCCTCGTCCTTCCTCACTTTGCCAGTTACAAAGTTTTCAAGGGAAGGCAAACATTCTTCATCGTTTCATCCTGAACTATGTTGAGATAACTCTTGGATTTATGTAACTGGTCAAGAAAGGTTCTGAGTTCATATGGGATACCAATACTGACAAATCTTTCGAAGCTTTGAAGCTGTCTTTAACATGTACCCCATTACTCTTCCCACCTGATTACAGTCGGGATTATTTCCTTTACCTCGCAGCCTCGGACTATACCATCGCTATGGTTCTTATATAGGAGGATGATTCTCATGATGAACATGTCATCTATTACTTGAGTCAGAGTCTCACGAATACCAAAACCAAGTATTTACATGTTGAAAAACTGGCCTTGGTAGCCATCCAAGTTGTTCAACGTTTCCGACACTATATCTTTTTTCGCAAGACTACGGTAATTTCTAACTGCAACCCTATGCAACACATTCTTACATGCCAATTGCTAGGGGGAAATACTCCAAATGGATCGTAATACTCCAGGATTTTGACTTAGAATTCAAACACGCTAAGTCCAAGAAATCCTTGGTGTTTGTCGAGTTGATATGTGACCTTCCCTGCCCTGAGACGGAAAATGTAGCAAAAGATTCATTACCCGATGAATCCCTTTTTCTAATCAGTTCTACTGACCTTTGGTACAGAGATATCATCATATATCTCTAGACCCAGACTTTTAGGCCCAATTTGTCTTGCACTGACCACCGTTGAATACGCTACCAAGCCTGTCAGTATATCATCATCGATGATACTCTTTATCATCATGGGATTGACTCCATTTTTCAATGTTTCCTCATGTTTGAAGAAGCCGAGAAAGCCTTGAATGACTTCCATTCTAGAGCTTGTGGTGGTCACATGTCTGGGTATGCTACTACCCAAAAGATATTACGAGCAAGGTATTTTTGGCCTTCTTTATTCAATGATTGTATAATTTCTGTCCAAAAATGCCACACTTGACAAACCTACAACAATAAAATACGATCACACCTTGCTCCTCTACACCCTGTGGTCTCCGTTGGTCCTTTTGCGAAATGGGGTATCAATTTCATGACATGTCACCCTCACTCGGATGGGGGACATGGATACATTATTGTAGCCATAGATTTTTTTACGAAATGGGCCAAGGCAATGCCAACATTCGACAATACTGGAAGGACTACAGGATTATTTATATTCAATCACATCATTGATCGGTTTGGTGTTCCTCAAGCCATCGTTACTAATCATGATAGCCACTTTAGAAACTTCATGATGTCTGAGCTCACTGAAAATTTGGGTCTTCTCCATGAAAACTCAACACCCTATTACCCAAAATACAACAACCAAGTTGAAGCAATAAACAAATTCCTCATTACCATGCTTAGACGAATGATAGGGATTCACAAAACAAGTTGGCACACGATGTTGTTTTCAGCATTGTGGACTTACAGGACATCTGTTAAGTCTACTATTTGGTTCACACCATTCCAGTTAGTCTATGCTCTAGAAGCCATCTTGCCAATTGAATGTAAGATGACCTCCCTAAAACTAGCCGTCAAACTTCTCCCAAACACTTCTGCCAAAGAAGAATGCCTGTTGTATCTCATGCAATTAGACGAAACCCGTCATGATGCCACCCTAGTCATAGAATCCCAGAATAAATGTATCAAAGCCCAATTCAAAAAACATGTCAAGCCACACATTTTCTCTGAAGGTGATCTAGTTCTCCTTTATGAACAAGATCAGGATATGCTAGGAGCAGGAAAATTTGAAGCTATGTGGCGAGGTCCTTGTATCGTCAAACAAGTTTTGGAGAAAGGAGCTTACGAGTTGATGGACTACGACAATATCCCTTTGAGTGAACCTAGAAATGGGTTGTACTTAAAGAAGTACTATGCTTAAGATCACCTCTGCATGAGTGCTTGTATTTTATTGTATCATACTTTTTGTGTATTACTTTAGTATTCTTTTTCGTTATTTGGTCTCTGCCCTCAACCACTTATCTTTTGTTGTGCTTGGTTTCTATATGTCGGAGTCTTCGCTACCCCACATTGGCTTCGTCGATGATGCTAGTTGTAGTACTCAGAACCTTTCTTCTACTGCATGGGAAATTTATGCCCCTACAAACAAACTTATCAGTCTACGAGGTGTGTGCATCAGTCGTGCGACCAATAATATTGCAGAATATAGCGTCATCATCGAATTATTGATTTATGCTATTTCACTTGATATCTACCACCTGGTTATACAACTTGATTTGCAGCTAGTAGTACTACAGTTAAGTAATGTCTATGCTATCCGAAGTCTTAATTTATCACATGTATATTTACGAATTCACCTCTTGGAACATTATTTTGATTATATCAAATATCATCACATTCCTAGATGTCTAAATACATTGACTGATGCCTTAGCTAACTATGTGTTAGAAAGACATTTGGGACATTTATAAACCAATCGCACATCACATGTATAACACAACACAAAATAAGCCAGTAGAAGCCATATATATGTATATAACGATCAAAATCTTTTACAAAAAGTTTATGTCCAATGATCAAAATCTCAAAATATGAAGCCTATAGGATTATACAAAATAGCATCACAGATGACACTCACGATAACACACAGCTACTTGGGCTACCCTACAGAGAAGTCGACTGAGAGACTCAGACATGCCCATAGTATGGTGCTGGTAACGTCTCAAGATATCCCCAATAGAAATGTTTGGGACATCTACGGTCAACCCCTCTAAGTTTTGTTCCACTGCCTCGTAGTCTTCGACATCCCATCTCACCGCTGGAGCTGCTTCTCCTCACCTTTGAATGGGAGATGTTTCTAGAGGTCGATACAGCCCCACATCTATGTCATCAAAAAGAAATTTTTTGATTAGTCCTTGGATAAACATAAAAACATTTCATATAATAAAATTTGCAAAAACATTTAAAAAGAACAAAATGTGTACTTCTCACCTAAGTCACCCCACTGAGCATCCTAAAGCAGGACCAAATTTGTATCCCCTCGGAAATCCAAACTGGCATATGCGTAATCATTGATCATCAACATATGGGGCCTCAACTAGTCAAAAAATGAATCATTATACTTGATTATAGGCCCTGCTACATTTTGAGCCATGAGGTTACACCACCTCAGCATCCTTGGATTTTGTGGGGTTGGTAAACCCCAATCAACCTATAGTCGCAGTAGTGGGACCCTCTCGAGGAAGAATGACACCAAAAGTGACCCATACCCATACTGCTTCAAGTCACCCCTTCTACACTTTGTCAGTGGTCTCTTCATACTGCGGAGAACTACGTCCAACCAATTGAAAATCTGAGTCTCTGTGCACTCTATGGCGTATTGGAAATAGATCTGGAGAGCCATGTGCAAAGTCGCGCTCCTAGCCATGCATGCAATGGTAAACAAGATATTCCACAGGGTCAAATATTGGACCCCCCAAATGACAATCTTACCCTTGCTTCTCTCTACCTCGGGAACACAATATTGGCGAACATACTTGCTCATAGGAAGTCCGTCACCTCTACCTCCAGTCAAAGTAGCATGGTATCCACGTCATGACAACCTCGTTAGAAAATAGATATCCTTGATATATAGTGTTAGCATATGGAATCCCATGTAAAATAACTGTTTATCCATGTCCCACATGTGGACCAGGTATTCTAACAACCTGAGTTGGGCTCTCATGCCCAGGATCCTAAAAAATTTCAAGAGCTCACATTCCTGGAGGGAAGCCACTGTACTCAGATCATTTCTGGAAATGGCATCATTGTACTCATGTTCTCTTTCTCTCCATTCCAACATCATGATGTTCAACACCTGCAATAGAGCCATGAGAGGGAAGTAAACAACTTGTTTTAAACTCTTGCATAATTTTTATTGAGCAAAACCACACATTAAAATCCATTTTTCGGCCCTCGCAGGTGAACCTTTTGCATAGTGTGAGATTCTTGCAGGTGCCCTGATGCCCACCTGTGTGAATATTAGATTCTCACAGATCCCACATGACCCACCTACGAGAATGCTTGAGCGCATGTTCCAACCCTAAAATGGACTCAAAACTCTAAAAATTGCCAATAAAAACAAAAAACAAACCATGCAAAAGTTGGATAATTAGAAGAGTACCTCGTTGGCTGAAACCATTCTCTAAATGATCGCTTGTGCCTCCCACAATCGAGTAAAGAAATTTGGGGGAAAATGAGGTATGTTGGACAAGTTTTTGGAAAAGTAACAATAAAATGGTAAAAATTCCTTTTTACCCATATTTATTCACTTTTTGCTATTTCTTATTGATCTATTATATTATTTTTATTGCTTTGTTTATAAAACCTAATACCTTAATAGCCTTGTGAGTATGGTTTTTTGTAGATATAGCAATTTTGAAGTCCGAACGAGGGGGTACGGGTGTTTTTTCTTTTTGTCGCATGTACAACTACTATTTTAGGGTTTTTGTAAGAAAAACCTTGAGCTTAGTCTTTGTTCATTCTTGCACTCAAAAATAAATGAGAACGTAACCGAGTATACTTTTTCTCATCTTTTTTTACTCATCATGGTAACACAAAAATGACGAATGTAAGGGAGTATCCTTTAAGCTCTTTTCACGCTCCATAAAAAGGAAAAGATTGTCGAGCAATCTTGTTCTTTTCACACTCGTTAAAGTATTTGAAGAAAAAGTTCGACGGGTGATAGTTTATCACTTTCTCTGTCTTGTCGAACTCTTTTATGAAAAAGGAACTAAGAGAGTTCTCTTTAAGTTTTTTTTTGACTCTCAAAATATGAAAACCCCCCGAGTTTTCCATCCTTGGACTCGTTCAACAAACATCGAAAGACCCATAATGGAACTGAACCACTCCTTCCTAGGGTTCGTTAAATATGCTAGGAGGGACTCGTCCAGAGGATGAGCTTACATCAACAAGCATATATTATCCTCCTCAAGCTTGTGTAAAAATAAAGAGGTACTCTCCAGCATTGGTGGGGGAAATTTTGGGAAAGGGATATGTTTTCGTATTCATATTAATGGAAATAAGCATCCCTCTTGAACATGACACCCCCTATCCATCATTTGAATCTGGGTTGGGGAATCCATTTGTCTCTCGTTCGGCTTTCTACAAGGTCATATTCTAAGTCGTCTTTGAGTCAATGTTGCCAAGTCCTTGGTCGTGTCATTCATATGTTCAAGAGAAGTTTAAACGAGCCTTCTATTGAGTCGGCCATCTGCAGTTGTCCATTATTACTATGTCAACCTTCCCTGTGTCTGTTTCAACCCATATTCATACTTTGTTTCACCCTCAAAATCTGTTAGTTATTTTGTGTCATTGATAGGGGGATACATCAAGGCCCTCCTCTAACGATTATTTTTTCCTAGACTCCAACTCATTATCTGGGAATGAGACTTATAGATTGTTTAGTACCTTGGAACCTGCATTCCTTAATGACATGTCTCTTCTATTTCGATAAGGGTTTCACATCATTGATCCCTGATTGAGAGATTCTGCTGAGTGCTCGACTTCAACTCATTCATTCGCATTCGTTCGGATTGTAATTCGGTACCTTGGGATTCATTGACATCAATGGTGATTTCCCTCGCACTTGTTAACAATTTTCATCAATGACTGGTAATCAAGTGGTTTCTACCATGTTCGACTTCAGCACATGTAATCACATGGCTAGATCCATACTTTCAGGTAATGGAATTGAAGACCTTGGGTTTCATCTTTCTGATCTAGGCTGCAATAGGAGTATGTATGATTTGTGTCGACACATAGATCCACTTTGTATGTCGCATGGCTATGTCTTAATTCACGTCTTCTCACATAGATCCACAATGTATTCTTGGTGGCTATGTAGCATTTTGATGACATGGATCCACATTGTATGATTGGTGGCCATGACCTATGTTTATGATTCCATTCATTTGTGATCTGAGCATGGGAATGCCTACCTCAAAACTTGTATTATATTTTGCATATGCTTGGTTATTTACAAGTTTCCAATTAGATGCACTCCTTGTTTCTGACACACACACGCATTTTACAAAGTATTTCGGCTGTCACAAGTTTTATCCTCATACTTTGGGGGGCATTCTGTTACACATTATTTTGGTCACTCTGGTGATGTCTCTACAAGTGATGTATTCAGGCTCTTGCAAGGACATTTTTTCTGAGAAAAGTGACCGTTGTCTTCTTCCAAAAAACACATTTTTAATATGAGTTTGCAGGTTTTCTATATTATAGGGTGTGAAAATACTTTATTATCACAGGAAACCCATACTTTAGGTGCGAACTATTCGCAGTCTACTCTATAGGTAGGGTGCGAACCTGTTTCAAATCTTGGAAAAGAGAAGAGGTCACAAAGGTTCTAGAAGGGAATATTCTAGAAAATGAGTTGACATTCACATGGTTGGAATCCTATTGAATTCTCATATTTGGTGGGATCATCCTCATCCATTTAACCATCTCTCCTTCTTCTATATATTGAAAGGTTTCTCATGGAAAAGGTTAAGAAAGATTGAATGAAGAATTGGTGAAAGAATTGTGTGAAGAACTTTGCTTGGATAGAAGCTTGAAGACTCTATTTGGTCTATCAAGTTGTATTGGATCTTCTTCATGCAAATGTAGAGCAAGCATGCATGTTGGAACCAAGGGTCACTGAAAGGAATCTTGCGACATCAAGGCGATCTGGTTGTATCTTCTACTTTCATTTAATATAATACAATGACATGTCCCTTTCCCATAAAATCACTCTTATTTTATTGCATAACTCCTTGATCATATGCATAGGTTGACATCAAATATACTTTGCTATCTTTCCTTTGGTTGGTTTCTGTTGTCTTGGACTTGATTTCACAAGAGCACCGAAGTGAAGCAGGAACAACATAGACCTAAGGAAGCGATATAAAGGTATGTCACTCATTCCTTCTCAGTAGTAGATTCAATGACTGCAACTTAGAGAAAGAGTCATGTCCTATCTTGTTTTGTTCTAGATCCAGGTGGATCTAGGGAGATCTGTTAGTGTCTGCACCTATCGATTTATCCAGTAAAAAAGAGGGAGTTCAAAAACTTGACATTTGGGAGTTTTTAAGTTTGTAAAGGAAGAAACTTTCAAAGCTTCAGAGCCTTTAATCTCCAGATAGCGTATATTTGGGAGTTCGCCAATGTGGTGTTTGATTGTTTTGAAGTGTGCTGGTGTGGAATCCTCTGAAGCCCAGAGTCCCAAAGTCCTGGAGCACCAGAGTGATGTGACATGCTGATGTCACCTAGGGTGACATGCTGATGTCACCTAGGGAAACATGTTGATGTCACCTAGGGTGACATGGACCCACTTTATGTGAGCCACATGTCATCCTATTTCATGTTTTTCACAGACCTTTTGTGCTAATTGGAAATCAACATGTGTCACCCTTTTTGGGCCATGTGTCATATCCATACTTTTAACACGTAGCAACCCTGGTGTGTAGTTTCTAAGAACACTCTAAAAGTTAGGAAATTCGACATTCAGGGAAATTGGAGTATGTGGTTGCAAGAACCTCTGAAGCATGAAGCTTCAAAGAGCCTCTATGAGAGTTCTCTAGTTCAACATTCGGGAGAGTCAAGGTCTGGTGTAGTAAGAAGCACCAAAGCCCAAAGTGGAAGAGCACTGAAGTAATGAAGCCCAAAGCTCTGAAGCACCGGAGCCCCAAAGGTCTGAAAAAGTATCATTTGAGGAGTTTTCCAATTCGATGTTTGGAAGGAATGTTGTTTGGTGTAGGAGAAACCTCCAAATATTGAAGTGTCAAAGCCCCAAAGTCTCAAATCTCTAGATTAGCTCCTTTCAACTAAGCATTGGGTCATATCCTGTCGTCATATAAGATTTTGGATGAATTAATGGGGCTAGTGCCCAGGTTACTAACTTTTACAGATCTATAGTTGAGGAAAATCATAGGAGACTATGAAACTTATGAGAGGATTCAACACAAGATCCAAGCACTATTCTGAATCTGAAGAAGAATATCACCAGTACCAGTATTTCCTTCCTAGAAAAGACAATCTTCAAATGACCATAAATTCTTGCTCAAGACTCAGATTTGAGCAAGGAAGTAATCATTGGAAATGTATTGAAAAGAGGATTCCATGTATTGACCCATAATGGATAATTGAGCAAATTAGATCATAGGAAGTCAGAAAGAATATTTATGGTTACCATAGAAGGAACAATTGTTCATATGTTACCAAAATGTGTACAACAGGATGAAACAATGGAGGACATGGGAAGAAGTGTACCTAGGTTCTATGCCACCTTGAAAAAAAAACAAGCTGAGTTTCAGTCACATATGATTGAACTGGAGGTTGCACTATGGGATCTAAAATAAAAATTAATGAGATGGTTAAGGCATGTCCAATGGACATGAATGGACTAAGCACCAAGGCAGACTTGAACATCCTTCCTTTAGGTTCCTATGACTATCTAATTGGTATGGAGTGGTCAGAAAAACACCATGCTATCCTAGACTATCATAATAAGGCATTTACTTTACTGGATGAAGAAGGGAACCTAAGGATAGTACAGGTAATTCCCAGGGCAATAACTGTCAGAGAAATTTCAGCATTACAATTGAAGAGATGTTATCGAAAAGGATGTTTTTTATAATAATATGGAAGATTTTGGACCTAGTATTAAGATTGAACTGAGTAACTTGAGGACATAATTTTATTTCAAGAATATCCCACACTATGATCAAAGGCCAAGACTGAAGAATGTTAAGATATGAATCTAGGTGCAGCCATAAAGTTTTGGGAATCCACTACAGCAAATCCACTCATGTTAATCAGAGTGATCAATGGATTTTGGGTATAAGAGTAGATCATGTAGTGAATGAATTAGTGAAACTACATTCACTATAAAGGATTCCAATGTACATATAAGGCAGTAGAGTGTGGAAATATCTTCTTTAAAATACTGATAGGTTAAAATGTTATTTGTATGATAAAGAGAAACGAGTATATTTGGAGATAAGATGTAACATCTCCAAGGATCAGTTCTACAGTTTGGAGATAAGACCTCCATTATTTCTATTATAGTGTGCAGTGGAAGCATGGTATGAAGGGAATTGATATGGCATGATATAAGTTTATTATCCAAGTTAGGTTCAAATTAGATGAGTCCAGACAAGAGGGAGTAATGGTTCATTAAGAAAATCCAAGTACTGATATGTTCAGTCAAGGAAAGGATAAATCATTTTTCTTCAAGAAATAAATTGGTGTTAAATATCCAAGGTTAATTAGAGAGCATGACTGGAAATATAATTTGTTCATGTAGGAGTTAGATCAGAGGGATCCAAGTATTAGTGTAATGTTGAAAATTAATATCGTCATAATATATGGTTACAAGTATGCAAAATAGACAAGAAAGCTTCTAGGATGGAGTCAAGTCCTTTAACATATTTGGATAATGGAAGAAGAAATCATGAGGTATATATAAAGCTAATAGGGTTGTATGAAAACACTCTTGGAGGGACAACAAAAATGGTAGAGGATTGATGATGCATTCCAAAAGTGTTGAAGGTATTTCCACAATAACATGAATATATCAAGTCAAGAAGAACTTAAAAAAAATGAAATGAATTTCTAAAGAGAAATCAATAACGAACCATGAAGAAGAAAATGGTTCTACTCTTGGTATAGAATGAAAAAGATATGACACCTAAAAATAATCCATCTCAAGTGGAATAGAGCCATGTGTGACATCCCTAGAGGATGGAAGTATCACTGGAAATTATGATGACAATTAAAAACAATGTTAATTAATTCCATTTAATCCTATGCAGCTGGTGAAGAAGGCATATGTGCATCCTTATAGTATGATATAGACTAGATACGCAAGTCAAGTTGAGGCTATGTGGATAAGAAAAGAGAAGAGAATGGTGCAAGTAACCTCAAGTGCTAAAGTATTCAGTCAGGAAAGGGATGAAGTAGTTTAGTCCAGAAAAGTAAATGGATGTTGAAGATCCAAAGTCTATAAGACAACATGTTTGGAATTATAATTTGTCGAGGTGTGAGTTGGGTTAGATGGAATCAAGGAAATAAATGAGTGCTAAAGGTTAATATCAACACAGTATTTAGATGGAAATGAAAAATAAGCCAAGAGCGATTTGGATAGAAAGTTCTCATGGAAGAAATAATCTTGTATAGTGATATGGGAGAAATATTTTGCTTCAATTATTGTAGCAACAATTATTTTATGGCTTGTTGGACATCCATACACAAAAGGAGAGAATTCTTGCAACATCAAATTAATTTAATGAAAACTATGTAGGTATGAGTTTTATTTACTCTTATTGCATAATTGATGAAGGGAATTTAGGTAATAATTTCTTCATCCAGATTTATTTTATAAAATCACATTTTTATATTAGTGGAATGCATTAATGTGGATAAGATACCACTAGGTGTGGTAAAGGCTGGAGGCCTGTAATAATTATCAAATCTTCTTAGCTTTTGAATGCACGCACTAACATAGTAGCATGTCATGTTAATTTGGTTATGAGGTAATAACCAAAGAAATAAAAGGTATGAACCTGTTATAGGAATGAATGCCAGAAAATCTAGTCATGTATGAGACCATGACATGGTTGGTTATGGAAAGGTATGGATATGGAAAGGCTATGTACCACATAATATTGAATGAAATTCCTACTTCTAAATAATACTTGGACTGCAACCTTTTTGCTAACACTAATGAACAATACATAATTATATTTTTGGTGTAGTGTTCGGGTCGAAAAGAAAGGCATCCAAATAATTGAGAAGACAATAGGAAGTATATGGAGAATGTGTCAAGGCGTTGGCTAGATTTGCAATTAACAATGGTGAGATACATGAATTAGATATAAAGCATTCTAAAAATAAATGAAAAGGTTCATTGAATAGATATGCATTGAGAGTTGCACTCATGCATAGCAAGTGGTAGAGTTTCACTCATGCATGATAGAATTGTATACTTAAATGCATTGTTGAATGTGTTTTGTGAGTGCATGTATACATGTTATTGAATGGAAATAGTTATACTAATGATTGAAATGTTAGAAACTCATGGAGTTCAGAACATTTCAAGAGTTGTTAGGACATTACAATAGGGAAGTGTCAAGTCAAGTAGTCACATGAGCATTGACTACAGGAAATTTTGTGTTCAGAAAATAGACTAATGGATTTACTAATATTAATTATGAGCATGCATATGCATAGAATGATAATTCATTCTATTCAATAAATTGTTTGATAGTGTGATTGAATTGTTAAGTATAGACAATTTTAAGATCACTTTAGAAGGTTTTGGTACATATTGCAATGAAAGTATGATGTACAAGAAATTCTGACAAGATGTTGGATGAATGCAAGATGGAAGCATTACAGGAAAAGTGGTATTCAGTATGGTGTTGTTGAAAGCCATAAGAAAGATTGCATCCTAATCTTGCAACAACCATGAAAAAATATGAGATATAATTTAATATTTTGGGGAAAAGTTGAATTCCTTATGAAATAAGTTTGAGTTGCTAAATCAACTTTTATAATGATCTCTCATGATAAATATATGTGTGTGATACAGATGAGATAATATTGATTAAAGTTGGGATGCTTGGGAAGATCAATAATTTTTGGAGACACTGAAACCCTATAAATGTAGAACCTTGGTGGGGTTATAAAAATGAGTTGGCACTCTCCTTGTGTGTGAAAGCCTTAGAAATATGGATTGCTAAAGGACTTTCTAGCAGTGAAGGGATACCTGAGCCTGGAAGGGTGAGTGCAACAAGGAAGAGGTAACTCAAAAGTGCTTATGGCATGATAACTTTCATAATGAGGGTGTGTCAAATGGAACAATGAGATGAATTATTTCCCAAAGAAACTTTATGGAATAGAGAAAATGACTTCTAACTACAGTATGATTATAAGAATTGGTGCTTGAAAGTAGAGCACCAAGTGGATGTCTTCCAATAGAAAAGGCTTGGATATTTTTGAGGAATTTTGAATTATATGTGGTATATAATGCACTGAGGATAGTGCATAAATAAGGGGAGGGGAATGTAACACCACAAGACAGAGCCCCAATTGTAAATGTGAATCTAAATATGCTTTATACATTGGTGAGCTAGGTTATTATAGGCCAGAAGGATTATGTGATTATTAGGCTAGAGAGCCTAGATGCTAAAAGCCATTGATCCTATTTTGATATATGCAAACACTCATATCATTAATAAAATACATTGTTGTGTGTAGACCAACCATGATAAAGAGTATGGGGGAATAAAATACACTAGGAAGGGAAAGGGGGGGCTAAGAGCCTAGGAAAGGGGCTAATCTAGAGGGCTTATCTCCAAGGGAATATTATAATATTATTCCTAAAATACTAAGCTATGGGCATAACCTATGTTACCCTAAGTTACTATGGGAAGGGAACAAATTTCAAGTGGAGTCCATGAAGCTTCATGAAGACACGTGTCCAATTTGGGACATGCATACAAAGGACTTGGGGCTTGGTGTATGAGCAGTAATTCTTCCCATTCATGCACTTAACCATTGGATTCAACCATGCACTCCATGACTCAACCTCTCCATTCCATCACGTATGCCTTGAGTAGTATCCCATACTTCCTGTTAGGAGTAGCACCCTATACGTTACCAAAATACCACTTCTTCCGTCACCTGTACATTACCCTGAACTCTGTTGTTGCTATTCACCTGTAATTTCCTGTCACTAGCAGCGCACTTATTCCATACCCGAATTTTGTTGATGCCTTCACTTGAGACAGTACCTAGTTGACTTAAGAGTTGGACTAAATAAGTAGGTTGTCAGGCTTGTGGGATTGAAGAGGTGGGTTGTTAGGCCCGTGGAATTAAAGAGGTAGGTTTTCATGCATGTGGATTGAAGAGGAGGGTTTTCATGCCTGTGAGCAACTCTCTCAAGGTGAGAGAATTTTTGGGAACTGATTTCCTGAAGGATCCCAACTACAACTATAGTTCTCCGAGACTTCCTATTCAGCCTGTTGTTGAAGCCCTAGAAGGGAAGTGGGGTAGCTGAACGACTATTGAGAAGAGAAGGGGCACACTTCCTGGGGTGGGACAGGGATGTGGGGAATGAGAGAATGTGATTTGTTAGTTTGGGTAGGCACCTGATGAAGTTGTTCCCACTATCTGAGATACATTAACCTAGATAGGAATCCCTTTACCCTGGAGGAGTTTATTCTCAGCTAGGGGGTGACCCACTGTTGAGAGTTATGAGTAGCATGGTCTAAAGCTGGGAGGATCATGGAATATCTATACAAAGTTGGTGGTATTTTATCAAATATAAGTATCAATTATGTCTTAATTTGCATGTTGTGTATTTATACATGTGTTTATGTTTATGGATTTTTTCTATGTATGCTGCATGTATATGTTTGTTGTTATTTCCGCATGAATTTGTGTATTTGAAGAATATATTTGTATGTTTTATTTTGGTTTATAGTTCCACAATAGTTTCTGGTGGCATGGCCTAGCAGTCTAAGCCTGGGTATGTTACAATATGGATACCATAACATGAAATTTTTTAAGTGGTATGACCCAACCTAGGTGGATGGGTATGTTACAATAGGACATGAGACACTAGCTAGATGACATAAATATATCTTCCCTGGTGAAGCCACCCAATGTTGTATGGTTGTGGGTGTGGTGTTGTAGACAACCCAAACATTTTTAAAACCTCAACTAATATGAGGTTCTTTTGGCTTCTGCTATCAACAATAAATTGCAACAGGGTCCCCTTCACCCACATTTGTGAATGGAAGAGGTGCTACCCCTCTTCAGGATTTATTGGTTCTTTTGGTTGAATTGTTGCGGTCACAATAGTAACAGTGAGGTATGCCTTGATAATATGTTTTTTTTCATTATTTCCTGGATTAGATTATGAGTCAGGGTTCGACTCCTTGTCTTTGATCTTGACCACCAATGACTATTTTGAGCGACATTCATCGGTGTTGTGCTAGAGGATTTTGTGGAAGTCACACCACTTTCTAGTGTCATTATTCCTCTTTCCCTTACCCTTATTTTCCTCTGTATTAGATTGGTTGTCTGAAGGATGTTGGTTAGGGCCATCTTTATCATGATTTGGGTGTTGCATATTTGCAGACATGAACTCCGTTTGTTCTGGTGCCCAAATTTCTGCTCTATTTTGACAGCTATCGATAGACAGCTCCTAGTGATGAGATGTTTAGGAAATCCATTTTGGTTTGGATTTAGCTATGAAAAGCCCAACAATATTTCAAAACCATATTCTTCTCGAAGTCTTTGATACCCAATTTGATACGCAAGCTATAAAAAGTATTTTTGAACTCCGACACTATTTGGTCATTCTCTTTTTGCAATGTGGTCCATCTCATATACGAGTCTTCATAGTTATCAAGAGTGTAATATTGTTCCTTGACCACATCCACAAAAAATCCTAAGTGGGATCAACCCCATATATTCCACATTCCTCTATGGAATTTTTTTCCAAGTAAGTTTCCCACCAATTTTTGACATGGGGGAGAGCCTTGAGGAGTGTGAAGGTGATCTTTTCCCTTTTGAAAAAATTGTGAACAGAGAAATAACCTTCTATCAGACTCAACCAATTTTCTAGGGCATCCACATATATTTGATCTTCAAATACGGGAATATCAAATTTAACTTGTACCTTGAAAGGAGAAGTTCCTCCAAAATGGTCGCTTGATGAATATGTGTCTGTTTCTATTGGAAGGCATTGAGGGATGTGGAAAAAATTCTCCATCACTTCATCCCTCTATCACGCAAGAGCTTGCTCAAGGAACAAGTTAATATAATCTTCTTCTCCACCATTTTTCTTTTCTTTTGACATGGAGGATTTCTTGGGCGTGCGAGAGTGATTTTCCTCAAGAGAGACAAGCTCGAGACTCAGCTTTATATACTCGAACCTCATCCGGGACATGCACTGAAAAATGATCAAGAGCATCATGCTCTGATACCATTGATCTAGATTATTTTCGGAATGAAATGAAAGCAGAGATATTACAATGAAATACACATAAATATTTCTATAAATAGATAAATACAACAATACATGATTTCTATTAATGAAATAAATGAACAAAGACTGTAAAAATGTAGAGTGCAAGACCCGCTAAAATGGTGGCATCTTTATATATGAGAAGATATGTGACATCTATGCTCATTTAAAAGAAGATGAGTATAATGAGGCTTTGAAGGCCTTTTTACAATAAACATGAAATCCAAAACCCTAGACATAAAAAAACCTAACCCTAAGAGATGAAGCACCAAAATTCATGTGGGCCCCGTTGGGGTAAGTTAGTACATCAACCTCCCTAGGTCATACATTTTACATATGATCTTCGTTTTAGGCATGTGATAGCCTGTTGGAAAGGTATTTTTGATAACTACACATTATGTCATCAAACTCTATCTTCGTCAATAGTTTGATTGTGGCAAGCCCAAAAACGTTTGTTTAGGGCCTCAAAATGATCCCGGAAGTACAAAAAGATGTACTGAGATGAAAACTACCAAAATAGGCCAGTTGGACTAGATGGAAAACCACCAATATCCACCTGGATTCTAGGTAGAGATTCAAGATAACCTTAGAATTGTAGAACCCATAATTACAAATAAGTGTCCCCATTACAAAGAAACATGTTGAACTGAAAACAGTCAAGATGAGCCAGTTGGAATTTGGAACATGTGGGTGGCCAACAATATCCACCTAGATCATTCTAGTACTTGTGCTACCAACAGAGGATACCATTTCAATCCCTAGGACCATACTAATAGTAAAAGAATACCCCAATGGCCAAAAATTAAAAATGTTTTACATAGTAACTTCTAAGTCTTTCAACTATATACTACTATAAGAAGAAAAAAGAACCTGCTCCTAAAATATGAACAATCAAACATCATGATAATCACTTGTCTAAATGGAGTCCCAAGTCCTATGCTTGTTTTCTCACTTGACTATGATTTATTGGAGTTTTCCATGCAGGGATAGTGAAATACGAGTGATGAGGCTACTCCTTGTGCTTGTGATGCTTCAGGAGATGAGTGCAAATGTCCATAACATATCTAGTTTCCTTTCCATTAACTCTTGTTTGAATTTATGATCAGCCATATCACTTCTCAACTCAAATATGAGCCTTAATTCATCCTTAGAGAACCGGGAATTGTTGGTCTCACCATCAGAATTGGAGCTCTGAGGCTCTTCCTTGGACGACTTAGTAGTGTCATGTGTATCATTGGGAGATGAATCATTACCTGAAATTGGATGAGGAGGCTTGGTTTTTTCATTCACAACTTCTACGGAACTAGTTTTCAAGGTTGTGATGCCATCATTAATATATTTGTCGTGACTTACTTCCTCCCATTCCACCATGCAACCCCAATACTCAATCTCTTCTTGATTGTCTTGCTGCTTCTATAGAAATTCTTGTTGGTTCAAGTGCTAGTGTGTTCCCTCGGTCTCGATACCTGTAATTCTTTACTCAATGTCACCATGATTTTCCATTGAATAAGTACTCTTATATTTTCCTCTGAAACCACACAATATACCTCTACCTCTACTAACCCTCCCTCGTTATCAAGGCATGTTGATAAGGGATAAGTGACCAAGCATGCATAGAAGGGTTAATAGGCTTAGAACCGACTTGAGGAGAATAACGTTGAAGACAAAAATAGACTCTCAATCATATCTATGGTAATTTACCTTTAACAACAATGTGATATTACATACGACAAGGGTTCATTTACATATCTCCATTACCATAACCCATGAAAAAAACAAAGTAATAAAACCCTTAAAGTCACCTGTACTAGGCTGTTGAAATTCCTTCACTATCATACTCAATAGGAAGTGTCACTGGTTGGGATACACAATCCATCTATTAAGATAGACACCAAGAACCATCCTCGAGATGGGAGAGGAATTCCAGGTGTCAACACCATCATCCACTAGTATTATAATCATAATTAACATAATTACACCCCATCTAGGGGATATATTTGTAAATATTATAAGATATTACATTTTTTTTATGTTTAAAATATAGTACTAAACTCATCCCAATTTAATAAATATGCAACCATCTAAAAATAATTTTATATTAAATTTTATTATTAGTACTTAAAATTGATCCATAATATTTTATGGGTAATTTTTGTTAAGCCCTAATATTGGCTCATTACCCCTATTATTGGATAAATCCATAGGTGCAGACACTAACCGATCTCCCTAGATCCACCTGGATCTAGAACAAAGCAAGCCAGAACATGACTCTTTCCCTAGATTTTGAACCATTGAATTAACTAGGAGTCAAGAACAAATAACATACCTTATTATCGCTTATTATGGACTTTGTCACTCTTGCTTCGCTCCAGTGATTTCGTGCAGCCAAGACCAAGACAACACAAACCAACCAAAGTGAGGAAAGCACAATATATTCAAAGTTTAACCTATGTGTATGATCAAGGAATTACACAATAAAGTGAAAATAGCTTTATGGGAAAGAATCATATTACTGTATCATATTAAATGTGAAAGAGAGATTACAACCATGGTCTTGATGTTGTAAGGTCCCTTCCAACTGTCCTTCGTTCCCCACACACTTCTTGCTCCAAGGATTCTGAAACCATAGATCTGATAGCTACTCACAATCTATCTTGACAAAGCAAATCTCAAAACCACTCCAACCAAGCTGATAATTCCAAGCCAATCAAGAACAAGTTCATGAACCAACAAAGCTATTTTTCTCCATGAGAACTCCTCTCCTTTTATAAGTTGAAGAGGATAAGGTGAGGAGGTTAGGATGGTCCTACTAAATCATGAAAGTGAGTAAGATACAAACCATTTGGATGCCACCTCACCATAGAAGTTTCTCCTTCTAGAAGATTTGAGAAAACACTCATTTTTCCCACTTGTAGGCATTCTCACACCCTAGCTATAGTGCAACCTGTGAGAATGGGTCATTCTCACACCTTGCCTATATAGCAACCTGCAAACTTCCTTTTTTATAAGGTTTTTACATAGGAAAATGCAACTTCTTTTCTCAGGAAAAGTTCTTCTCCCTTCTCTCTGTAAGAACTCAGGCCACTGACCCCTCTGAAGGAAATAGAAAGGTTTACATCATTAACGATCATAGGGATGATGAAAATAATGTGTAATAGAGAGCCCTCCAAAGTATGAAGTTAGAACAGAGTGATAGCTGAAATACTTTGTCGAGTGTGTGTAGGGAACAAGGAACAGTGGGTCGGAAACCTGCCAACAAACAAGAAAATACAGTACAATAATATATCATCACTGAGGTAGGCATTCCCATACTCAGAATACAAATGACTCAAAGAATAAATGCCGACATGTGAAGATCCATGTCAAGTAAGATAGGTCATAGCCACGAAACATACACTATGGATCCATGCCAATATGACTCAAATCTGAACATAGCCGCCAAAAATACACTGTGGATCTATGTGTTAAAGAATCAAATTTGAACATAGCCACCAGACATACAATGTGGATCTATGCAATAGTACACTGAATATACTCCAACGCAACCTGTATTTGTCAGAAAATATCCAGGGTCTTCATCTCCACCACTCTATAGTATGAATCTAACCATGTGAATACATGTGTTGAAGTTGAACATGGTAGAAACCACTTGATTACCGGTCATTAGTGTATACCATTAACAAGTGCGAGGGAAATCACCATTTATGTCAATAACTCCCAAGGTACACTAGTACAATCCAACGCATGTGAATAAATGAGCTGAAGTTGAACACTCGGCGAAATATTCCAATCAGGGGTCAATTATGAAAACCCACTGTCAAAAGCGAGGAAACCTGCCATTGAGGCATGCAAGTTCCAAGGTACCAATTGGTTTCTAAGTCTAATTCTTGGATAATGAGTTGAAGTCGACAGGAAAAGACTCATCACAGGAGGGTCTTAATGTACCCCACATCAATGACATGAAATAGGTAACAAGATTTGATGTAGATCAGAATAACAAGTGATTTAGGACTGACTCAGGGATGGACGATGCAATAGAAGGCTTAAAGGACTGTAGAAATGGCCGACGCAACAGAAGGCTTTTCGGGTTGAACATCTTTTTGAACATATTGATGACACGACAACTTTCCTGGAAACTTTGACTCAACAACAGGGATCACAGACCAATTTGTAATCTTATAGGAGTATGATAAGGAGACAAGTGTATTTTCCAACCTAGACACAAGGTGAGTGAAAGGGTGTCATGTTCAAAAGCGACTCTTCCATGGAATACAGGTTTCGACACAATTCTTTCCCAATTTTTCCCCCACCATTTCTGGCGAGTACCTCTTTATTTTTACGCAAGCTTGAGGAGGATAACATATGCTTGTAAATGTAATCTCATCCTTTGGACGAGTTCCTCGGAGTATGTTTAACGAACCCTAGGAAGGAGTGGTTTGGTCCCATTGCGAGTCTTTCGATGTTTGTTTAACGAGTCCAAAGAAAGAAAACTCATGGGTTTTTCATGTTTAGAGAGTCTGAAAAACACTTAAAGAAAACTCAGGTCCCATATGGGCCTTTCAATGTTTGTTTTATGAGTCCAAAGAAAGAAAACTCAAACGTTTTTCATGATTATAGAGTCTAGAAAAACACTTAAAAGAGAACTCTCTCAGTTCCTTTTTCATAAAATACTCTGATGAGACTGACTATGCTTGAGTTAGGTGGTTTCATTTTTACACAAGCTTGAACCATATAAAACTATGCTTGCGAATTCCCAATACATGGTTGGTACTTATCCCCTAGCTTAAGAAACTAGTGGCTCTACTTCAGTATGAAATCCAGAGGCTGGAAGTATTGCCCCCCAAGCTTCGTTTCATCCAACGACAAAGGCAGAGGAAATGAATATTCAAATACTAGACGAAGGACTTGACTCAAATACTAGACAAAGGACTTGACTTAAAAACTATTTCATTTTTTAATGAGCTTGACATAGAAACAAGAACTATGCTCTTAACCTTTGTTTCATTTTTTAACGAGGTTGCCTCAGAGACCAAAAACTATCCTCAGAAGTGGGTTCATCTTTTAACGAGCTTGAAATCAAAAAAACCATGCTCAAAGACCTCTGTTTCATTTTTTAACGAGGTTGCCTCAGAGACGCAAAAACTATCCTCGAAACCTTTGTTTCATTTTTTAACGAGGTTGTTATAGAGACGCAAAAACTATCCTCTAAACCTCTATTTAATTTTTTAACGAGGTTGTTACAGAGACGCAAAAAATATCCTCGAGAACCTTCTTGATCATGGATTCCAAGAGGACAATGCTCTGGAATGACACCATGTCAAGGGACAAAACTCGGTCATGGCTTCCAAGAGGTCTTCAATGGAAGGAAGAAACACACTCTGGAAGGATACCATGTCGAGAGTCACGACAAGAGTTAAGATATTAGGCTCTAACAACCCTATCGAAGAGATTGCCATGTCAACTACTGGATCTAAGTCATCAGAAGTTGAAGCCATGGGGGACAATACCACATAATTGATCTGTGGCAGAGGCGATACTGTCTGCAGACAAGAACCATTCAGGGAGGTAATCTAGGCAGGTTCAATGAATGAAAGTTGATCAACAGTCACAACTCGTTCATCGTGAGGGAAAGATATCACAAAAAAAGAGTAGACACAATAGTTTTCATGGCATAGACATAATCTCACCCAAGGAGTAAAGAAAAATCCAAGGGGTCTTGGACTACCATGGCGTCAATAAAGACAATTTTCCCTTCCAAAGTTATAGGAAACTGAGGAAGGGTCCCTAAAGGTTGACTGGTTCTTCTGTTAAAAGCTAATAGATTCTGCATAACCGGCGCAAGTGGAGGACAACCCAAAGCTTTCCAAGCAAAAGAGGACAAAATACTAACGGATGAACCTTCATCTATCAGTGTCTGAGAAGCGTCCCAACCACAAACCTGTACTGTAATATGGAAAGGCATGTAAGAGGGAAGACAAGGTCCAATTAGCACACCCCAATCAAAATGGATGGCCTCATTACTTGGAGGGTGTCCTATGGGAGAAGGAGGAATACCCCTCGGCATGGTAGATTCTGTATCATTACTTTGTTCTAGATCCAGGTGGATCTAGGGAGATCGGTTAGTGTCTGCACCTACAAATTTATCCAATAACAAAATTGGTGACTCCACTAGGGATCGGATTGTTTCCTAGTTAGTCTAGTTTCCCTTGCTTTGATTACTTTTTTTCTAGTCTCTGAGTCTGTGGGAGATCCATCAAGACTCTCTGGATTTGAAGGTCCACTCAATTGTTTTGT
>JASDQU010101989.1:52360-72259 GCA_032191745.1 Picea mariana
ATATGCGAGGAGGCAGGATGCTGCCAAGTATGTTGGGGAAAACTATTTTTGAGCTCTCTTTCTATTATGAACACTATGGATTGAGTGTGAAGCAAGAGGAGTCTACTGAAAATGGATTTTCCTTGTTGTTATGAGCACTGTTGAGTAAGTGTGAGGCAAGAGGATAACTGTTGGAATTGAAGGACATTGTTGAGGAGGAGTTTCGAGTTAGCCCTCAGGGACTCATGGTCAGGCTAGGGGGTGAACTGGGCAAGTGATTTGGCTACCATGTTCTACGATTGGGAGGAACGTGGTTGTTCCCTTTGTCTTCTCGCGATCTGGTTCAAATATGTTGCTCTCCTTTTCTGTTTGAATGATTTTATATCTAATGCAATGTATTTGTTAAATCGAAACTGAAATGATTTCCATTTTCTGTTCGAATGATTTGATATCTAATGTCATGTATTTATTAAATCTAAACGAACGATAGAATTGGCCTTTTATTTGTTATGATAGTTGAAAGGATTTATGCATGGTTAAATTATGGAAGAAATCTCCTCTAAATTAGATTCACTGTTATTTTTCTTTCTTTATTCGTTGTTTGAGTGAAATCAATGCTAAGATTGGAATATTGGGAGTGAAGGTTATGCTATAATTTCATTAATCTAACTATATGAATAATGTCGGGAACAACATTCTGAGTGTTGTAAACTATGCCACTTTTTCCTTTCCATTAAACAGACTGTGTAGAGACAGATATGTAGTTGAGGTAGGAAGACCGACTATTATACCAGTTTTCCCTTATAGTTCATTAACCTAACCCGTATAAAGGTATCTTGAACAAGAGAATACAGAAACAGAAAATCATACTATAATTTGCAATGACAGATCTATTATATGAACTACTTTAACAGTAAAGGAACCGAATGCACCCTTGCTTATTAGGAAAATTTCCTTTACCCAAGGTTGTACCAATTTGGCTATTCATATTTAGACTTTCATGTTTTAAGAACGATGCACAAACAAAAAATAAATAAATAAATAAGAAGTGTCGAACCACAAAATGCGAAAGGACTGTGGGCCCAACATTTCGGGATTTCGGGGTTTTCGAGCACCTGATGCATAAACAAAAATGAAACAAGAAGTGTTGAATCGTGAAATGTGAAAGGCCTGTGGGTCCAAGATTTCGGGGTGCGAGATTTCGGGGTTAATAAAGCAAAGGAACTTCACGCATATGTAATAAGCAAATCCTAAATGTCGAAATATCAACTTTGTATTTTATCTTCTTTTAAAATATGCTCAGTCTTTGTTTGAATGATTCGTGTATCTGATTTTATGCATCTAATTGTGCTCAGTTGAAATAATTTCCATGGATGACATCTATTCGTTGTAAGAAGTTTATATTCAAAGACTAAATTCTAAGAATGGTTCCTCTTGAAACAAAATGCTAGACAAAACTATCTACATATGAACTTGAAAGAACAGATCCACCTACAGGAGAATATTTAACTCTGAAATCAAAATTCTAGGTAGGATTGTCTATGTATAGATGAGCTTGAAAGGTACCGATCTATTTATAGGCATATGTGTACATCTGTAATTGAAGTTCTAGCAGATCTAGCTTTGAATAATTGAATTGGAGGAAGCATGTACATATAGTACTTCAGGGTTTCGGGGTTCGGGGTCTCGGGGTTTCGCGATTCGGTATTTCATGACTCTGGCGGCAATGATACTAGGCCCTTCGAACTCTCGGGTCTTGAAATGCTGAAAAGGGCTTAATAGGTTTTGACTCCTTCTTTATCCCCCATCCATATGATCACACCTGATGACTTGGGGCTAACTCCATAGAGCACATCGAGGTTTCATGTACCGAGATTTTGCGACTTGCGAAAACAAGGGCTCTTGCCTTTGGGTTTTTCGGGTGCCGAAATGATGAAACCTATTCATGCTAAACTGATTTGGGGTTTTGTGTACTAGGATTTCACGACTTGAGAAAACGAGGAGTCTTGACCTTTGGTTTCCCGAGTGCCAAAACATCGATCGGCAGCCACGTGTTCTCTGATGGACGGCTGCGACCTTTAGCCTTGATCAACAGTTTTGATCTTTTTGGGATGATCAACGGTCGCAATCAAATCCCGGCTTTCTCCTTTTCAAAATTTGGGAGAGTCTTCACTCCCCTGCATGCACTAGGTTTAAACCTCGCGCATCTTTTCTGGATCCGACGACTCTCGCAGTTTCAACACTTCTCCCCGAAGTGTCTCCACCATTCATTTCAGTTGTTCTCCTGTGCGTCCTCCTAGAGGTTAAACTCTGTGCGCCCAGATCCTTTCTCCAACTGATCTAACGATAGTTGTGCTCCCACCTGAGATTTATCTCACTAAGCTCTCAAAGGTTCCTTCGACCTAAGCTTAGATACTGCCTAAATACATATAAGCATGTTAGAGTAGTATGAGAATTAAGGGAAATGATAGAATTATGGAAGAATTTATCCATATAAGCTTTTATGTTCGAAGTAAACTTGACTGGCGTAATAATGTCATTATGGACAGAAATGAATCTTACCTTCTCTTAAATTCTAAGCTTAAACGAAATTGAATTATGTCATAGAAAAAAAAACAATTATGGTGAATTTGAGGTACATTACAAGACTGACCACCAAGGAAGACTTGAACATCTTACCTTTAGGTTCTTATGATTGTATAATTGGTATGGAGTGGTTGGAACAACACCATGCTATCCTATATTGTCATAATAAGGAATTTACTTTCCTGAATGAAGAAGGGAACCTAAGAATAGTACAGAGAATTCTTAGGGCAATAACTGTCAGATAAATTTCAGCATTGCAGCTGAAGAAATGTTACCGAAAATGATGTTTTTCTTTTACAATATGGAAGAGTTTGGACCTAGTATTAAGAATGAACTGAGGAACTTGAGGACATAATGTTATGTCAAGAATATCCCACAAGATGATCAAAGGCCAAGACTAAAGAATGTTAAGATATGAATCTAGGTGCATCCATAAAGTTTTGGGAATCCACTACAGGAAATCCACTCATGTTAATTAGAGTGATCAATGGAATTTGGGTATAAGAGTAGATTGTGTAGTGAATGAAGTAGTGAAATTCCATTCACTCTAAAGGATTCCAATGTACAAATAAGGGAGTAGACTGTGGGAATATCTTCTCTGAAAGATTGATAGGTTAAAATGTTATTTTTGTGATAAAGAGAAACAAGGAGTATATTTGGAGATAAGATGTAACATCTCCAAGGATCAGTCCTACAGTTTAGAGATAGCACCTCCATTATTTTTATAAGAGTGTGCAGTGGAAGCATGGTATGTAGGGAATCAATATGGCATGACAAAAGTTGATTATGCAAGTCATGTTGAAATCATATGGGTCCATATAGGAGAAGGTAATGGTTCATTAAGCGAATCCAAGTGATGATATGTCTAGTCAAGGAAAGGATAAATCAATTTGCTTCAATAAATAAATTGGTGTTAAATATCCAAGGTTAATCCAAGAGCATGAATGGAAATATAATTTGGTCGTGTAGGAGTTGGATCAGAGGGGTCCAAGTAATAGTGGAATGCTGAAAATTAATATCAACATAATATATGGTTACAAGTATGCAAAGTAGACAAGAAAGATTCCAGGATGTAGTCAAGTCCTTGAACATCTTAAGATAATGGAAGAAGAAATCATGAGGTAAATATCAAACTAATAGGGATGCATGACAATACTCTAGGTGGGACAACAAAAATAGTAGAGGATTGGTGATGCATTCCAAAAGTGTTGAAGGTATTTCCACAATAGCATGGAGATGTCAAGTCAAAAAGAACTTAAAAATGAAATGAATTTCTAAAGAGAAATCAATAAGGAACCATGAAGAAGAAAATGGTTCTACTCTCGGTATAGAATGAAAAGGAGATGGTACCTGACAAGAATCCATCTCAAGTGGCATAGAGCCATGAGTGACATTCCTGGAGGTTGGAAGTATCAATGGAAATTATGATGATAAATTAAAAGCAGTTTTAATTACTTCCAGTTAATTCTATGCAGCTAGCAAAGAAGGCATATGTGCATCCTTATAGTATGCCATAGTTTGGCTACGCAATTCAATTTGACGCTAGATGGCTAAGAAAAGAGAAGAGAATGGTGCAAGAAACCTCAAGTACTAAAGTATTCAGTCGAGAAAGGGATGAAGTAGTTCAGTCCTGAAAAGTAAATGTATGTTGAAGATCCAAAGTCTATAAGACATCATGATTGGAAATATAATTTTCCCAAGTGTGAATTGGGTTAGATGGATCTAGGAAATAAATGAATACCAAAGGTTAATATCAACATAGTATTTGGCTGGAAATGAAAAAGTATCCAAGAGTATTTTGGCTAGAAAGTGCTCAGGGCAGAAATAATCATGTACAGTCATTACAGTGAGAGCACAAGAAGATTTAGGAATCCAGAAAGAATTGAAGACTTTTGGGATTAGCAAAGAAAAGTGATACAGGGAAAAAGAGGTTGTTGCAATTACTATAGCAGCAATTATGTTATGTCTTGTTGGACAGCCATACACAAAAAGAGAGAATTCTTGCATGTTTGTAAGTGTTGTTATTGATGTTGTTGCATATGGAAGGAAGCAACAAAAAGATGAAGTGTTGATTATAAGACCGATAAAAGAGGAATGGGAGCTTATATTGTCATCAGCTAATCAGGTAGCATCAAATTCATTTAATGGCAGTTATGCAGGTATGAGTTTTATTTACTCTTATTGCATAATTGAAGAAGGGAATTTAGGTAAGAATTTCCTCATCCAGATTTATTTTATAAAATCACATTATTATTTTAGTGGAATGCATTAATGTGAATAAGATACCACTAGGTGTGGTAAAGGTTGGAGGCATGTAATAATTATCAAACCTCCTTAGAGTTTGAATGCACACACTGGCATAGTATCATGTCATGTTAATTTGGTTATGAGGTAATAACCAAATAAATAAAGGGTATGAACCTGTTATAGGAATGAATGCCAGAAAAGCTAGTCATGTATGAGACCATGACATGGTTGGTTATGGTGAGGTATGGATATGGAAATTCTACGTACCACATAAATATCCAATGAACTTCCTACATATAAATAAAACTTGGACTGCAACCTCTTTTCTAACACTAATGAACACCACAAAATTATATTCTTGGTGTAGTGTTTGGGTCGAAAAGGAAGGCATCCAAATAATTGAGAAGACAATAGGAAGTGTATGGAGAATGTGTCAAGGCATTGGCCAGATCTCTAATTTATCGATGGTGAGATACATGACTTAGATATAGATCATTCTAAAAATCAATGCAAAGGTTCATTGAATAGATATGCATTGAGAGTTGCGCTCATGCATAGTAAGTGGTAGATTTGCACTCATACATGATAGAATTGTATACTTAAATGCATTTGTTGAATGTTTTTTGTGAGTGCATGTATATATGTTATTGAATGGAAATAATTATACTAATGGCTGAAATGTTACTAACTCATGGAGTTGAGAACATTTCAGGATTTGTTATACATTGCAACAGGAAAGTTGCAAGACAAGTAGTCACATGAGCATTGACTACAGGAATTTTTATGTTCAGAAAATAGAGTAATGAACTTACTGATATTAATTGTGAACATGCATATGCGTAGAATGATAAATTCATTCTATTTAATAAAATCTTTGATAAGTGTGATTGAATTGATCAGTGTAGACAATTATAAGCTCATTTTATAAGGTTTTTGTACCTATTGCAATGACAGTATAATGTACAGGAAATAATGATAATCTGTTCGATGAATGCAAGATGGAAGCATTACGGAAAAAGTGGTATTCAGTATGTTGTTGCTGAAATCCATAAGAAAGACTGCATCCTACTATTGCAACAACCATGAAAATTTATGAGATGGAATTTCATATTTTGGGGAATAGTTGAATTCCTTATGAAATTAATTTGATTTCTATAATGGAATCTTTATAATTTTCTCTCATGAAAATTGTATGTGTGTGATACAAATGAGACAATATTGATTAAAGTTGGAATGTTGATTACAAAGAGTAGCTATGGGGAAGATGTTGGTTGGAGACAATGGATCTTACCCTGTGGATCCTTGGTGGATATGGGTGTGTGTACACTTATCCTTGGGTTTCCTTGGAGAATCCTGGAGCCCTGGAGGGATAAGTGTGGGGATAGGTTCCCCGGTATGAGGCTTGGAGGGTACCTGGAGACCTTTGAGGGCAGTTGGAATTCCTAGAGCCATGGTGCTCTGAGACTTCATGTCCAACATGTGTTGGAGCTCGGAAAGGGTAGGGGTGCAGCCGAAGGACTATTTAGCATAGAAGGGGCACACTACCTTGGGTTGTACAGGCATGTGGGGAATGAGCGACCATTGGTTGGAGTGCTACTAAGGTTTGGTACCTTGCCCTAGACCATGTTGGTATTGATTGTGGACCGTGGTTATCTTGGGAATCCATTTCCTCAGTGGATTCATAGCCCCTACTTAGGGGTGATACATTGATAAGAGTTTATCAGCAGTGAGATCTAAGGTTGGGTGGAACGTCGTGGATATGCAGCCAACTGGTACTTTCAATGAGGTTTAATTGAAGTATGTAATAAGGAATAATGAGTTGAATTATTTCTTGAAGCATCTCTATGGAATAAAGCAAATGAATTCCATCTATAGTATAAATACATGAATTAGTACTTGAAAGTAGAGCACTAGGTGGATAACAAGCTTCCAATAGCAAAGTCTTGGAGATTTTTGAAGAATTTTGAATTATACATGGTATATAATGCACTGAGTACATTGCATAAATAATGGGAGGGGAATTTAATACCCCTAAGTTGAACCCCAATTGTAAATGAAAATATGTTTTATAGGCTAGTGAGTCAGGTTATTATAGTCCAGAAGGTTTATGTGATTATTAGGTTGGAGAGTCTATATGTTAAAGGCTAGTGAGCCTATTTTTGTATATGTAAATACTCATATCATTAATATAATACATCAGTGTGTGTAGACCAACCATGATAAAAGAGTATGGGGGACTAAACTCCACTAGAAAGGGAAAGGGGGGGGGTGGGTAAGAGCCTAGGAAAAGGGCTAAGCTAGAAGGGATTATCTCCAAGGGAATAATATAATATTAGTCCTAAAAGACTAAGGTTTGGATATAACCTATGTTATGCTAAGGTCCTATGGGAAGGGAACGAATTACAAGTGGATCCCATGAAGCTCCATGAAGACAAGTGTCCAATTTGGGACTTGCATACAAAGAGTTTGGGCTTTGTGCATGATGGGGGGATTGTTGAGGGCATTTTTGGGTGCCATTCACTCAGCCATTCATTCCATTCTCTCTGGAATTCAACCTCTACATCATTCATGCACTCTTGGAGTTGTATGTGGTACCTCTCTGTCATGGGTAATGTACATGTACCTTACCTGAGCTAGTATTGTCCCATACATCTGCCAGTATTGTTCTCTAACTGAATTTTGTTGATGCCATCATTGTTCCTTGCCTGAACATAGGTGTTTCCATCACCTGCACTCTTACCTGAACGGTGTTGTTGTCATCACATGTTCCTCACTTGAGGGTCATTGCTTCTATCACCAGTACATGTACATGGTTGACTTAAGAGATGAACTGGATAAACGAGTTGTCAGGCATGTGGGTTTGAAGAGGTGGGTTGTCAGGCCCATGGAATGAAGAGGTATTTTTTCAGGCCTGTGATTAATCTCTCCAGGTGAGAGAATTGTTGGGAATTTATATCCATAGGGAGCCCGACTGCAGCTACAGTGCTCTGAGACTCCTTGTTCGGCCTATTGTTGAAGCCCTGGAAGGGAAGTGGGGTAGCTGAAGGAGTGTTGAGAAAAGAAGGGGCACACTTCCTAGGGTGGGACAGGCATGTGGGGAAAGAGAGGTTGTAGGTTGTTAGTTTGAGTTGGCTCCTGGGATGAAATCCTTCTTGTTGAATGTGTAGTATCAGCCTGGTTAGAAATCCCTTTACCCGGGTGGATTTTAGTCCCAGCTCGGGGGTGACCCACTACTGAGATTTATGAGCAACGTGGTCTAAGGATGGGAGGATCGTGGAAGGTTTTCACGTAGTTGTTGGCCTTATATCAAAGATAAGTATCGATTGTGTGTTAAATTACATGTTGTGTATGCATACATGTGTTTATGTTTATGGGTTTTTCCTGTGTATATTGCATGTATATTTTTACTATTATTTCTGCATGAATATGTGTATTTGCATAATGTATTTGTCTACTTAAAGTTTTATATATAAACATATGGAATTGTTTTTAAGTGGCATGGCCCAGCCTGGGTGTCTGGGGATGTTACACTTCTTATACTTGATGACTAGATGAAATTTTTGAAAAAAACCCATCCACTTGTAATGCATGGTTTGTTGTAGCTTACTCTAGGCCTGTAGATACTCTAGTGATTGGTGATCTGCATGAATTATGGTCTTCTTTCCCATTAGATAGTGCTTCCATTTTTTCACAGCTTGTACCAAGGAATAGAGCTCCTTATCGTAGGTAGGGTGGTTGAGAACCTCCCCATGAAATATTTCAGAATGATAGCATATTAACCTTCCTCCTTGCATCAAAATTGCTCCCATGGCATACCCACTTGCATCAGTTTCCACTTCGAAGGGATTCTGCAAGTTTGGTAGGGCAAGCACTATTGTTTGATCGATCTTTATTTTCATCTCATCAAATGTATTATGTTGATTCTTCCCCCACTGCAAACTCTTACCATTGGTTTTTATGGCGTGGAGTGGTGCACCTACCTCTAAAAATGAAGCTATGACATTTTGAAAGTATTTTGTTTCCCCAACAAAACTCCTAAATTCAATGACATTTGTAGGAACTAGACATTTCATGATGACCTCCATCTTTGAGGGATCTATCTTGAGCTCCCCTCCACTGATCACATACCCCAAATACACCAAACACTACTGACCAAACTCACATTTCTTGATATTGGCCAAAAGTTGGTTCTTTTTCAGAGTCTCTAACACATGCATAATATGTGACATGTGCTACTCCCATGTATCACTATAAACCAGTATATCATCCAAATAGACAATAAAAAATTAATCTAGATAAGGGCATAAAACATCATTCATTATTCTCGTAAATGTAGTTTGTGCATTGTATAAATTGAATGGCATAACAAACCACTCATACAAACATTTCCTTGTCTTGAATTCAATATTCCAGGTATCTTCTTCTTTGACTTGTACCTGGTGATATCCTTATTTAAAATCCAGCTTAGTGAAGTACTTTTCATGTTTCAGTTGGTCCAACTGATCATCGATCCTTGGTAGAGGGTATTGATTCTTTAGTATAATCTTTTTCAATGCCCTGTAATCAATGCACATTCTCCAAGTCCCATCCTTCTTGAGCACAATTATGATGAGTCACTCAGAAGGTGAGATACTTGGTCGAATCACACCCTTCTCCAAAAACTATGGCAATATCTTCCTTACTTCATTTTCTTCCATAATAGACTATCTATATAACCCAATATTCGACAAGGGGGAGTATAGAAATAATTGGATTTCATGCCCCATTTCCCTCTTAGGTGGTATCCCTTTAGGCTCCAGGAACACTCCTCGGTATTCCTGTAGCAACTCCTCCAATTGATGTTTCTACTCTTTAGTACACCCTTATGGGGATGTCTTCACTCGCATTGAATCATCATCAGACTGATTTTCTCTTAATAACAATAGAGCATATTTATTACTAGAACTAATCAACTTTTTGGCTTGGTTGGAACTTACCAGTGAGATCTTTGACTTGCCTTTATGTGCATTAATGATATAGGAATTCCCATCCTTGATTAGTTGGTATTGGTTGGCTCTTCGCATGAATATTGCATACCTCATATACATGTAAGGTATTTGTTATATAGTTATTTTCCACTTGATCACTTGATGGGAATCATTTAGGGGTCATTAGACTAAGCCACCAAATCATATCGAATTTCCAATGAGATTACATTACTTTTATGCATGGTCATTGGTTTCTCATTTACAACCTATGACCAAAAAGTGAAGGTCGCTCCCTATCCTCATGCAAGAAGCGACTGGTCACTCCTTGCAAGAATGCACGGTGTGACAGGGTCTATTACTCCCTTTTTAGGAATGGTTTCATGAGATAAGATTGAACCCTCAATTCTTCATACTGGTTCAACCTCTAGAATCTTTTCATCTTGGGCATGGAGATCTCATCCAAATTTCCCTTTGATCTTATCTCTACTATCCTATAAATAATGGGGGCATCTCATGGGAAAGGGGGAGGAAAAGAGAAAGTAAGTATATCTTGGTGGATTAATCATGGATCTTGGGAAAGGAATTTGGTTAGATCTGCATCACATTATCAGACTGTAAGTTGTAAATTATTCCATTTGATCAATAGAAGGTGTACAATATGTTTCCCTCTACTTGGATGTGTATGTGATTACTATGTTTCCTTGTGGAGAAATTAATGTTTTCATGTGTTGTGATACATTATTAGATATATTATTAATTTATTTATGATTAGTTGGATATTTTGAAGGGTTTTTGTGTCTCTATGTGTGCATATATGAGCTGGTAAGGGCAAAGGACATCTTTGTGGAAACTAGCAGTTGAGGAGCGTACAGGGACAATCGTCGGATTATCGGGTAAGCCTTCCATTTCAGTAGATCCTTTTTGTGTATAAATTAGATCTAGGAAATTCTATATATTACATCTCTAGTCTATCTTAGGTCTAGGAAGATCCAAAGGAAGATAACTCCTATAGGGTGAAAATATCCAACAGACTGGCGAATCCACTAGGGAAGCTATTTTTGTTTAATTAGTTTCTTCCTAAAATTTTAAATTCATATCCTCAAGATATTTTCCTATTGTGAGCTTCATTATTTGTTCTTAATATATCAGTAAGTATTTTATGTGTCTACTTGAAAGCTTTCAATCTCAGATCTAATAGATCTACTTTAGATCTATTAGTTTATGTACTTGCACAATCACGGTCACGGGTTATTCGTGGTCACTAGTTGCTCCATTGTAGGGAGTGACCAACCCCTTTTCGTCGCTTGTTTCTCCATTGTAGGGTGTGCTCACCTTGAAAAATACACTACCAAGAGCAACCAGCACCTTGTGGTCACCCTCTAGCTCTTTGCAATGAGAAACTAGAGCTTTGTGGTCGCCATGTGGCCATTAACAGGAAGTGACCAGGATTTGAAAGCCAATTTTTGAAGCGAAATCCTTCAAACAAGGCCCATATCTATGTCTGTCCTTTCTTCCACCCTTCCAAATCTCTCTCAGATATGTCATAGCAGTATCTTTTGAGTTCTTTTGATGCTTTTCGACCTACTTGATTGCATTTTTTGGTTTTCATTCTTTTGTTGTGTTATCCTTTTCATTTTCATTTAGTTATTTTCATTCCATTTGAAAGAAAGAAAACAAAATAATTTGCATTAAAAAATTTCATTGCATTTGAAAAAATTGGAAAACCAAAAAATAATTGCATTCTAGTTAGTGGGTGGAGTATGTTTTATCTTGCATTTTAAAGTGAATCGTCTATGCTACAGTCTATTTGACTCATATACCAAACACCTTTTGCATTCAAAGAGTATTTCATGTTTCTTTCATTGTGTTACACTTGTTTCTTTTCTTGAAACCTCTTGCTCCTTTCTGTAGATAGGCTTCATTGAAACTAAAGATTGCATTCCATTCATTTTTTTTCTTTTGAAGTCTTCTTGGAGTCAGAGTGATTACATCATAATTTTCACTTCCATTTACCCCTTTCGAGTAACAAGAACCATAAAAGGAACAAGGTGCCTAATCTAAAATCAACTAGACTTTTTATTTATTAGAAAACTATCACAAGTCTAGGTTGTAGGGTGGAGAGTAAATTCCCCAAGGCCACTGAAACAAAACTAGGAACACTAATGAGTGAAAAATCCATTAGTAATATGAAGTGTTTTTTGGGATATCTCCTCTAACACATGATTCAAGTGGTAGGATAAGTCGAGAAGAGTGTTTGGATCGGTCCCCAACTCTCTCTCTCTCGGTGGGGTTGTGCAAGTCAAGGGGGAAATATTAATAGTGGCAAGTCCTCTGGGTGAAACCACTATCTGAGTTGATTTAGGTCTAAGACATTTTTTTTTACGTTCCCTTTCCATTCATAGTATCCCTATCCCATGATCGTTCCTCCCAACCACTAAGTGTGAAGTGGTAGCCCTAGTTGATTTTCCTATGTTACCTTCCCAAGTGACTGCAGTGGTGGTACTATCATTCCCTGAGACAGACGTACAACAAATGATTTTTTCTCCTTAGGAGGGTACTTGGTTGTGTCTGGTACTTTCCCCTCTGGATTTCCATTATGGAGTAGTTGTGGGTAATTGTTTCTCATATCTTCGTTGACAACCTCATCTCTCCTCTCTGGAAGATCATTATTCATGTTTTCCCTATTACAAGGGAGTTGTTTGCTTGCTCTTATCTTATAGGGACTTTGGTATTGTGTGTTCTTTGATTTAGAAACCTTAGGTTGAATTTTGTGTCTATGGAAATAGTTCCTGGGACTACCGACCAAGGAACCCCTTTTCACGGGGAACCTTTTGTTTTTCCTTGTTTTGGAAACATTGAGCCTCCTTATATTGCTACATTGAGTCTTCCTGGATTCACCATAGGGTTATCGGTATGGTTTGTTTCCACTCTGGTGATCCCAAATGTTCTTGGTTCTTTGAATGCAAGCCCTCCACCCCAAGAACATGAACCTCATGTTGACCCTTTGCCTTCTTCTCTCATTGCGTCTTCTTCCCTTTCTTATTCTTCACCTGGTGAAATCCTTAATGCTAGTAACCAAGAGGATTAGAAGAAGAAGATTAAGAAGAAGAAAGATAAGCAAGGGAGAAAACAACCAATGATTGTTCATTGTGTTGGGAGTGTTCATGATGTTGGAAAACATACCAACATAGGTCATAAGCCCAAATTCCCCCGCATGCTTTGTAAGGGAGACCACATGATCTAGATGGATCTCGGTGGCCGTCCACCTTTTCCAATGAATCACCATTTTGAGCTTGTGGTTTTGATAAACCATGATATTCACCCTTTTGATGGGGAATGGAATGTAATGTCATCTTCATTTGTTAATTACAGACATCATGTAATTATTTCCTAGTGTTCATATGTACATGCCTACAACATAGCGTTAATGCATCGGATCCCATTAGAACTTTGCAGTTAAGCGCGCTCAGGCTAGAGTAGTATTGGGATAGCTGACCTCCCGGGAAGTCCTAGTGTTTTACATGGCTATGGAATTTTATAAACTTAGTCCAATTTATCCCACATGCATCATGGGAATTGTTCTCCTCTCACTCTCTCATATATAATTGAGGTGAAGGAATACCTTTAAGCATGCAATGGAGTGTGATGTAAAGCTTTTTGCGAATGAAGCATAGCCAACATCTCTTTCCTTTCAGAGATAGACTACCTCATTCTGCCAGTTTGTGTTCTACAGTGTTTTTCTATCTTATTCAATAATACAAGTTGGGTTTTACTATATTTCTATGTTCTCTTCTATATTTTGTGTATTTCATTGTTATATCTCGGTTATATTTATGTCTTCATGTCATTCTCAAAATAATCTGGATCAGTGGTATCAGAGCAGTTTGTTCCTTGTTATTTCTCAGAGAAGATCATCGATGAGGTCAGGGTATAGAGATTTGGGTCTCGATCTAGTTTCACTTGAGGAAAACCTCTCTCGCTAACCCAAGTGACCTCCCATGGTGGAAGAAAAGAGAGATGATAGAGTAGGAGATCCTTTCAAGACGTTGATCGAGGAAGCTCTCATGCAACAGAGGAATGAGATGATGGGAAAATTTTCTCAGATCCTTTGAATACTATCAATGGCGATGTCTGAGGCATATTTGACAGGAAGTCATTTCTCAAGTGAAACACCCTTCAAGTTACAAGTCAATTTTGATATCCTTTTATTTGAAGGCTAGATAGATGCAGATGCTCTAGAAAAATGGTTGAATCTACTAGAAGGTTATTACTCAGTCCAAAAAAATTATGAAAGTGTAAAGATCACCTTTGCGCTCCTTAAATCCCTTCCCCATGTCAAATCTTGGTGGGAAGGTTACTGGGAGAGGTACATCATGGATGAATATACACTATTTGGGAGAGAACCCACTTGGACGGCCTTTGTAGATTCCCTAAAGGAGGATTTCTACCCTGTAGGAAACTATGATGACCAATACATGAGATGGACAACTCTGTGTCAGAAAAGAGACCAGACGGTGTCAGAGTACACCAACATATTTCATACATTGCGCTCAAAGCTAGGTATCAAATACTCCGAGTGGCACCTAGTTTTGAAGTACCACAATGGTCTACACAGTTACATCCAAATACAGATGGATTTCTTGGACATCTCTTCACTGGGAGCGACTTATCGATATGAAGTCAAAATTGAGAAGAAATTCAAGCAGTAGAGTAAGTGGGAGAAGCATGGAAAAGGAAACTCTAACTCACATAATGAAGGGCAGATAAAGGAAGGCCAACCTCAAGAGAGCTAGTCCTAGATGCAGGAAAAGAAGAGTAACAAGAAGTCTAAGAAAGACACTAGAAAGTGGTGTGAGTTCCACAACAGCCCTTGGGGCAACACTAATGAATGTCTCTCAATAGAGTCATTGGTGGCTGAGCTAAAATACAAAGAGTTGAACCCCAACTTGGACCCTAATTAAGAAAATAATAAAAGGAGAAAAATCATTGATGCAGAACCCATTGTTATTATCGCAACTGCAACAATACAACCAGAAGAGGATCCTGAAGAGGAGGAGTGACTCTTCCATTCATNCGCAACCATACAACATCGGGGGCTTCGCCAGGGTCAAGATCTTTGTGTCAGCCAGCAGTGTCTCATGTCCTACTGCACCAATCCCTTAAAGGATGAGGTAGTGTGTGATTTTTCCCCATTGTAAATCTGTGATGTTCTATTAGGCCAACCATATATGTGGAGTGGTCATGTTTTTTATGAGTCTCGACCCTGTAGCATCATTGTTACTCTGGGGGGTCAGATATACAAGATACTAGTGGTAGTTTTGACTATTGTCCCACCAAAACAATGTCACAAAGTAATCTCTCATACTGCAAAGTTTATCCTCTTCAAAATCCAATCAAAAGGTGAATAGAAGGACACTGCAACCACTACAGAATCATCCCAAGACCTTTCTATCTAGAAGGAGAAGATAGACAAGATTGTAGAGGAGTACCAAGGTGTTCTTGTTGCACCTACAGGGGTGCCTCCACACTACCCAGTCAAGAAAGTTTATAACAGAACCCTTCATACTATTCATGTTTCATCTTCACCAACAGAGTCCTCCCACACTCAGGTAGATCATGCAGCTATATTGGTCAAACAGATCCAACCCCTCCAACAACAGGTTCATGACAGCCTTCAACAAGCTAAGCGAGACAACTTCTTCAACAAGGCAAGTAGCACACCAAGCTTAAGATTTAACATAAGTCTCCCTATCTCCCAAGGGAACTTGATGCAATGGGGAACATTTCTTTCTAAGGGGGGAGGAATGATCCAGATGGATCTCGGTGGCCATCCACCTTTTCCATTGAATCACCATTTTGAGCCTGTGGTTTTGATAAACCATGATATTCACCCTTTTGATGGGGAATGGAATGTAATTGCATCTTCATTTGTTAAATATAGACATCATGTAATGATTTCCTAGTGGTCTTATGTACATGCCTAAAGCATAGCATTAATGCATCGGATCCCATTAGAACTTCGCAGTTAAGCATACTCAGGCTAGAGTAGTACTAGGATGGGTGACCTCCCGGGAAGTCCCAGTGTTTTACATGGCTATGGAATTTTATAAACTTAGTCCAATTTATCCCACATGCATCATTGGAATTGTTCTCCTCTCACTCTTATATATATAATTGAGGTGAAGGAATCCCTTTAAGCATGTAATGGAGTGTGATGTAAAGCTTGTTGTGAATTAAGCATAGCCAACATCTCTTTCCTTTCAGAGATAGGCTACCCCATTCTGTCAATTTGTGTTCTATAGTGTTTTTCTATTTTATTCAGTAATAGAAGTTGGGTTTCATTGTATTTATGTGTTCTCTTTTATATTTTGTGTATTTCATTGTTATATCTCAGTTATATTTATGTCTTCATGTCATTCTCAAAATAATCTGGATCACCACATTCTTAGATATTTCCCTCGTCTTCCCAAGGTCTAAGAAGTGTGGTCTACAGGTTTCCAACAACCCATGTCACTAGCCTCTGGACAACATGTTGATGACAACCCATCAAAAAATGATCATACGATTAGGGGGAAAGAGGGTAAGGTCAAGATTCCTTGCTGGTTATGTAAGGAAATGCACTGCACTTACCTTTTCCCTCATATGGATGAAGTTTTGAAATTGTTGGAAGACATTGTTGTTTCCCAGCAACAACATCCAACTACTTCACATGAGTCCTCTCTCGACCCACCATTGGTTGATGAATTGGTCGATCTGATTCCATCATCAATTGATCCCACTCTTCCCTTGGAGAGTGAATTTGATATCGCTCAGGTTCTTCTTGTCACCATATATTCCTCCCAACAAGGGGGAATTTTTCATGTCTTAATGGAACCCCCTCCAAAGTGTTGAAGTCATTTTCTTTGATTGGAATAAACTTATGGACCCTCATCTTCCTTCCTACCTACCTTTTCAAATCATTATGTAGACTTGTGATAAGAACATATATCGTACTATTATAGATGAATGCGCTTTTGTCAGAATTTTAACCTCAACTGCTTGGAAAGCTATTGGTTCCCCTAAGCTTGTGTCAGTCACCCATCATCTGATGGCTTTTAATAGAAAAAACAGTGAACCTTTAGGGATCCTTCCTCAACTCCCCACTACCTTAGGAGGGAAAATTGTCTCTATTCATGTTATGGTAGTTCAAGGTCCCTTGGATTTTAATTTTCTCCTTGGTTGGGACTATGTCTATGCTATGAAATTTGTCATGCCCACACTCTTTCGAGTGATGCATTTCCCTGATAATGGAAACATTGTGACCATTCACCAGCTTTCATTCGTTAGTCTTGATCTCACTTTCAACAACCCAACTTCCCTGAATGTTCCTTATATGAAAGTGGTATCCTCCCCACCACGGGTTAATTATGTGGCATAATGTCCCATGTGTTCAACTTCAAATGAGAAGAAGCATATTTATGTATGATTTCCTTCTTTAGACTTAGATCCGATAGTTGACATGTTGAACCACTCAATAGGGGGTTTGCAACCTGATATTCCCCTAATTACCCCTACTGAGTCCCTTGACATGTATTCCTTCCAGAGTGTTGTTCTTCCATCTGATGAAAACCTCTTTGAAGCCATGGTCAAGAGCTTCGAGCATAGTTCCCTTTCTATGTCCAGCTCATTATAAAATGAAACAAACATCCATGAGAATAGTTTGCTTTTTGTGTCAAGCTCATTAAAAAATGAAACATAATCCCCTCTACTTGATATTTCACTAGATCTAGTACTTGAACCTTCATTTCCTTCGTCTATGTCAGCTTATCCTATTTCTTCCTCTCTCTCTAGTGAACCTGTTCCTATTAGTAGCCAAGAGACTAATTGGGTGCAAAAGAAGATTCGGTGGACGAAATGAAACTTGGGGGGCATGTCTCCAGCCTCTGGACATCATGTTGGAATTAAGCCACTAGATTTTGTCGATCATGTTGGGGAAAAAGTACCAACCTATGAACATCATGTTGGGAATAAAACCCAATAATGGGTATCACCCGAGCACATTTTCATTCTTGGTTTCAAGCTCGCATAAAAAAGAAACCAATCCCAAGCACAGTTTTTCTCTGTTTCAATCTTGTGTAAAAATGAAACCTACCCCAAGCATAGTTTATTTTCTAGTTTCAAGCTCATGTTAAAATGAAACCAATCCCAAGCATAGTTTTTTCTCTATTTAAAGCTTGTGTAAAAATGAAACCAATCCCAAGCATAGTTTTTCTATGTTTCAAGCTTGTGTAAAAATTAAACCTACCCCAACCATAGTTTCATTCTCTATTTCAAGATCATGTAAAAAATGAAACAAACAACCGTGAGCTTAGTATTTGTTATTTCTAGTGCTCATAAATACATGAGAATAAGTTATCAAGTATACTTTTATCACTTTTTGGGGCTCGTAAAAACTACACAAAAAAGAAACTCTTTGGAGTCTCCTTTAAGATCTTTTCAGACTCTCTAAACATGAAAAGATCGTCGAGTGATTTCATTTCCTTTCACACTCATTAAATGGATTTGAAAGGGAATCTATTAGGTGTAATTTCAACCCTCTTTCACACCAGATGGACTAATTATGAAAAAATCATACTCTATTCCACCTCAACTAGAAGAGTTCTCCCTTGTATTTTTTTATCCTTTTTCGGGATCGGGAGACTAAATTTATGAAAAACAACACCCTTGGAGTCTTCATTGTCCTTTCAGACTCTCTAAATATGAAATGATGAAATGAGGACTATTCTTCTCCCTGTGATTGTATATAAATCCATAGATGAGAACATAGATCACACTTTTATTTTCTCTTGTGCTCGTTAAACATGAAAGAAGGAAAAAGAGTGGGGGGTTTTCCATCTAGTCATCTTCACAAATGGTAGTTGTCTATTGAGTCACCCTTGAACAATGCACTTGTTTTGCATCTTTATCCAACAATTGGGTTATCCATTTCCTTTGAGTCATTACCTTCTCCATGAGTTCCAAAACTCCGTCGACTGGTTACTCTTTGAGTCATCCATGGTGAGTGTTTTGGTCATTAACGAGTCAATGTTGCCAAGTCAAGTCATTTGTCGGTTTTTTTTTCAAGGGAAGTTATATCATGTCGACCACTTCCAATCCTTTATCCCATTCATCATAGCCATCCCTAAGTCAGTTGTTCTCTACTCTTACACTCTTCACACGATATACCTTTATATGTTTTATGTTGATTGATGGGGGACACATCAAGGCCCTCCTTCGATGTATTTCATCCTATCGAATCCAAATCATTATACAGGATTGAAATATAGAAACCAATTAGTACTTTGGGATTTGTAGACATTGGTGGCAGAGTCCCTTGCATTTTAGTAGTCAGTTTACATCATTGTCTCATGTTGAATGAATCTATGAGTGTTCGACTTCAACTCATCTATTCACACTCTCTAGATTGTACTAGGTATCTTGGGGTCCATCATCCTCATCATCGGTGGATTCCCTCGCATATGTTAACGGTATACATCAATGACTGATAATCAGATGGTTTATACCATGCTCGACCTCAGTTCATTGATTCACATGTAGTAGATTCATACCATTGGGATTTGGGACAAAGACCTTGGGTTGGGACCATTCATTCCTTGATCACATTCCCTCCCAAGATGAAATGGAGTTATTCATGAGTACTTCATAGATCGCTTAGGCGTTGAGTGATCTTACTAATTTGTATTCCGTGATATAGATCCACATTATGTTGAATAGTTGGTTGTCATTGATGTCAACCCTTTGAGCATTCGAGATACCCCATATTTGTGATTGATTTAGTTGGTGAGTTAGTTTTCATTGATGTCAACAAGAGTAGTTGATTTCAGAGGTTGAATAAGCCTCTAGATGGTTGCACAAGAAGTTAGTGAGTTATTGGTTGAGTGGTTGTAACAAGAAATTAATAAGGGTAAAGTGGTTTCAACAAGTAAGTATGACTTGGCCATAAAATAAGGGAGAAAGGTCAACAACAATTTGAAAGTCATTAATCAAGGGTAAAGTGGTTGTAACAAGTAATTAATCAAAGGTAAAGTGGTTAACCAAAAGAAATTGTGGGTTAGCCCTAAAATAAGGAAAATGGGTAAAA
>JASDQU010101989.1:73256-92482 GCA_032191745.1 Picea mariana
TAATGCACATATCTTTTGGAATAATATTAAAATACTATTCCCAGGATTAATCCCCCTAGGATTATCCCCTAGGCTCAACACTTAGCCCCTTTCCCACCTTCCAGCCCCTAATTCCTTGCCCACTCTATGGATGTTTAGTCCCCCTTCACTCATTCATCGTGGTCGGTCTGCACATGGCGGTGTTTATGTTTTATTAATTGTTCTGCGTGATTACATATACAATAGCAAGCTCCTGGCCTTCAACACTCAGGCTCCCTTGCCTAACAACACATAAGCCTCCAACTTATACAAACTTGGCTCACCAGCCTATAAAACATAATTACAATTCCTTTCAAAACATGGTTTACAACGGGGCTCGGCCTTGAGGACACTACATCATGGGAAAGGAGGAAGAAAAGAGAAAGTAAGTATATATTGGTGGATTAATCATGGATCTTGGGAAAGGAATTTGGTTAGATCTGCATCACGTTATCAGATTGTAAGTTGTAAATTATTCCATTTGATCAATAGAAGGTGTACAATATGTTTCCCTCTACTTGGATGTGTATGTGATTACTATGTTTCCTTGTGGAGAAATTAATGTTTTCATGTGTTATGATACATTATTAGATATATTATTAATTTATGTATGATTAGTTGGATATTGTGAAGGGTTTTTGTGTCTCTATGTGTGCATATATGAGCTGGTAAGGGCGAAGGACATCTTCATGGAAACTAGCAGCTAAGGAGCGTACAGGGACAATCGTCGGATTATCAGGTAAGCCTTCCATTTCAGTAGATCCTTTTCATGTATAAATTAGATCTAGGCAATTCTATATATTACATCTCTAATCTATATTAGGTCTAGGAAGATCCAAAGGAGGATAACTCCTACAGGGTGAAAATATCCTACAACAGACTGGTGAATCCACTAGGGAAGCTATTTTTGTTTAATAAGTTTCTTCCTAAAATTTTAAATTCATATTCTCAAGATATTTTCTTATTGTGAGCTTCATTATTTGTTCTTAATATATCAGTAAGTCTTTTATGTGGCTATTTGAAAGCTTTCAGTCTCAAATCTAATAGATCTACTTTAGATTTATTAGTTTATGTACTTGCACAATCACGGTCACAGGTTATTCGTGCTCACAGAGTGACTAAAACTTTGTGGTCACTAGTTGCTCCATTGTAGGGAGTGACCAACCCCTTTTCGTTGCTTGTTTCTCCACTGTAGGGTGTGACCACCCTGAAAAATACACTGCCAAGAGCGATCAACACCTTGTGGTCACCTTCTAGCTCTCTGCAATGAGCAACTTAATCTTTGTGGTCACCCTGTGGCCATTAACAGGAAGTGACCAAGATTTGAAAGCCAATTTTTGAAGCGACATCCTTCAAACAAGGCCCATATCTATGTCTGCCCTTTCTTCCACCCTTCCAAATATCTCTCAGATATGTCATAGTAGTATCTTTTGAGTTCTTTTGATGCTTGTCGACCTACTTGATTGCATTTTTTGGTTTTCATTCTTTTGTTGTGTTATCCTTTTCATTTGCATTTAGTTCTTCTCATTCCATTTGAAAGAAAGAAAACAAAATAAGTTGCATTAAAAAATTTCATTGCATTTGAAAGAATTGGAAAACCAAAAAATAATTGCATTCTAATTAGTGGGTGGAGTATGTTTTATATTGCATTTTAAAGTGAATCCTGTATGCTACAGTCTATTTGACTCATATACCAAACACATTTTGCATTCAAAGAGTATTTCATGTTTCTTGCATTGAGTGTTACACTTGTTTCTTTTCTTGAAACCTCTTGCTCCTTTCTATAGATAGGCTTCATCGAAACTAAAGATTGCATTCCATTCATTTTTTTTCTTTTGAAGTCTTCTTGGAGTCAGAGTGATTACATCATAAGTTTCACTTCCATTTACCCTTTCGAGTAAAAAGAACCATAAAAGGAACAAGGTACCTAATCTAAAATCAACTAGACTTTTTATTTATTAGAAAACTATCACAAGTCTAGGTTGTAGAGCCTTGGTTGTAGGGTGGAGAGTAAATTCTCCAAGGCCACTGAAACAAAACTAGGAACACTAATGAGTGAAAAATCCATTAGTAATATGAAATGTTTTTTTGGGAAATCTCCTCTAACACATGATTCAAGTGGTAGGATAAGTCGAGAAGAGTGCTTGGACTAGTCCCCAACACTCTCTCTCGGTGGGGTTGTGCGAGTCAAGGGGGAAATATTAGTAGTGGCAAGTCCTCTGGGTGAAACCACTATCTGAGTTGCTTCAGGTCTAAGACACTTTTTTGTGTTCCCTTCCCATTCATAGTATCCCTATCCCACGATCGTTCCTCCCAACCACTAAGTGTGAAGTGGTATCCCTAGTTGATTTTCCTATGTTACCTTCCCAAGTGACTACTGTGGTGGTACTATAATTCTCTAAGACAGACGTACAACAAATGATTTTTTCTCCTTAGGAGGGTACTTGGTTGTGTCTGGTACTTGCCCCTCTGGATGTCCATTATGGAGTAGTTGTGGGTAATTGTTTCTCATATCTTCATTGACAGCCTCATCTCTCCTCTCTAGAAGATCATTATTCATTTTTTCCCTATTACAAGGGAGTTGTTTTCTTGCTCTTATCTTATAGGGACTTTGGTATTGTGTGTTCTTTGATTTAGAAACCTTAGGTTGAATTTTGTGTCTATGGAAACAGTTCCTAGGACTACCGACCAAGGAACCCCTTTTCACAGGGAACCTTTTGTTTTTCTTTGTTTTGGAAACATTGGTCCTCCTTATATTGCTACATTGAGTCTTCCTCGATTCACCATAAAGTTACTAATATGGTTTGTTTCCACTCTGGTGATCCCAAATGTTCTTGGTTCTTTGAATGCAAGCCCTCCACCCCAAGAACATGAACCTCATATTGACCCTTTTCCTTCTTCTCTCGTTGCATATTCTTCCCTTTCTTATTCTTCGCCTAGTGAAATCCTTGATGCTAGTAACCAAGAGGATTAGAAGAAGAAGAAACAAAAGATTAAGAAGAAGAAAGATAAGCAAGGGAGAAAACAACCAATGATTGTTCATCGTGTTAGGAGTGTTCATGATGTTGGAAAACATACCAACATAGGTCATAAGCCCAAATTCCCCCGCATGCTTTGAAAGGGTGACCACATGATCCAGATGGATCTCGGTGGCCATCCACCTTTTCCAATGAATCACCATTTTGAGCTTGTGGTTTTGATAAACCATGATATTCACCCTTTTGATGGGGAATGGAATGTAATTTCATCTTCATTTTTTAATTACAGACATCATGTAATTATTTTCTAGTGTTCATATGTACATGCCTACAGCATAGTGTTAATGCATCAAATCCCATTAGAACTTTGCAGTTAAGCGCGCTCAGGCTAGAGTAGTACTGGGATAGCTGACCTCCTAGGAAGTCCTAGTGTTTTACATGGCTATGGAATTTTATAAACTTAGTCTAATTTATCCCACATGCATCATGGGAATTTTTCTCCTCTCACTCTCTCATATATAATTGAGGTGAAGGAATCCCTTTAAGCATGCAATGGAGTGTGATGTAAAGCTTGTTGTGAATGAAGCATAGCCAACATCTCTTTCTTTTCAGAGATAGGCTACCTCATTCTACCAGTTTTTGTTCTACAATGTTTTTCTATCTTATTCAATAATAGAAGTTGGGTTTCACTGTATTTCTATGTTCTCTTCTATATTTTGTGTATTTCATTGTTATATCTCAGTTATATTTATGTCTTCATGCCATTCTCAAAATAATACGGATCAGTGGTATCAGAGCATTATGTTCCTTGTTATTTCTCAGAGAAGATCCTCGATGAGGTTAGGGTATAGAGATTTGGGTCTCGAGCTAGTTTCACTTGAGGAAAACCTCTCTCGCTAACCCAAGTGACCTCCCATGGTGGAAGAAAAGAGAGATGATAGAGTAGGAGATCCTTTCAAGATGTTGATCGAGGAAGCTCTCATGTGATAGAGGAATGAGATGATGGACAAATTTTCTCATATCTTTTGAAGACTATCAATGGCGATGTCTGAGGCATATTTGACAAGAAGTCATTTCTCAAGTGAAACACCCTTCAAGGTACAAGTCAATTTTGATATCCCCTTATTTGAAGGACACATAGATGCAAATGCTTTAGAAAAATGGTTGAATCTACTAGAAGGTTATTACTCAGTCCAAAAAAATTCTAAAAGTGTAAAGATCACCTCCGTGCTCCTTAAATCCCTTCCCCGTGTCAAATCTTGGTGGGAAGGTTACTGGGAGAGGTACATCATGGATGAATATACACTATTTGGGAGAGAACCCACATGGGTGACCTTTGTAGATTCCCTAAAGGAGGATTTCTACCCTGTAGGAAACTATGATGACTAATACATGATATGGACAACTCTGTGTCAGAAAAGAGACCAGACGGTGTCAGAGTACACCAACATATTTTATATATTGTGCTCAAATCTAGGTATCAAAGGCTCCGAGTGGCACCTGGTTTTGAAGTACCATAATGGTATACACAGGTACATCCAAATAGAGATGGATTTCTTGGACATCTCTTCACTTGGAGCGGCTTATCGATATGCAGTCAAAATTGAGCAGAAATTCAAGCAGTAGAGTAAGTGGGAGAAGCATGGAAAAGGAAACTCTAACTCACATAATGAAGGGAAGAGAAAGGAAGGCCAACCTCAAGAGAGCCAATCCTAGATGCACGAAAAGAAGAGTAACAAGAAGTCTAATAGAGACACTAGAAAGTGGTGTGAGTTCCACAACAACCCTTGGCACAACACTAATGAATGTCACTCAATACAATCATTGGTGGCCGAGCTAAAATACAAAGAGTTGAACCCCAACTTGGACCCTAATTAAGAAAATAATAAAAGGAGACAAATCATTGATGCAGAACCCACTGCTATTATTGCAACTGCAACAATACAACCAGAAGAGGATCCTGAGGAGGGGGAGTGACTCATCCATTCATAGATGTGGGTGAAGGGGACCCCACTGCATTTTATTGTTGATAGTGGAAGCCAAAAAAACATCATCTCAGCATAGGTTGTCAATCAGTTAGATTTTCCAACAACACCACACCCACAACCATACAACATCAGGTGGCTTCACCAGGGTCAAGATCTTTGTGTCCTCCAGTAGTGTCTCATGTCCTACTGCATCAATCCCTTAAAGGATGAGGTAGTGTGTGATGTTTCCCCATTGGAAATATATGATGTTCTATTAGGCCAACCATATATGTGGAGGATTCATGTTTTTTATGAGTCTCTACCTTGTAGCATCATTGTTACTCTGGGGGGTTAGATATACAGGATACTAGTGGTATTTTTGACTATTGTCCCACCAAAACAATGTCACAAAGTAATCTCTCATACTGCAAAGTTTATCCTCTTCACAATCTGATCAAAAGGTGAACAGAAGGACACTGCAACCACTGCAGACTCAACCCAAGACCTTTCTATCCAACAGGAGCAGATCAACAAGATTGTAGAGGAGTACCAAGATGTTCTTGTTGCACCTACGAGGGTGCCTCCACACTACCCAGTCAAGAAAGTTTATAATAGAACCCTTCATACTATTCATGTTGCATCTTCACAGACAGAATCCTCCCACACTCAGGTAGATCATGCAGCTATATTGGTCGAACAGATCCAACCCCTCCAACAATAGGTTCATGACAACCTTCAACAAGCTAAGCAAGACAACTTCTTCAGCAAGGCAAGCAGCACACCAAGCTTAAGATTTAACATAAGTCTCCTTGTCTCCCAAGGGAAATTGATGCAATGGGGACCATTTCTTCCTAAGGGGGGAGGAATGATCCAGATGGATCTCGGTGGCCATCCACCTTTTCCATTGAATCACCATTTTGAGCCTATGGTTTTGATAAACCATGATATTCACCCTTTTGATGGGGAATGGAATGTAATTTCATCTTCATTTGTTAAATACAGACATCATGTAATGATTTCCTAGTGGTCTTATGTACATGCCTACAACATAGCGTTAATGCATTGGATCCCATTAGAACTTTGCAGTTAAGCATACTTAGGCTAGAGTAGTACTGGGATGGGTGACCTCCCAGGAAGTCCCAGTGTTTTACATGGCTATGGAATTTTATAAACTTAGTCCAATTTATCCCACATGCATCATTGGAATTGTTCTCCTCTCACTCTCTCATATATAATTGAGGTGAAGGAATCCCTCTAAGCATGCAATGGAGTGTGATGTAAATCTTGTTGTGAATTAAGCATAGCCAACATCTCTTTCCTTTCAAAGATAGGCTGCCCCATTTTGTCAATTTGTGTTCTATAGTGTTTTTCTATCTTATTTAGTAATAGAAGTTGGGTTTCATTGTATTTATGTGTTCTCTTTTATATTTTGTGTATTTCATTGTTATATCTCAGTTATATTTATGTCTTCATGTCATTCTCAAAATAATCTGGATCACCACATTCTTAGAGATTGCCCTGGTCTTCCCAAGGTCTAAGAAGTGTGGTCTACGGGTTTCCAACAACCCATGTCACTAGCCTCTGGATAGCATGTTGACGACAACCCATCAAACAATGATCATATGATTAGGGGGAAAGAGGGTAAGGTCAAGATTCCTTGCTGGTTATGTAAGGAAATGCACCGCACTTACCTTTTCCCTCATATGGATGAAGTTTTGAAATTGTTGGAAGACATTGTTGTTTCCCAACAACAACATCCAACTACTTCACATGATTCCTCTCTCGACCCACCATTGGTTGACGAAGTGGTCGATCTAATTCCATCACCGATTGATCCCACTCTTCCCTTGGAGAGTGAATTTGATATCACTCAGGTTCTTCTTGTCACCATATATTCCTCCCAACAAGGGGGCATTTTTCCTATCTTAATGGAACCCCCTCCAAGTGTTGAAGTCATTTTCTTTGATTGGAATAAAATTATGGACCCTCATCTTCCTTCCTACCTACCTTTTCAAATCATTATGTAGACTTTTGATAAGAACATATATCGTACTATTATAGATGAATGCACTTATGTCAGCACTTTAACCTCAACTGCTTGGAAAGCTATTGGTTCCCCTCAGCTTGTGTCAGTCACCCATCATCTGATGACTTTTAATAGAAAAACCAGTGAACCTTTAGGGATCCTTCCTCAGCTCCCCACTACCTTAGGAGGGAAAATTGTCTATATTGATGTTATGGTAGTTCAAGGTCCCTTGGATTTTAATTTTCTCCTTAGGTGGGATAATGTCTATGCTATGAAATTTGGCGTGCCCACACTCTTTTGAGTGATGCATTTCCATCATAATGGAAAGATTGTGACCATTCACCAGCTTTCGTTCGTTAGTCTTGATCTCACTGTCAACCACCCGACTTCCCTAAATTTTCCTTATATGAAAGTGGTATCCTCCCCACCACGGGTTAATTATGTGGCATAATGTCCCATGCATTCAACTCCAAATGAGAAGAATCATATTTATGTATGATTTCCTTCTTTAGACTTAGATCTGATAATTGACATGTTGAACCACTCAATAGGGGATTTGCAACCTGATATTCCCCTAATTACCCCTACTAAGTCCCTTGACATGTATTCCTCCCAGAGCATTGTTCTTCCATCTGATGAAGACCTCTTTGAAGCCATGGTCAAGTGATTCGAGCATAGTTCCCTTTCTATGTCAAGCTCGTTATAAAATGAAACAAACATCCATGAGAATAGTTTGCTTTTTGTGTCAAGCTCACTAAAAAATGAAACATAATCCCCTCTACTTGATCTTTCACTAGATCTAGTACTTGAACCTTTATTTCCTTCGCCTGTGTTAGCTTATCCTATTTCTTCCTCTCTCTCTGGTGAACCTGTTCCTATTAGTAGCCAAGAGACTAATCGAGTGTAAAAGAAGATTCGGTGGACGAAATGAAACTTGGGGGGCATGTCTCTAGCCTTTGGACATCATGTTGGAATTAAGCCACTAGCTTTTGTCGATCATGTTGGGGGAAAAGTACCAACCTATGGACATTATGTTGGGAATAAAACCCACTAATGGGTATCACCCGAGCACATTTTCATTCTTGGTTTCAAGCTCGCATAAAAAAGAAACCAATCCCAAGCACAGTTTTTCTCTGTTTCAAGCTTGTGTAAAAATGAAACCTACCCCAATCATAGTTTATTTTCTAGTTTCAAGCTCAGGTTAAAATGAAACCAATCCCAAGCATAGTTTTTTCTCTATTTAAAGCTTGTGTAAAAATGAAACCAATCCCAAGCATAGTTTTTCTATGATTCAAGCTTGTGTAAAAATTAAACCTACCCCAACCATAGTTTCATTCTCTATTTCAAGATCATGTACAAATGAAACAAATAACCGTGAGCTTAGTATTTGTTCTTTCTAGTGCTCATAAATACATGAGAATAAGTTATCAAGTATACTTTTATCACTTTTTGGGGCTCATAAAAACTACACAAAAAATGAACTCTTTGGAGTCTCCTTTAAGATCTTTTCAAACTCTCTAAACATGAAAAGATCATTGAGTGATCTTGTTTCCTTTCACACTCGTTAAATGGATTTGAAAGGGAATCTATTAGGTGTAATTTTAACCCTCTTTCACACCAGATGGACTAATTACGAAAAAATCATACTCTATTTCACCTCAACTAGAAGAGTTCTCCCTTGTATTTTTTTATCCTTTTTCGGGATCGGGAGACTAAATTTATGAAAAACAACACCCTTGGAGTCTTCATTGTCCTTTCAAACTCTCTAAATATGAAATGATGAAATGAGCACTATTATTCTCCCTGTGATCGTATATAAATCCACAGATGAGAACATAGAGCACACTTTTATTTTCTCTTGCGCTCGTTAAACATGAAAGAAGGAAAAAGAGTGGGGGGGGTTTCCATCTAGTCATCTTCACAAATGGCAGTTGTCTATTGAGTCACCCTTAAACAATGCACTTGTTTTGCATCTTTATCCAACAATTGGGTTATCCATTTCCTTTGAGTCATTACCTTCTCCATGAGTTCCCAAACTTCGTCGACTGGTTACTCTTCGAGTCATCCATGGTGAGTGTTTTGGTCATTAATGAGTCAATGTTGCCAGGTCAAGTCATTTGTCGATTTTTTTTTTCAAGGGTAGTTATCTTGTGTCAACCACTTCCAGTCCTTTTTCCCATTCATCATAGCCATCCCTAAGTCATTTGTGATCTACTCTTACGCTCTTCACTCCATCTACCTTTATATGTTTTATGTTGATTGATGGGGGACACATCAAGGCCCTCCTTCGATGTATTTCATCCTATCGAATCCAAATCATTATATAGGATTGAAATATAGAAACCAATTAGTACCTTGGGATTTGTAGACATTGGTGGCAGAGTCCCTTGCATTTCAGTAGTCAATTTACATCATTGGCTTGTGTTGAATGAATCTATGAGTGTTCGACTTCAACTCATCTATTCACACTCACTAGATTGTACTAGGTATCTTGGGGTCCATCATCCTCATCATCGGTGGATTCCTTCGCGTATGTTAATGGTATACGTCAATGACCGATAATCAGGCGGTTTCTACCATGCTCGACCTCAGCTCATTGATTCACATGTAGTAGATTCATACCATTGGGATTTGGGACAAAGACCTTAGGTTGGGACCATTCATTCCTTGATCGCATTCCCTCCCAAGATGCGATGGAGTTATTCATGAGTACTTCATAGATCACTTAGGCGTTGAGTGATCTTACTAATTTGTATTATGTGATATAGATCCACATTTTGTTGAATAGTTGGTTGTCATTGATGTCAACCCTTGGAGCATTCGAGATACCCCATATTTGTGATTGATTTAGTTGGTGAGTTAGTTTTCATTGATGTCAACAATAGTAGTTGATGTCAGAGGTTGAATAAGCCTCTATATGTTGCACAAGAAGTTAGTGAGTTATTGGTTGAGTGGTTGTAACAAGAAATTAATAAGGGTAAAGTGGTTACAACAAGTAAGTATGACTTGGCCATAAAATAAGGGAGAAAGGTCAACAACAATTTAAAAGTCATTAATCAAGGGTAAAGTGGTTGTAACAAGTAATTAATCAAAGGTAACGTGGTTAACCACAAGAAATTGTGGGTTAGCCCTAAAATAAGGAAAATGGGTAAAATGGTTACAAGTTATCCCCTAAATGAAGTCACTTGGAAAATATAAATAAAACATCAAGAGACTCTCATTTTTTTAACACATACACAAGTTCTATTGAATGTCTATCAGTTTGAAGTGATCTAGTACGAATCTAAAGTGACAAGTCTGAGGTAGCGAAGGTCTGAAGGAGAAAAAGCTTTGGAGCTACAGAGAATGTCACTGAACTAGGTTTTCTGAGGCATCCACAGGTCACAGTTCATCAAGGCACGAATGTATGTGAGTCACAATGGAAGACAACGCGGATGTATGCAGGTTGTCAGTGAGCAGACTGTGGATAGGTCATCAATGAGTTACATTGGAGTAGAGCACAGATGTGCGCAGGTAGTAGAGGTGAAAAGCACAGATATTCGTTGGTCACAAGAAAGCAAGTTGTGGATCTATAAAAAGGGCAAAGAAAAAGATGTTTTTTACAAGTTGCAGGATCTAAGGAGAGACTACAAGCATGTTTGTCAAAGATCATATATAGTGGGGTTACTACAGATTTAAAGGTATGTTCATGATTTTGTTTTGAGATTGTATCTTAGTGGTGTTGTGGAGTATGCTTGAGGCATGAATTTTGAGATTTGGTATATTCCCTCTTAGATGTATGATATATGTTGTAGAGTATGATTTGAGGCAGATCTATTGAGGCACGTTGTTGGTGCACATATAGGTTCTATTAGTATATCTTGTGGTGCATTGTTAGAGGCATTTCTTGGTGTTCTTGGATCTAGTTTTGTTTGATGCACATCATGGTGATGGTTGTGAGTTGTTGTGAGTAGTTTTGGTTGATGCACATCTTGGATACTTGGCATATGGTTTGCTGTATGGTATATGAGTGATATGGCACATGTTGAGGTACACCTTGGTGAGGTTATGGTACATTGAGTAAAAGCACATCTTGGTTATATTGGTATATTGGTATTGTGGTTATCTTGGTTGTGCTTGAGGCACTTCATTGTTGATATCCTATGATATATGGTGTATGTCATGATTGGGACATGTCATGAGTGATGTTGGTACATACTTCAGATTCATGGTTGATGTATTTGGTATTGTACATGGTTGATGCATGAGATAGTACATGGTTGATGTACATGGTATGGTACAGGTTTTGGTACATGGTTGATACATGGTATGGTACAGGTTTTGGTACATGGTTGATACATGGTATGGTACAGGTTGATGTAAATGGTATGGTACATGTTGATGTACGTGGTATGGTGATGGTTTTGGTATCCATGTGAGTGGATCTTGTTATAGTTGGTTGATGATGGTATATCAATGACAGAGGCAGTGAAAGGTTGGATGATTGGTTGATCATCAGTTACAGGTTTGTTGGCAGCCCCACACAATTTCGTTATGTGAACAGGAAATTACTTCTTTTGTAGTTTCCTTCACCTCAATCTTGTAAACATGATCATTTTGAGATGATTACTGGATTAGAAAAGATGTTCATTAATTCCTTAGGTTTGCATTTTCGTCTTGTTTTATGTTTGATTCATGACTGAAAGCATGAATCAAACATGAAAACCTAGCTTGGTATTATATTTTCTATACATGGAATTTATTTTTAAGGTTCATTATGCTTATATTCAATCTAAAACTAACACTTGAATGACTTACCTTTTGAATGTTTTGAATATTGATATGATTTTTATATACTTATTTGGTTTGCATTTAAATTATGAACATTTTTGTGTTGATATTTAAAAAAAAAAACCTTTGCAAAAACTATGGTCATGCTAGCCATGAGAATTAATGCACAAATATTGTACCCTATACTTAATCCACCATGTTGGCATAGAGAATTAATAGGCCTTGTCATTACGAGTTATAGTTTTTCATGCTCTGAACTCTAGGTTTTCATTACCAGGTATGGTTGAGCATCAAGACCGAACCCTCAATGTTCATACTATGATTGCACAAAGGCTTTGTTTTGTTTGTTTCCATTTTATTCATTCGAATTGGTTTCTTTTACTCCTACCATATAAACCGAGAACTATTTTGATTCATCCCTGTTACAATCCAGTCATATTTGTAATGGCCCTTGTGGTTTGATTCGAGTTGAACAGTTTCCAAGCACTGCTCTATCACAATGATGCAATCTAAGATTTAAGAGGTCAAGGCTAGGATGCCTTCATCAAAAGGTTCGAAGGTTATAACCTTCATGTGGCTAAGGAATTTGCGCAGAATTTCGATGGGTGTGGGGAAAAAATTGGAGATATCCAATTAGAGGTAACTAAGGAGTTTGTGAGTGAAGCCACAAGGCTTCCATACACCAGCAAGAAGTGGTTCAAAAACTCAAAGATACAGGAAGTGCCATGGAGCCTCTTCATGACCTCCAGGAAAATCAATTGTTGTGAGAAAGGTATCCCTATTTATTTGGTTAAAGCTAGATGGAATGGTCTATTATTGATCCTCAAACAGTTTGTGACCTGTGAGGGTTGTTATGGTTTAGTTTTTCTCTATCATATACAACTTCTTATGCATTTCATAGGTTTTCAATTAAATGTTCCCTTCTATCTATTAAGAAGCTTATACAAAATGTCTAAAAGCTATAAGAGATAGAGCCTCGAATCTAGTCTCTTTCACCACGGATTAATCAAAATGTTGTTGATTCACCATTTAACAACCCTGGGCGATTGCTCAAATGGATTTTTAACTAGAAATGGATTTTCTACAACCATTCCTATAGAAACCCCTATTTTGGTTGAACCACTGATAAGAAAACAGTTTGACATTCCAAATGACAAGCCAAACTCTCTAAAGAGAAACCCTCAAGACGAGGTAATTCCCAGTCAGTCTTCACATGAGCAACAGGTTGTTGGTTTTGAGTTGAATGAAACCCCTATGCATGAATTATATGTTGACCATAATTCCACTATAAAACCCGATATCAAAAAATCTCGCAATCAGACAAAACAAAAACACATGGCTCTAGGGTTTCAGAACAAAAGAGTTGGTCACCTTATTTCAAGAAATTTAAGGAATCAAACTAAACCTCATTTGAGCTTGATCAACCTAATCGAGGTCAATGAGGTCTCAGATCTCAAAATTGAATATTTCTTGGCTGAAGAGGATCTGAATTGTCAAAGATCTGATCCTGCTCAACTATATGACTTTGTTAATAATCTTCCACTGTGTCTCGAGGGTAAAGATGGGTTCACTTGATTGTACACTTCGCCAACATATCGTTCCTCCTATGCAATGTGAGGTTTTTCTACATTGGATTGAACAATATTATACTGATATTCCCATCCTCCAAGCTCAGATTAAAACACTCACAACTCACATTCAATTACTAAGAAAAGAAAATCGTGACCTCAGAGAAAACGAGGAGAGACAAGCTAAACATCTTAAGAAGACAGGTAACATTGTGATAAAAAACGCAGACAGTGTTAATGCCATAATCAATTCCGAGCTATTATGATCCACATTTAGTCGTTGGTTGAAATGGATATGGTAGATCTTGATGTTGATTTTCTGAGGTGGAACATGTTCAATTTAGATGATTAGTATTTATTTCCTATTTATTTTGTAAAAAAGAAAAACTTTTATTAATTTTTGAAAAGAACAACTCAGTTATGAGTGGTTGTAGGCCATCTATTTTTGTAATATTTTGATCTTATGAGATCTTAAATACTCTACATTTTGTAAGTGAAAGGTGTTAGCGCAAATTCTTGCAAGATGGTGTTTTCTTCTGGTTTTGGGCCCCTGGTGTAAATGCATAAAAGTGGCATTTGAAAACTAGTCAAGTGTGTTTTATTCAAAGGCCGCAGCCATGAGCGCTGAGCGCAGCCCACAGAAGAAGCCCATTTCGGGCTTAAAATCAAGCGAGTGGGCACTTTCTCTTTCAATGGCAAGGATCCACAGATGGGGTAGATCAACGACCATCAGGTAAGTTTGGGTCGTAGAGTTGCATGTGGTCAAGTGCCTGAGCTCATCTCCTATGGCCAAAATCACGAAGCGATCAAGCCATTTCGGTATTTTGGCTATCAGGAATTCAACATACAAGGGTCTCTCCTCCTTGCATCATGTATCCCCGATGCATGAAATCCCAAAAAAACCAAGACCGTTGATCAAGAAATGATCTAGGCCATCCATCCAATGGGACACGTGGCGCGTGATCAAGCCATTTCGGCTACCGAAACTTTGAGAGAACAGAGGGTCCAGGCCAGAGGTGGTCCCACATTTGAGAAGTGATCTAGGTCATCCATCCAATGGGACACGTGGTGCGTGATCAAGCCATTTCGGCTACCAGGACTTTGAGAGAACAGAGGGTCTCCTCCTTCCACTGCATTTCAGAACCTGAAGCCTGAAACATCGAAAGGGTCCAGGCCAGAGGCGGTCCCACATTTGAGAAGTGATTTAGGTTGTCCATCCAATGGGACACGTCGTACGTGATCAAGCCATTTTGACTACCGGAAATTCAAGAGAACAAAGGGTCTCCTCCTTCCACTGCATTTTAGAATCGTCAAAACATGAAATTCTGAAAGTGCCTTTGAAGATAGGCACAAGGTCACAGCCCATGGTCACTTGGGGTGATAGAAAGAATTGTGCAAAGGGCCAAAGCATTGGGTTTAGCTGCAGAAGGGATCACTGCGTTCTCCAGGTACTAGTTCAACTCGGCCTCAACCTTAGTCCCTCCTAAAAATAAATGAAGGTGGGGGGAGGTAGTTGAATCCTTGGCTCACTCATTAAATGCAAAGCATGAAGGATTCGGCAGGCAGTCTACCCGAGATAGTCCTGTGTGATGGTTTTTTTTTAAGAAGCCATGTCGAGTCCTCATCTTACCAGAAGAGTCTACACACGTTATTTTAGCCTTTAATGTTTTAGCTACCCCCCCTGCAAAGGCCATGCAAAGTTAAGGTGACGTCTGACGAAGGAGTTTAGGCCAAATTTGACTGAAGAGATGCCACTCCCTAGAAGTTCTAAGACGCCTCTGTTGGGCGAATGTTTAGGAGTATATTTACTCAGTTTTGTATTTTTGTAAGTATCGATGGTAGAGCACAGCTCCCTATTGTAAATCTTTAATTTAGCCTCTAGTTCTCTAGTTATAGAGGAACATTTGAGACTTCTTTCTTAATAGCAGCCAGCTTCTTATTTTCCTTTTCCCTCTGAATCTGAAAGCCCGGGCATGGATGATCCAGTCGGGTGTTACATAGCTATATAATGTAGTTTTGATTATAACAGTTTTGTAATCTTTTTAGGTTCATTTTGAAGTTTATTCGGCTCTGAGAGGATCTCATATCCGAGACTTTTCCTCTTTTGTGAAGACTGCTGGAAGACTAGATGTCTAGAGCAGACTTTATTTCCCCTCTCTTTCCCTCCACTTACTCACCACTATCATTATTACTGGCTTAAGTTAGGTCAAGACCTCATATGTCACTATTGTTCCAGCCCAATTTTCTAAGTTAGAACGATATGGTTCTGAGTTTCTTTCCATTTGATCAACCTTTATAAACAAATCGTGACATAAAACTGATGGGTGTCAGGCTCTGCTCCTACTGCATTCTAGGAGTAACTTTCGACTCCAACATTTCTGGTGCCACTGTCGAGGACGAAGTTGAAAATTTTCCCCGAGATTGAATGACATTGAGCCTATGATTCTGAAGGTTCATCAGGTATTAGAGCCTTTGAAGATTGCTACTATGCACTTGGAGACTCCATTGTGATGACTCCACTAGGGTGAACCTACCATTTTAATTGTGGATTTCAAAGGTATACACATGTGGTCCCATCCACAACTACCTCTAGCTACACCTGAAGCTGAGCTGCAGGCAAGTTTCATAAAGGGAAAGGCCCCCCAAGGAGAAAATTCCACCGTCGAACCAGGTAATTTGTAGTCTCCTTCTGTTGAAACTCCTTTTTCTTCTCCTCATCTTTGCAACAGACCCTTTTCTGAAGCCTCGTGTTTCCTAAATTTTGGAAGTGTTCCTGCCGAGTTTTCTCCTCCTGGTTTTGGACTAGATGGAGAAACCCTTGTCACTTCCCTTTCACCTGTAATCCTATTTCCAGTATCCCCTATTCAAGCTCCTTCCCCTCTGAGTTCTCCTCCACTTAATATCCCTATGGCAAGAGAAAATCCCCCCATGACCAGAATGGAGGCTATTATAGCCACCAGGTACACTCCCCTTCTGCCACCTCAGCCTCTCAATGCCCTTCTAGTAGATGGCTACCTCAAACTGCAGAAGAACACCTTGAAGCCTTTTACAGTTTTACAGACGATCATGTCATCATGCATGCAGATGTGTGGATGAGGATTTTTGTCCATAGCCTTGAGGGTGAGGCTAGGAAATGGTTTAGGGCCCTGCCTCTTGGATCTATTAATGGGATTGAGGCTTTGGATAATGCCTTTTTGAGACAATGGGGAGACAAAAATACTTCATGTATTACATGACAGAGTTTGGATCTTTGAAGAGAAAAGAAGGAGAGTATGTTTCTGACTTCTCCAAAAGATTTAACAAAATGTACAATAAAATCCCCACTAAGATTAAGCCCTCAGAAGCCTCTACGAAGATCACTTATGCTAGCGCTTTTGATCTTGATTTTTGCCTCCTGTTGAGGAAAAGGAGAGCCACCACTCTAGCTCACATACAAGACGCGGCCATAGAAATAGAGTCTAATATATTGGCTATTGACCAACTCAGGAGTAAGGCTGACAGAGACATACCCAGGAGGAGAGTTGAAGCCTCCTCATCCCATTCCTCTCCCCTTACCCCTTAGACAGATGAGGTAACTAAAGTGCTGAAATCTCTTTCAGCTAGGATGGAAAGGTGGGAGTTAGAGGGGAAGCTTGTGTACAGAAATCCCCAGAATAATGATAACAGAGGTTTTAGGAGGCCTGGTAACAATGTGCCACAGGTCTCTCCAAGGGAACAAAGGAGCATAGATAGAGATGATCAGAGGATTCAAACCCCTCTCCAAAGCAGCATGGTTGCTCATGAGGAAGAAGAGGAGATAGAAGAACTTGACCTTGAAATTCATTACATTGAAGACACCTCTCCTTTTCCCCATTTGACTCAATATGCATATGAAGAGTCCCTTATGAATGTACAAATCAATGAGTTGGGTAAAGGGGAGAAGGCCAACAACGCCCATAACAGATACCATCTCAGGTCAAAGAATAAAGATGATTCTTTTGACAGCCAGGATCAACCCCTCATAGCAGAAGGACCTCTTAAAGCTGCAACGATAACTACTAAAGTAAAGAAAACTCAGAATACTTCATCAATAGCCAAAGAATCTGTCTCTGAGGTAAGGTAACCTCCTAATCCCCTCTCCTCTTTTATTTTCGAGCATGATATTTAGAAGATCATAATTCCTATACCCCTCTTAGAACTAGTTAAAAATGAAGATTTCAAAAGGTCCCTCTCTAAGATGCTACAATCTGAGCCCCCCTAGCCTTCCACAGACTCAATAAATCTTCAAGATGAAAAGCCAACAGTTTTCCTAGGTCCCATGGTAGAAGACAGAGATGATTCATCCCCTCCCTTCTACACATCCCTGAACATACATGATAAGGTGTTGCATAATTGCCTCATGGATTTAGGAGCTTCCCACAACCTTATGNTTTGTACTCTTTTGATTCAATGAGGGTGAAATGCCTCGGAGTCATCAAAGACTTGGTTGTCTCTTTGTTTCAGCTGCCAATGAAAAGTGTGGTCATGGACATTGTAGTAGCCAATGTTCCTCCCAAGTTCGGCATGTTGTTGTCAAGATCTTGGATTAAAAAGCTTGGAGGAACATTACAAATGGATCTCACATATGCTACCATTCCAGTCTTTGGAGGGGAACATAGGATGTTTTACAGAGAAGAGCAATTGGCCTACATCGTTAGTGATGAGGCAAATCCCACAAATCACCCTATCTTTGCACTAGACATTGATTTGGGATCTAGTTTGTTGCAGCTCACTGTTGCTCCTGAATCCCCTTTTCAAATCAGAAGGCAGCCCCCTTTTAATCACAAGATGCCTCCTCCAACCACCTATGTTTGGAAGATGTTTTTCGATGGGGCTTCTTCTAGCGAAGGTGCCGGCGCTAGAGTGGTGTTGGTGTCACCTTGTCAGGAAACCATGTCCCTGTCATACAAGCTAGAATTTGAAGCCACTAATAATGTGGCAGAATACTAAGCTCTGGTTCTGGGTTTAAGGGATACAAAGGAGACGGGGATAGAGGAGATAGCAGTGTTCAGAGATGATGAGGTGATTATTCATCAAGTCAGAAACACTTATCGGGCCAAGCATCCTCGACTCAGGAGCTACAGAAATGAGGTGTGGGACTTGATTGAAAATTTATTCTCCACTTTCAACATCTCTTTTATTCTGAGGGAGAAAAATGCTTTGGCTGATTCCTTAGCCGTTTCAGCGAGTCTGTTCAGGATCCCTCTGCCACCTAAGAGAAAATATGATGTTGAGATAAAATATAGGCTAGTTGTACCGGACAATGTCAGACATTGGAAGGTATTCAAAGACGATCTTGAAATCAAGAATTTTCTGCAGGTTGTCGATGTTTTTTCTGCATTGCACATTGATTAGGACCCTGACCTTGAAGGTCACCCCTACCCTGAGGTATTTTTAAATAAAATTTCTAATTACCAGATTATTCAGCTGCCTAGCAATCACATTCCAAAGAGACTAGTCCCTTTAGAAAGATTGTTCAATGGTAATGACGTGGCAGTAAAGGGTGAAGTTTCGAATGAAGATGCCAATTCGGCTGAGTGCAACATTGGCACACAAGAGGAGCCTAAGTTTTTCAAGTTGTCGAGCAGTTTGATCAGAGAACAGAGGGCCAAATATACTGAGCTATTAAGAGAATTTGTTGATGTGTTCGCATGGACTTATGAAGACCTCAAGACATATGACACGTTTTTCATTGAACACAAGATCCCACTGAAGGAGGAGGCTAAACCATTTAGGTAGAAGTTAAGATAGATAATTCCCATATTGTTTCCTGTCATGGAGAGAGAAGTAAAGAAACTGTTAGATGCCCAAATCATTGTTCCCTTGAGATATTCTAAGTGGGTGGCCAATTTGGTCCCGGTGAGGAAGAAAAGTGGGGAAA
>JASDQU010101989.1:103837-115566 GCA_032191745.1 Picea mariana
TGATTAGAAGCACATATTGGTTATATTGGTATATTGGTATTATGGTTATCTTGGTTGTGCTTGAGGCACTTCATTGTTGATATCCTATGATATATGGTGTATGTCATGATTGGGACATGTCATGAGTAATGTTGGTACATACTTCAGATTCATGGTTGATGTATTTGGTATGGTACATGGTTAATGCATGAGATGGTACATGGTTGATGTACATGGTATGGTACAGGTTTTGGTACATGGTTGATACATGGTATGGTACAAGTTAATGTAAATGGTATGGTACATGTTGATGTACATGGTATGGTGATGGTTTTGGTATCCATGTGAGTGGATCTTGTTATAGTTGGTTGATGATGTATATCAGTGACAGAGGCAATGAAAGGTTGGATGATTGGTTGATCATCAGTTACAGGTTTGTTGGAAACCCCACACGATTTCGTTATGTGAACAGGAAATTACTTCTTTTGTAGTTGCCTTCACCTCAATCTTGTAAACATGATCATTTTGAGATGATTATTGGATTAGAAAAGATGTTCACTAATTCCTTAGGTTTGCGTCTTCATCTTGTTTTATGTTTGATTCATGACTGAAAGCATGAATCAAACATGAAAACCTAGCTTGGTATTATATTTTCTATACAAGGCATTTCTTTTTAAGGGTCATTATGCTTATATCCAACCTAAAACTAACACTTGAATGACTTACCTTTTGAATGTTTTGAATATCGATATGATTTTTATATACTTATTTGGTTTGCATTTGAATTATGAACATTTTTGTGTTGATATTTTTAAAAAAACCCTTTGCAAAAACTATGTTCATGATATCCATGAGAATTAATGCACAAATATCGTACCATGTACTTAATCCACCTTGTTGGCATAGAGAATTAATAGGCCTTATCATTACGAGTTATAGTTTTTCATGCTCTGTACGCTAGGTTTTCATTACCAGGTATGGTAGAGCATCAAGACCAAGCCTTCAATGTTCATACTATGATTGCACAAAGGCTTTGTTTTTTTTGTTTCCATTTTATCCATTCGGATTGGTTTCTTTTACTCCTACCATATAAACCCAGAACTATTTTGATTCATCCCTATTACAGTCCAGTCACATTTGTAATGGCCCCTATGGTTTGATTGGAGTTGAACGGCTGCCAAGCACTACTCTATCACAATTATGCAATCAAATATTTAAGAGGTCAAGGCTAGGATGCCTTCATCAAAAGGTTCGAAGGTTATAACATTCATGTGGCTAAGGAATTTGCACAGACTTTCAATGGGTGTAGGGCAAAAATTGGAGATATCCAATTAGAGGTAACTAAGGAGTTTGTGAGTGAAGCCAAAAGGCTTCCATCCACTGGTGAGAAGTGGTTCAAAAACTCGAAGATACAGGAAGTGCCATGGAGCCTCTTTATGACCTCCAGGAAAATCAATTGTTGTGAGAAAGGTATCCCTATTTATTTGGTTAAAGCTAGATGGAATGGTCTGTTATTGATCCTCAAACAGTTTGTGACCTATGAGGGTTGTTATGGTCTAGTTTTTCTCTATCATGTATGACTTCTTATGCATATCATAGGTTTTCAATTAAATGTTCCCTTCTATCTGTTGAGAAGCTTGTACAAAATGTCTAAAAGGTATAAGAAATAGAGCCTTGAATCTAGTCTCTTTCACCATGAATTAATCAAAATGTTTTTGATTCACCGTTTGACAACCCTGGGCGATTGCTCAGATGGATTTTTAACTAGAAATGGATTTTCTACAACCATTCTTGTAGAAACCCCTATTTCGGTTGAACCACTGATAAGAAAACAATTTGACATTCCAAATGATAAGCCAGACTCTCTAAAGAGAAACCCTTGAGACGAGGTAATTCCCAGTCAATCATCACATGAGCAACAGGTTGTTGGTTTCAAGTTGAATGAAACCCCTATGCATGAATTAGATGTTGGCCATAATGAAACTGTAAAACCCAATATCAAAAAATCTCACAATCAGACAAAACAAAAACACATGGCTCTAGGGTTTCAGAACAAAAGAGTCGGTCACCTTATTTCGAGAAATTTAAAGAATCAGACTAAACCTCATTTGAGCTTGATCGACTCGATCGAGGTCAATGAGGTCTCAGATCCCGAAATTGAAGATTTCTTGGCTGAAGAGGATATGAATTGTCAAAGATCTGATCCTGCTCAACTGTATGACTTTGTTAATAATCTTCCACTGTGTCTTGAGGGTAAATATGGGTTCACTGGAATTAGGCTTGGGCAAGGGCATGTAATAGGTAATGTTGATACAACCAGACTTGATTGTACACTTCGCCAACATATTGTTCCTCCTATGCAATGTGAGGCTTTTCTACATTGGATTGAATGATACTATACTGATATTCCCATCCTCCAAGCTCGGATTAAAACACTCATAGCTCACAGTCAATTACTGAGAAAATAAAATTGTGAGCTCAGAGAAAACGAGGAGAGACAAGCTAAACGTCTTAAGAAGACAAGTAACATTGTGATCAAAAACACATACAGTGTTAATGCCATAATCAATTCCGAGCTATTATGATCCATGTTTATTCGTTGGTTGAAATGGATATGGTAGATCTTGATGCTAATTTTATGAGGTGGAACATGTTCGATTTAGATGATTAGTATTTATTTCCTATTTATTTTGTAAAAAAGAAAAACTTTTATTAATTTTTGAAAAGAAACAACTCAGTTATGAGTGGTTGTAGGCCATCTATTTTTGTAATATTTTGATCTTATGAGATCTTATTCTATCTTAGGGGGTAGGAAGATGAGATCTCAAAAAACTTTAAATACTTTGCATTTTGTAAGTGAAAGGCATCTCGGTCTGGAACTGATTATGGACGAATGATTTTCAGGACTTAATGGAACAGCATATAGCATTTCGACTTTAGACCACTGTGAATGTTGTTTCATTGATGTTTTTTTTTCTCTTATCTTGGGATATTAATATGTTGTATAGATTTAGTCTCAATGACATGTTATGTTCCATGATATTCATGCTATAGATGCGTTTATGATTTGTTGTTCCAGATGTTGTGACTGTGATCATTGTATCAATTTTAATATCAGGATTTTTCTTTGATGTTTAGTTGATGGATAAAATGAATGTGTTACATAAAGATTTCTTTGACTGTAATCATTTGCAATTATAAGATCACAGAATTAATATGTGTTCCCTATTTTGTTCTTAGATCCCGGCTTCCAATACATTCTTTGAATTTATTCAGGAAAATTTCAGTATAAGCCTATTGCAGATTTCTTTCACAGGTGGGGCAGTTGGATGCTCTTGGTTCATATAGAGGCACGGACACATTTAACGAACTAATAACAGGTTAGCTTCACCTACTTCTAATTTATGTTATTTTATGCATTAGTGAAATAGAAAAGTTTCAAATTGGCTTTGACCATCTGTGCATCTTTGTTTCACAACTTAGTTAATTCAAGTTTTATATGATTTATAACTAGAAAACAGAAAATATGAAAATGTGCTTTATTTATATGCTTCTCAAGAACAAATATCTTTACATTGATTTTGAAAGTTTCCATTGAAACTTCCAACCTGTAAATTATGTTCATAAGTGATATTTTTTATGTTTTCTTTCTCTGCTTAAATAAATTTACAATAATTATATTAGAGTATATATATATATATATATATATATATATATATATATATATATATATATATATATATTATAGTTTTCACATTAGTTAGTTTATCCCCTTTATTTATTTTAGGACCTTATATTGGCTAACAAAGCCATTAAACCCATCATAACATGTTACACCAAACAGCTTGGGTTATTTAGACAACCCCGGACCGGACCTGTCCTTCCAGTTGACGACTTATCAATTTTTCCCATCAACAAATGGTGCTAGAAGGAGGGCCTGAGGTCGATTTAATAATTAAATGTTTCATCCCTCGGCCTTTCATAATTCCAGATTTATAAATCCTTCTTATGTGCCATCTTATAATGCACTACAAGGCAGGTTAGATGACAAGCTAACTATTTGGAGTCAATTTCTTCAAATTCTTAATGGCTCCTGCCCAAATCACTGTGTTGGAACATGCTTTTAATGTCTCATTACCAGTGATTTCCAACAAGATAGTTGATCTCTTTTCATAACTCACCTTTGATGGTGAAGGGAACACATCTGCAGTAGACCATATTTCTAAATTTTTTTATAAATGTTTAATACATGATATCATTGATCCTAATGTTACATGCAGATTGTTTGCTCTCACTTTCTGAGGTCGGGTTAAATATTGGTTTGAATCTTTTCCGGCTAATTCTATTCATTCTTTGTCTGAGTTTGTAATTTAGTTTTTATTAGATTTTAGCAACTATGATTATGATGAATTAAGTGAATAATTTAGTTTCTTAAGGAAAGAAATGGTGAATCATTCAATGATTTTGCAATTAGGTTCATTCATGTTTGTACTAGATTCCCTTTGAAATAAATATCACTTATTAATGAGTGGTTTGAATATCTCGTTTCTCTCTTAGAAAAGCAAGATCAATTAATGGTTAACCGATCTGAATTGAGCACTAACACTCAATCTCAAGATGGTTCAAGTTTTGATGTTGATCTTGAAGATTTTGAAGCACCACAATTTTTGTCAACTTCTTTCATTTTGGCAAATCATGAGCAACATCATCTTTTACAAAATTCAATTGTCACCTCTAATTATTCTTTGTCAACGATGTCTCCTCCTGTCAAAGAAGGAACCTTGACTTTAAAAGATGACAGTTTTCACACTCTCATAGATTTTATAATTGTTTCTAAAGTAAAAAATATCGAATGTGAAGTTGATAATCATGTGGATGATAAATCTTCCCCTAATTTAGTTGAACAGATCCATGATCAATCAATGGGAGAAAAAATCATTAGGCAATATTCTATCTCTAGTGATTTGCTCTCAAATTTTCCCTTACACAATGAACCAAATGGTCTCTTAAAAATTGTCTTGTACTCTTTAAAAGAGAATACAAAAGAGGTTGATCAGTTTATACAAGGAGAGGGGACAAAACCAAATTTCAAAATGCATATACCTATCATTTCAAGAGATGCATTTCGTCTCCTTAATTCTTCTATATACTATTCCTTGTACCCTGATATTTTTTATCCTTATGTTGTGCAATTGCATGTTCCATATTACCTTGGAAAGAATTCAACATTATATAATCAGGTACAAATAGATTACCAAATAAAAGATAAAGACGGAAATAATTATGCCCATGAACATATTAATTTTTATTCTCATCAATTATCTGTGGATAAATCAAGAAATGATTTGAAAGAGTCCCAAAATGCATCTTCCATTGATTCATCTCAATTTGTGTTTCGAGAAGGATATAAATTTTTCCATGATCAATTATTTGAGGTTGAAAAGTATAATCGGCCAAATATTACTACCAATGTTAATTATTCAAAAATGTTGTTCGTTCCATTTAGTTCACCTCAAATAGTTAACCTTGAAATATCTAAGCTCAATGGAAAGTTTCAAGAGAATGAAACACTTATTTTCCGATCGAGAATCATGATAAGTTCTCGCCATCTTGATCTGACCTTTTTACAAGATTCTTTCCTTGATAGTCTAATACTCTATTCTCATCAGGACTATTTGTCGCATGTGAATTCTTTCAAACAATCCCATGTAAGTAATTGCATGTATTATGATAGGATTGCAGATTGCTTGGAGTATTCATATCTCGAAAAGTTTCCAAGGAATGGTAAGATTATCTTCACTTATTTAGAGATCAAGGAGGTAACTTTAACACACTCATTTTATATCCTTCAGATGGAGAAAATATGGAATGAAAGGAAAATTGTCGGGAGGATGGGGCACTTCGGGCTAGGCTAAGGGTTATGTCAGAACCCCATAACTCTCACAAGCTTTACAATCTTATTTTATAGTTTTGTAACCCATATAATGACAAAATTGCATAATGGTTGGAAAATTCATACAAAAAGAATGTTCAAGGGAATGGTAAGATCATGCTTGCCTTGTTTTTAAATGATGATGATAAAGGTAAGTATGATATATTTTCATCATTTAATGATTACTACCATTCTTGCTAGTAATTTTTTATTTTGTTTCCATTGCAGGATTGGAGTTACTCCGATGGCTACATTGGAAGCATGACTTTACGTAGTTTTTTATTTGTATAGTAGTTATAGTAGGTTTAGGAGTAGGTTTTCTTTTTTTCTTTATTTCTCACTGTTTCTCTTTGTAATAATGCAGTCATGAACACAAGTGGGTGCACCAAGAGAACCATAATATGATTGTTGTCCGGGAAGTCCACTTTGACCATTTATCTCAGGTTTTCAAAAACGCAATATCATCATGAAAATATTTAAATGAAAAGTAAAGAGATAAGTAAATTTGAACTGTAAATTCAACCTGTTGAGAGGCGAAAGTGACCGTCCGTCAACTGAGAGAGTGGAACCGGTCCGGGGTTGTCTAATAACCCAATCCGTTTGGAATGAACCACCCTGACGGGTTTAGTGGCTCCGTTAGCCGATCTAAGGTCCTAGGAAAACCAAAGAGAAAACTAATCCAAACTAACTAATCTAATTAATTAAAACTAAATAAAACAAACTAAACTAACTATATATACAAACTACTAATTATTACTATACTAACTACTAACTGAAATATAACTTATTCACAAAATATACATTATCTACAAAGTACAGATTTAAATAAAACCTGGAAAACTCATTAACTTTCTTCCCTAAGACAGAGAAAGATATTTTTGTTGATTTTATGATTTTATAAACAAGAAATAAGACAGAAAACCAACTAAACTAAACATTAAAATACTAACTGCACATATATCTAACTAAAATACTAACAAATATACTAAACAAATAAACAATAAATAGACCTGGAAACGCTCCAGATTTGTCCTGTGTATGATGACTTCGAAGTTGGTCGAAGGAAGGAAACTCGCACCGGATAATCCAGAAGCTTCTCGTAAACGATAGGCTGCAATGCTCTTTGAGTTATTTACAGGACAAACAAGACATAAAAATCATAACAATTATATGATTTATAAATCCCTGCAATAAGGTAAACCTGTTATGCAAAAACTTATACTTAATAATCCAATTAATGAAGAAGAGAAATCTGTCATTCACAAACTGAATCAAGTAATTGATATGTCTTTAAATACTGGAAGAAATCAGATATGGATTATATTGATTAATCATATCAGTTGCAAAAGATTAAGATAGCTAAAGTAGTCATTAACCAAATGCAAATTGATACACATAAACATGAAACAAAATATTGATATTATGAAAAGCTAAAGTTGTAGCAGAACATCAATTTCTGTCCCAGTCTGTATTAAAATTCCATATCCTTATTCTCCCACGAATGAGGATGATATTATTACAAAAATAATAAGTATTTATAAGTTTTTCCACAGGGTAAAACCTCTCTGTGGAAATTATCAAACTGTTTACATAATCTGGGAAGATATTCCCAAGTTGTCTAAACTAGGAAATTAAAATGAAACTAAAACATCCAAATATTCTCTAAACTGTCCATCAAATCCAATGCAATTTCGAAATCACCTGAAACAGGTCAGAAATAGACAAGTTAGAGAGATATTTTATTAATAAAACAATAAAAATCTAATTCTACAGACTTAGCTACAGAATCATCTGATTTTGTAGCTAGTCTAAAATAAGATACAGAATCAGAATTGAAATTTAAATTAATCTTTTTAAGAAATTCCATTCAATTGACATCTAATAATTACTTGAGAATGAATCATTTGAGATTAAAATGACTTTATCATTCAACATTAAACAGGATCAAAAATGATTCAACCGAAAACAGAGATAGGAATACTTTGTTCTTCTGTTACCACAAAATCGGGTCCACAGAGTCATAATCGAACAGTAATAAGATTATTTCATATCCAATTGAAACTGACAATCAAACATATCGTATGTGATTGTTAAACAAGAGGTACGACCCAATCCAACAGAATCATTTTCCAATTCGTGGTAGCTGTAACGATATAGCAAAAAGATTCATATCATTTAATTGAATACAAGGATAAAAAAAATACTCTGTTTTTTATGATTGTCATAAGTCGGGTAAATGAAATCATATGTAACAGAATCGTAATCGTTTCCCAACAAATTGAATCCATCTGTTATGAGGTCATTATGATATTCAATTGAAAATAAAACAAATCGCAAACACTTCGTTACACTTGCGAATCGAACAGGATTATCACGATAAGCGATTTAAGCTGTGAACGAATCCAAACCATAACTGACACATAACCAAAATCATAACAGGGTCAATCAAACAGGATTTGTTATAGATTTTGATCGTTGATCCTTGCATAGCGAACAAACAAGATCGATCAATTTTGATCACAATCGTTTCAATCAAACGAATCATAACAGGGTTTGACCAATTCATTTCACAAATTTAAAATACAGAGCACCAATTATAATCTGAATTCGACTCATAGGACAAACTTACCAAATTAGAACCAGAGCGAATCGATTGGCTAAGATTTTCACAAAGTTGTTATGATTCAGGTTCATTTCCCGATTTGGGCGCGAAGGTTATTTGAGCGTATTGTTTTAATCAAAGAAACAGAGTCGTTATCCTTAACTCGGAAACAATCAAAGATAGAAAATCACATGACACAGCATCGTAACAAGTATCTTCCCGAAGACATTTACCAGTCCTAGCATACCAATGATAATGAAATCGAATCAAACTTAATCAAACCATTTACCAACCATAGCACATGGATGATAACCGAATCAAATCCGAGCAAGATTGTGTCCTAAACTGAATATTAAAAAATCTCTTTTTCAAATCGGATACAAACCAATTCATTTGAAAGCAAACAATTAAACAAATTCAAACGAAGATCACTCAAATCCAATCAAAATCTATTGATTTCTATACTGGGAATAATCAGATCGTATATCGAATCAAAATTCCTTTTTATTCAAAGCAAAGCTATATATAGAATGCACGCAATATAACAAAGCTATTCACAAAGTGAACAGAACTGTTTAAAAACTGAATACAAATCATTATAACAACCTAGATTATTTACAAACAAAACGATATCAAATTTTCCATACCTGTTTAGCGACGAGGTTGCTTGATTATACCAGCTTGGAGTTTACAACAGTCGTGGCTGATTCCACGTTCTTGAACAGGATAGAGCCGGTTGTCTTCTGTTTTTTATCTGTCGCTTGGAGCTTGGCCTTTTGACTAGTCAGGACTGCAATCTGGTCTTCCAAAGATTGAATCTTTGACTGGAGTATTGGGACATCAATATAATACCGCTCCAACCACGAATTGCATTGATCGCAGGGTGACTATGTAGGTTTAGACAGAGCAGGTGAGGGTTTGGCCAAATGGCCAAGGGTTTCACGAGGCAATTCAATACCCGGGTAGTTAGGGTCGTCTTTTAGGCAGGGGGGTAGGTTTGACACAAAATCATAAGGGGGTTCGTGACACAAACCTTGCGAATAGGGGTATTCGCTGGCCAAGAAATGCTCCACTTCTGAATCGGAGTCCTCACTCAAGACGATGGGGTTTGGATCAACAGGGGGTTTTGGCTTGTTCCTTGTCATCCAAGAAATGAGCCGTGCATTCCTTTTCCCTTTAGCATTTGCAGTGAGGTTTGCCTTGGGATTTTTTCTCATAGGATTTGTAATAGCCTCTGCATTCTTAGTTACAGTGTCGGGTAAGTCAATAGGAGGGTAGGTCGAGGGTTTAGGCAGTAGGAGGTGCAAAGGTAGCGGCAGTTCGGCCTTAGTCTCAGTTACCACAGGTTTATCAACCTGTACAGGGTTGGTGTCCTCAAAGCCATTACGGGCGATGAAGGCCTTCCAACTGTCACCAAGCAAATTCAAATGATAAACAATGATGAGCTTAATAAGCCCATGGTGAAACAGGTTGTTGTCAACTTTGTGCCTTTTATAATTTTTTGGACATTTTATACAAGCTCCGATGAAAATAGAAAGGCATGTTTAGAGGAAACCCTATAAAAATCATCAATAGACGCAGGTGGTAGAGGAACACAAGCCCGAATTGACCTTCACAGGTCACAAACTGCTTGATTATCATTAATAAATCATGCCATCGTTGCTTGAGCATGGTTATGGGCAAACCTCTATCACAGGAGGTGATTTTGCATGATTGAAACAACAACGTCCACGGCACTTCCTCGACCTTGCAACTCTTAAACCAACGTTGTCCCGAAGGAGCTAACCTCGTAGCCGAGCTGATGAACTATTCATCAATCTCTAACTATACATCGCCTACCTTGGCTCGACAGCCATCGAAGGTCATGGCAAACTGTCGAGCTACGCAAAGGTTAAAACCCTCAAAACATTTCACGAAGGTAAGCCATCCACTATCTGTCAAATCTTGGTGGGAATTATCAAACATCAACAGGGCTTGACTGCCATTGGGTTCAAGTCGCACGACTGGGGCCATGGATCTGAATGCATGGTAAGGGAAGGGTTTGAATTCATCGACGCATACAGGGGCAGAGCTACCCGAACCAATAGCAATGAACGAGCAAAAGGGGTAAGCATTAATGCGAGCATGCGAAGGTGGTGGAGTCTGCCATGCATAATACTCATTATCCAAGTACAACCGCCAAACTTCATAGTTGTTCACTCCATAATAATAGTTCAACATGCGCCCAACAAATGAAATCAAATATGTATACCAATACGCGCCAACACTATGCCATAGTGTTTAAACACCCGACATACAAATCAACACCAAAATCAACTATGCGCTAATGTATTGATTCATATAAACAAAGTTTAACCAAGGTGCCAAAATGATATTCATATTCGTTGACAAACCAATAAGTTATGAAAAGATTAACATAGGGATTACATCATATATATATATATATATATATATAATTTAATCAAACCCCTATGCATTTCATAGACAAGTCATAAAAAGTGTAAATCCAAATGCTCAATGCCTTACAAACTCAATAAAATCAAGTTATGCAATCAATATAAGAGTGTCCAATGAGTAATAGTTTGAAAGTCCTTCCAGCCATACGACGATAAACAAAAGGTAAGTGCAGTAGGCATATCGATAAAAGATCATGACAGTTCAGATAATGATCGAAATGTGACTTTGAAGGGAGAATTTTTCACACTTACAATCGTGAAAACTTAACGAAGACAAATGTGCAAATGTCGCAAGAAATGAAAATGTCGTCTATTCAAAAAATGCGACGAAAACTTGATGTTCGCAACACATAGGTGTAGTCAGCTTATAGTATAATAGAAAAAGTGAATTGGCTGCCAACAATGGTGACACACTGAAAGAAGCAGTTATCTCTGCAAAAGTAACAAATTCAGATTAGGACAGCGAAGAAAATTTCAACTCAAAATGACAACCAGAAAATTATACAAACATCATCATTAATCGTATTTTCCAGCAGTGTTTTAAAAGACGAAAACCAATAACAGTCTTAAGATCAGCAAGTCATGATATTAAAGATAAAATCTTCAATACTGTTGGCATAGCCACTGCTGCTAGCAGGCGTCCATAGCCTCGGCAGGGTTTCCATTTAACCCACTCTGACATCTGTATCCAGTCAAGAAGTTCTAGATCAAAATAAAGGACATTAAAGAGGTTTCTTATATTTTTTGCAGATTTTCATGT
>JASDQU010101989.1:148482-167221 GCA_032191745.1 Picea mariana
AAGCATACAAGTGTTACAATGTGAGGTTGAAAAAAGTTGTGGAAAGAACCAATGTAACAATTGATGAAATAGGTGGACGAGAATAAAAGGAAGAAGAAAATGAATCAATGGAACAACTTTACGAAGGAAAAGCATAAGTTGAAGAAGAAGTAGAAGGGGAAGATGAAGAGGATCATATAAAAGTAGAAGAGAAAGTTCAGCAAGTGCCTCCAAAGACACCTACCAAATGAGTACAGAAGAATCATCCTTCAGATCAAATTATTGGAAACAAAGATGCAAGAGTTGAGACTATAAGAAGAATTCGTTCACCAGAACAAACGCACCTAGCACTCTCATATATGATTGAACCAAATAGTTTTGAAGTGGCAGGCAAGGATGAATTTTGGAATAAGGCCATGGATGACGAATTGGATCAAATAGAGAAGAATGACACTTGGGAATTGGTTCCAAGACCAAAGAATAAAAATGTGATTGGCACAAAGTGGGTATTTAGAAATAAATTGAATGAAGATGGATAGGTTACAAGAAACAAATCTAGATTGGTATGTAAAGGACACACACATGTTGAAGGAATCGACTTTGAAGAGACATTTTCTCCAGTTGCCAAAATGGAAGCAATCTGATTGCTCCTAGCTTATGCATGCTCCAAGAAAATTAAAGTGTATCGGATGGACGTGAAATCATCTTTTCTAAACGGGGAACTTGAAGAAGAAGTCTACATTGAACAACTAGAAGGATTTCATTTGTCAAAGAACGCAAATTATGTGTGTAAATTGAAGAAGGCCTTGTATGGTCTAAAACAGGCTCCTAAAGCATGGTACTCTAGACTGGATAAATGTTTACAGCAGGTAGGGTTCAGAAAAGGAAGTGCAGACAACAACCTCTACATCAAGGTAACTCAAGATAGTATTTTATTAATTGAAGTTTATGTTGATGATATTTTTTTTGGAAGTATTGATGACAGGCTAAGCCATAAATTTGCAATGGATATGCAGAATGAATTTGAAATGTCATTACTTGGAGAACTATCCTTCTTTCTAGGTCTTCAGATTCGTCAAAGCAACCAAGGAATTTTTGTTTCTCAAACCAAGTATATCATAGAAATGCTAAAGAGGTTCGGAATGGAAGATTGAAAACCAGTTACCACTCCTATGCAAACCAGTTGCAAGTTGAGAAAAGATTATGATTCAAAGTCTACATACCAGAAGCAATACAGTTCAATGATTGGTAGCTTACTATATGTGATAGCATTCAGACCAGATTTAATGCAGGAAATTAGACAGGTGTCACGATTTCAAGAAGCACCAAAGGAATCACATGTATTAGCAGTGAAGAGGATTTTCATATATCTCAAAGGAACAAAAGAGTTTGGATTATGGTATCCAAAAGGAAAGGATCTATCACTTACTGCCTACATAGGTGCATATTGGGAAGGTTGCATTGATGACCGACAAAGCACCAGTGGAGCAGCATTCTACTTGGGTGAGTGTTTAGTATCATAGTTAAGAAACAAACAAACATCAGTATCCTTATATACAATCGAGGTAGAGTATATTGAAGTAGCAGCATGTTGTACACAGGTTCTATTGATGAAACAAAATCTGACAGATATACAGGTTGAGTATGATGAGCCCATTCCAATATATTGTGATAATACAAGCGCCATCAGTATCTCAAAGAACCCGGTGGTGCACTCCAAGACGAAGCACATTCCAATAAAGTGCCACTTTCTAAAAGAACAGGTTGCAGAGAAGAACATAAGAATTGAATATGTGGGCACAAAAGATAAGTGGCAGACATCTTTACAAAACTTCTTCCAAGAGAAGCCTTTGAGTATATTCGCTCGAGACTCGGAGTAATTTCTACTCCAAAATGAATGCTTTTGGATGCTTATCTTATATGTCTTATATTTACACGAAGAAGCACCATAAAGAGGATAGCTTAGTTAGGGGGAGAAGCCCCAGATGGAAAGATACATTTGACATTGATGACAAAGGGGGGGGAGATTTATCATATGCAGAGCATAGAGGCATGGTTCGAGGGGGAGCGATGGTCACAGGGGGAGCATGAGTGATATGAATTCAGTATTTCATGGCATGACTTTAGTATTGCATCAAAATGTTTCCATCAATGCCANGTAGATTGTTGATTAATTGGGTTGGTTGTCATTGATGTCAACCCTTGAAGAAAGTCTGATAGTGAATTCTGGTAGCACAATGGTTTGGGTAATAGACCCAATTTTGTTTGATGGATAATGGTATGTGTTTTGAGATATTTGCATGTAAGACTATTCCATATGGATAGTACATGTCATGACATTTCCAGTGGTATGTGGAACGTCACATAAATCCTCACGGTTAGAGATTTATGGCCATGTGAAGTTGGAGAACCCTCATGAGTCATCTAGAAGCTCCAAAAAGTCAAAGTGGTTGAAAAAAAATTATTTAAATAATAAAGTTAGTGGAGAACTCCCTAAAATAAGGAAAGTGGAATGCTACATGAAAGTATAAATAAGAGGCAAGGATGTCTCATTTAATCACACTTGAACACATTGTATATCTTTTGTTGTGTAAGGCTTATTGCAAGTACCCATTGATACATCTGAAGTTGCGAAAGTCTGAGGTAGTACGAAGGGTTGACGGAGAAAGTTTCGAAATTATAGTGAATAAAAAAAAACCCTAATTTCTTAGTCATATGCGGGCTGACAGTGTATTAGGGTGTGTAGATGTGCGGGCTGACAGTGTATTATGGTGCGTACGTATGCGGGTTGGCAGTGTATTAGGGTGCGTACATGTTGGTAAATCCATGGAAACTTGAAAATATGAATATTCCGAGGTTCTAGATTCTGAGATCAAGCTCCCAAGAAGGTCTACAATGATTAGATATATCCATTAGTTCAAAAGGTATGTCTTATTTCTATGAATAGTTGGATTTTCATGTATGCATGAGAAATGGTTATGGAGATTTGAGAATTCTCCCTAGAGATACTAGTGGATGCATGGGATCTTTTGTATAAGTCAGATCTACAGAAATACATTGTTGGTATATTTATCATTGATACTTCTTGTTGAGGCACATTTTGTATTTATCTGCATATGGCTAAGGGTTTTTGTGGTACATGGTTGAGAGCTTGTATTGGTTGATGTATTGAGAGGTTGAATATCAGAAAGGGTTTGAAGTCTAAATCATGTGAGGGTTATTATACATGTTCATGATTACACACACTTATGGCACATGACTAGAGAGAGATAATAGATTTTTTCTGTAAAGGTTATGTATGAGGATGCATGCACAAGGTACAGATATTGTATGGATACAGCGACAGGTTACATATCTATGTGAAAGAAGTTACACAGCATCAGAAATTTTCAAAAGAAAAAAAACCCTAGTTTTCAAAAGGCATACGCAGGTTGCATAACAATTTGGTTGCATACATGCGTGGGCTTCATAACAAATAGGGTGCGTACATACGCATGTTGTAGAACTACATGTCGCGTATCTATTGTATTTGGTTGATACATGTTCATTTCAAGTACATATTGATTGTAGGGAAGCTATACAGGTTGGTTGCAGGTCAATGGTACAGGTTGGTACAGTTGTACAGTGGTATATCTCACAATGATAGTGTGACAGTGGTTCCATCATTCTACTTCTACGTCAAGGCAATTGGACGGGGCAAGGACAGGTGGTTGTAGCCACCTTCCGGTTGTAGTCAAAGAACATAGGGGGTTGTAGCCTCCTTCTGGTTGTAGCCAGAGAATTGGGGAGTTGGAGCTTCCTTCAGATTGTAACCTGAGAAACTACGGGGTTGGAGCCTCCTTTCAGTTGCAGCTGGAAAACAAAAGAATTTGGTGCTTCCAATGAATGTAATTCTTCTATACATATAAGAAAAAGCATTATTTGGTTTTCTCCTGCTTTGGGTTTCCACGTAAAACACCGGTGTACTGTGTATGTGTGTGATTTCTCATTTGTTCATTGTTTATTTACTTTGCATCTATTGGATGATAATGCTACATTGATATAACACTTGCATTTTATGGTGAAAAAGGATTAAATTACTTTATTATTGATTCACCCCCCCTCTCAGTAATCCAACACAGAGAGGATTCAATCATGATGAAGGAATCAACAAAAGAGAAGATAATGATGAGCCAAGGCATGAATTCAGAAAAACTACACCACAAAGAAGATCTTTCACTCCCAGGTATGTAAATTTATTTTACGGTCATTGTTTTATTTGTACTAACTTTGGACACAAAGTTGTAGATTATAGAGATTATGGAAGAAATGGTCAAGCAAGAAATGCATATGTGACTCCATATCATATTGAATGTCACAAATTCCATAATTATGGGCATATAGCTCGTGATTGTAGAAGTGTTAGGCACATGCCTATTTTGAGAAGGAAGTCTATTTTGGGTGTAGGCCTATTTTTGGAGAAGGATTTGTTTTGGGGAAAGACCTATTTTTGGAAAGGAATACCTAATTTTGGAGATCGTGCAACAGGTGGAAGCAATATGAAGAAAAAGAAGGAAAAGTAACATGCAGGAGGAAAAGCAATGCGGCACGCAGGTAGACCAGCCTAACCATGATAGGGTTAGGGTTTTTGGGTAACGATTGTAATGGATATAATTCTATGAAATAGTATAAATAAGGACCTAGGAGGTCTAGGTGTAGATATGGGAGATAGAGAGATATCATATCATAACAGAGAGAGTTGATTATTATGAATTTTGTTAGTTGGAAATGATAATAATCCTTGTAGAAGAGTCGAGTAAGGTAGTCTTTGAAGGTTGGGTCACATGTTGAGGACCCTAGTGTGATCTAGTCAGCCTCAGAAAGGGTTCCTACCCTCTATCTTGATTGTATTACCGAGATGTAATGTGTGGAGTGCAATATTTTGCAGCAGATTAAACAAAAGAGAAGAGAAGACATATCTTTGTGGATGTAGCCCCAGGAGGGGGTGAACCATGGTAAACCTTATGTTATGTGTGATTGTTAATGAATGTTTACTTTATGTTTATCATTAGCTTATGAATGAATGGTTAATCTATCTATATCAGCATGCATGCATAGGTTTAAAGATGAATGAATTATAGAAGTACTTGAATAATTAAAGAGGATAATGCATAAAGAAGAAAGAACAAAATCCCAGATCCCCACTCATTCCTAGACTACAAACACCTAAGTATTGTAGTCACCCATAAAATTTATCTTGGGTGAGACTATGTTGTGCACCCTGTGTGTAGCATTGCCTTCTGGTGTACCAGGAGGGCTGATAGTTTTTTAGGGTTTTGTTGGAAACCTATTGAGATATGAACCTGGGTAAGCCCAAGAAGAAGTAAGAGAGAGAAGAAAACCAAAAAATGGTTTTGTTGCTGAGTGGAACTGCACATGATTGAGTAGACGAGATTCATGGAAGAAACGCATGGAGAATGGAATGTTCAGGAAAATGAATCCAACGAAGGTAGATATTGAAAGATGATTGAAAACAAAGGAACTTGAGTTTGTGCAGAAGGATAACATAAACCCTAAGTTAACACCACACAAATATCTCGACAAATATGTGTTTAGCGACTTGCATGAGGTATTGTGATTTCCCACATTTGTTGCAGGAGTGGTTATTGAGGTTAAAAGAAAACCAACCTACAAATAAAATCAGACAGCTGGAGTGGAATCTTGTGGAGATCGTGCAGTTACAACAAGTTAATAACAAATTTATGCGCGCAGTAGATTTATGGTTAGACATTATTTTTGCAGGATTTATCACTAAATTTACAGTAGATACCGCGAAGTCTTACACTGAAACAAAGCGTGAGTTTATAAAAGGACCCAGAGGTAGGTACATCAGATCGTTGTATACTTCAATCAAGATTTTATTGTATGACAACAATGTGATTACCATGAAATCATATAGCTAGACTTCCCCGCGTGCATGGGGGAAGGGGCGAAGCACTGACAAGAGGTTGAGATATGGAAGAGGGGATGGATAAGGGAAAGAATAAGGAGGCCATGGACCCAATCATGATGGAAGAATACCAGATAGAGAAGACAATGGAAAATTTTGGAAAGACGTGCAGTCGAGTACCCTACAAATATAAAATGAATAACTAAAAGAGATCCATAGCCGATAGAGAGGGCTTGGAAAGTGATGAAGAAGAGGTAGAGGATCTTCGGGCTGTGGAGTAGATTGAGGAAATCATGCACGCAACGTATGAAATGAAAACAAGATGTCCAGGGTCAGGAACAGAAGGAAAAACTCCAATCCAAATCACCATCAGTGTGGAACCTACAACCCCATGTGTGACTAATACACTAAAAAGAATATCAACATTTAGACAACCAAATTTTAGAGGAAGAAAATCAACAATACAGGGATCCAATCAAGGAGCATCAACTGGGGGATCCATTTTAGGAAGTAACATTCAATTTTCTACACCGCGGGGAGGCGGTAGTTCAACATAGTTCAAAATAGCAGGACATGATCCCACGATCATATTACTAGAATTTATGGGAGAGGCATCAGAGGACCCTGAAAAGAACTTATTCATCTGTGAGAAGATATGGGAAGCAAACCATATCACATATGAGAATACAAAACTTGCGCAGTTATCTATTGCACTAAGAGATCACGCACTGGATTGGCACATGAGTCTAGATGTAAATAGTCAGTAGGGAGTACCAAAGACTATTGCAAACGTGAAAAAACTACTGGTAAACAAATTTCAAAATCCCGGCTCAGAAGACCAGTACATGAATGAAATGATTGAAATCAGGAAAAAACTAGGTGAGTTTGTTTGGGATATTGATCAGAAGTTCAAATGTCTGAAAGGTAATTTGAAATATACAATTACTGACATGCATCATAGGCACTTATTTGTGAACTCATTATTACCACACTTGAAATACCTGTTAAGACAACAGAAGTTCCAAACTCAGGCAGAAGCTCTATAGGCAGCATTACAACTGGAAGAGAACCAGTATCAGAAGACATATATAGCAATAGAGGAGTTGAAGGAGGATCTAAAGAATCTAACATTTCAACTTAATCAGAATAAGGGAAAAGAGAAAAGAGAAGTTGTTTGGTGTACCCTGTGCAAGACAGAAGGACACCATAAGAACAAATGTCCAACTTTTGCGCAGTATATGGAAATAGGTGTACCAAATCCCTTGCCAATAGGAGGACCATGGTGCGAGATTTGTAAAATGCATGGGAATGATCCATATCATTTTCCAATGATGCATAAGTATAAGACAGTACCCAAAAGTTCATATTGCATTTTTTTCAAATCAGTGGGTCATGAGGATAAGGATTGTAGGACGACGGAGTTGATGAGAGAAATAACTTTAGATACTTATAAGGTGCAATAATAAATGATGACAGGACAAGTTGCACTTCATTTCAGCCAGGTACCACCACCATACAACAATGTGTAGCAGTGGTACAATAATGCGCAGCCAAAATACAATAATGTGCAGCCATAGTATAACTACGAGCAGTATAATCAGTACAACGCACCATGAGGAGATCGAGGTGGATACATAGGTGGAGGACAAGGAAGAGGAGGATTTGGACGAGGTGGAGGACTAGTATTGTGACACAGCTACCAAAAACCAGGACATTATGAAAGGGATTGTCCACTTCCACCAGCAACATGTATGTATTGTCGCACAGCAGACCATGACATAGAAGACTTTCCAACACTCTTGGGAAAGATCCAAGAAAAAAGGAACCAGAACAACTAGAATGTCCAGTGGATTTATACAGAAACCAAGGATGATGGGAGAAACATCAATATAGTTACTCGAGGAGGAACCAGACATAAATTGATGCAACAAAACATTATCCAGTGCAACACCAATGGGTTAAGAAGAATACTGAGCCACAGAATCAGTTTGACACACGAAAATAAAAGGAAACATTTAAGGAGGCTAGACAAGAGTTTCTCAATAAAAAAACTGAGTCTACATCATCCGTGCAACAAACTCATAACTCACCAATGTATGAGATTCCCTCCTCAATGGACCATACCAGTGAAGGACAACCTTTAGAGCAAGTAAGTACCATAAATAATTTTCTACAATCATGTGTTAAGTTATTGAAGGATCCATCACTTTTTAAGTTCTTTCAAAATCTGCTAGAAAGATGCAACACAGAGGTAGAAGGGAAGTTAGAACATAAAATATTCAATCATCTCCATACAAGAAGAAGGACAAGCAGAGAATTCAGACTAAATTCCAATATTGGGGACTTCAACATGGGAGATATCATACTAGACTTAGGCTCTGAAGTAAATGTCTTACCTAAGAAGACATGGCAGTGTATGGGAGAACCCACACTATTTTATTCACATTTCCAGTTGAAATTATCAAATCAACATGGAGTGTTACCAATTGGAAGGCTTAAAGGTGTGATAGTAAATTTGGATGGAGTGCACAGTATGGCAGATTTTCAAGTAATAGAGATAGTAGATGGCACAAAACCTTACCTAGCATTGCTTGGATTGGATTGGGAATTTGATAACTAGGCTATAATCAACTTGAAGACAAGAAAAATGGATTTTGAATTAGGAGAATATAGAGTCATTTCACCATTGGATCCTTCAAAAGGATAAAGGTTTGTAGAGGCCACTTGTTTGGATCTGGAAGAAATAAACCAGTTGTACAAAACCACCACACGAGAAGAGGATTATGTTAACCCAAATGTAGATGGGGTACTCAGCTGGAGAAGCATTACATCATGTGCTTCCAACTCAGACACGGGTTTGGATAATTGGCAACATCGATTACATGAATTTTCCACAAGAAGGTGTGCAAGAATAGATCGCACAATAAGATGGGTTGGTACAGAGAAAAGAGAACCTCCTAGTTTTCATCGTCTAAATGACTTAGAGGAATTCTTGACAAAATATGAAGAGGAAGTGTTAGAAAATAATAGGCTCTTAGCCCTAGATATTTCCCTCAATCCAGCACCTACAAGATGGTGGGGTGTGCACAAAGAAACAATTCAGGACTAGTATCAATGTAAACAACTATTGTGCATCACATTTGGCGCAGAACTGGGGAGCAATAGAGTCTAGAAGTATGATGGGAAAGGAACACCAGTTGAACACTTGGAGAATTGAAGAACGGAGTGGAGGATGACACCACTAGAGGAATGGCCTCATCACTTTATCCACACATTGGAACGGATCCCAGGGAACTGGTACATAGACCAAGAGATGCGCAGAGGCACTACAGAATGGATAGGATTACAACATAATTTTGTAGTAACCTTCTCATTTGAACATGAGAACCCAAACATTGATTCAACATTTAAGATTATACATGGAGTGATATTTATTGATGAACTAGAGGTTGAAATCGTGACAGAATATCAACAACAGAACAAACAGACAGTCAAAGACTTACTATCATGCTATCATGTCGAAGAAGAAGCCCCAGATGAAGATGACCCGCACAACATTCATATTACAGAAATTGAAGGAGAGAGAGAGGTGGAAGGTTCATCTCTGGAGTCAAAAGTATTTGTTGCACCAATCAAAGTTAAGAAATTCAACATTGGGATGAATGATAATCCTAAAATGGCAAGTATTGGAGATTATTGGGATGAGAAAACATTAGAAAGGATAATAGAGTTATTGGGAAAATACAGTGACATGTTTCCAACAACCTTTACATAGATGAAAGGCATAGTAGGGGAGCTCGATGAGATGAATATACCCCTCAAACCTGAGGCTAGACCTGTCAGGCAAAGACCCTATAGACTGAATCTAGTGTATGAGCAGAAAGTGAAAGAAAAAATTGACTCAATGTTGGAAGCTGGTATCATAGAACTAGTAAAGGTATCTGAATGGATCAATCATATGGTAGTCCAAGAAAAGAAACAAGGGGGGATAAGGATTTGTGTATATCTAAGGAAAATCAATGATGCTTTCTTACATGACCCTTTCCCTACCCCTTTTACAGATGAAGTCTTAGAGAATGTGGGAGGCCAAGAAGCATATTCATTTACAGGTGGATTCTCATGTTACCATCAGATCAAAATAGCTCCAGAGGATAGGTATAAGACTACTTTTGCTACAAAATGGGGATCCTACCGATATGCAGTCATGCCATTTGGACTAAAGAATGCACTAGCCATATTTTCAAGAGTAGTCATAGCTGCTTTTAAGGAATTCATACATCAGTTTCTGGAAGTATATTTGAATGATTGGACTGTATATAGTCTTTTAAAGGACCATGTAGAAGTGTTAAGACTCATGTTCGAAAGATGCAGGCAATGTCAGATCTCATTAAACATCAAGAAATGCATTTTAGATACACCTTTTGGGATATTGTTGGGACATATAGTGTGTAAAAAAGGTTTACTATTGGACCCTGCTAAGATTGCAATCATTGTAAATTTACCACCACCAAAATCAGTGTGTCAGTTAAGAGCAACAATGGGACATACAAGTTATTACAGGAAGTTTATAAAGGAGCATGCACAGATTACTGCACCAATGTAAAGACTATTAAAAACGAACACTATATTTTGGTGGAATGAGGACTGTCAGCAAGGATTGGACACTGTAAAGGAAAAGATCGTGACAGCACCTATATTAGTATTTCCAGATTGGGAAAAAACATTTCATGTGCACATAGATGCATCAGCTATAGCACTTGGAGGAATTTTGGTGCAACCAAGAGCAGGGGACTTAGGCCATCCTATATTCTTTGCAAGCAAAAAAAATTCACAATCGGAGTAGAATTACAACACCAAAGAAAGAGAAGGCCTAGCTATGGTATATCCACTTCATAAATTCAAGCACTATTCATTGGGAAAACACTTTAAAATGTTCACAGACCATTATGCCCTCAAATATCTAGTCGACATGTCAGTGTTGTGGGGGAGGATATGTAGATGGATATTATTATTCCAATAATTTGATTTCAAAGTAATACTCAAACCAGAGAAGTTGAATGCAGGACCTGATCACTTGTCAAGGGTAACCAATGGAGAAGAACCTACTCAGTTGGAAGACAAATTCCTCGATGCATAGTTATTTTCAGTACAGATAGTTGAATAATACTTCGTTGATATTATTAAATACTTAAGTACAAGGGTTGTGCCACAAGACTTTAGCACCACACAGAAGAAAAACCTAGTATTCAGAGCTGCATACTATCAACTCATTGCAGGTCATTTATACAAGATGGGCGCATATAGTATTTTGAGAAGGTGTGTGTTGGAACATGAATGGCCTGGAATTTTGGCAGAATCTTGTGAAGGTATAGTTGAAGGACACTATGCAGGCAGAGCCACCACGCAGAAGGTACTACGCGTGGGATTATGGTGGCCAACAGTCCATAAAGACGCCAAGGCATACTGCCAGAACTGTGATGTCTATCAGAGGGTTGGAAAACCCAACAGAAGGGATGAGATGCCCCTAAGACCTCAAGTAACTATGCAGGTATTTGAAAAATGGGAAATATAATTTGTTGGACCCATTAATACACCAGCAAAAAGGTCAGGAGCTAGATATATCATTACCATGATTGAATACTTAATGAGATGGGAAGAAGTTGCACCAGTCAAAGACTGTAGCACAGAGACAACATCACACTTCTTGTTTGAGCAAGGGATCACCAAATTTGGATGTCTCGGAATATTGATGAGTGACCAAGTCACTCATTTTATTAACAATACAATCAGGGAAATGACTGAGGAGTTTGAAGTCTATCACCAGAAGAGTACACCATATCATCCTCAGGAAAATGGAACAGTAGAAACTTTCAATAAGATTTTGGAAAATGCATTAACTAAGATTTGCAATCTTAACAGGGATGACTATGACTTGAAAATACCAGCATTACTATGGGAATACAGGACCACATGCAAGAAATTGACAGGAAAAACACCATTTAGACTTGTGTATGGGCAGGAAACAGTGGTGCCATTAGAATTTCTGGTACTCAATCTGCACGTAGAAGTAATTACCAACATGACATAAAGAGGCGCAGTATAGGAGAGGCTAAGACAATTAATGTAAATGGAAGAGGACAGGATTCTAGCAGGATTTCACCAGGAATTACAAAAAGTAAGGGACAAATCTTGTCATGACAGACATATTAAAAAGAAGAGATTTAAGGAGGGAGAATTAGTTCTTCTCTATGACAGCAATTTTTTGCAACACCCTAGTAAGTTTAGAATGCATTAGCTAGGGCCATATGAAGTAAATATTGTCACGGATGGGGGATTTGTATAGCTAAATGACTTGGGAGGAATAGAACTGAAAGGCATGATCAACAGTAGTCAACTAAAATTGTACAGGGACAGTCAACCTACTAACCCTTAAAAGTTACAGTGCAGTAATAAATGCATGTATATAGTGTACTATAGTAGATATTAGGACAGAAAAAAGGATAAAAAGAAATAAAAAGGGGAAAAAGAGGAAAAAAGGAATACAAAAATAGGAAAAGAAGAAAAACACAAAAAGAAGCGGAAGTTGACTGAACCAAAGGAAAGTACAAAAAAAATCGCACGCAGCAATTACTGCGACAACATCGAAAGACAGTGCACAAGAAAAATTACACTCGATGCAAATGCATGCAAAAAGTGAAAAACAGTTATGACTGGGTCCATAAACGGTGGAAAGAACGTGTTAGTTCAAAACTTAGTGATTTTTTAGCACAGAGAGAGATACAAAGCGTGTTCCCTAACTAGAACTTTAGGAAGAAGTAAGCGAGTGTGCGAATTGGATAGAAGATGACCCCAACAAAGTTTGGCGCTCTAGGATAATATGTGTGGGTTACTCGATAGGGCCAAAGGCGCAAAGAAAGAATGAGACAGCCCGAGAATTTTGTCAAGATTGAGGATGTCACTAATTCAGACACATAATCAATAATCCTGACACGGGTTAAAGAGGAAACACTGACAGCACTGTAAGGGGAAATAGGGCAGAGTTCTGGGACCCGAAATGGTATCTCAAACCCTAATCCTAAAATGCCCGCTAAACCTGATGAAACTAAAAATCAACGATAGGGCCATGACAGAGAAGAGGTGTTGGTCGAGGACATCACCAACCGAACAGACTCTGAGAGGGAAGAAGAGGACGCAGAAATAGTAGAGGCAGGCCCATTTGTTGTCGAGAAGAAAAGAAAGGTGCAGGACACCACGAACATTACACTTTTGTATCTCCCAGACGTAGTGCTCACTGTGGACGATATGCCGAAAAAGTACCAAAACTTAGGTGCTCGAACCATGATGTGCACGATGTGACCAAATTCCCAGAATTGGTCGAAGAGACATACTTAGCAAACACAGGGGAAATTGGACCCCTAGGTAAACCAATAATGGAGCTCGCGTAGTGGATAACGGGGTAGTATAAATCTGGCATAATGAACCTCTTGGATATACTGCACTTCGGGCATGGTAAAAACATCAAGCTCTGCATCAAACAGTTAGTATCCTAGGTACATGATAGCAGTATAGTTGGATGTCGCACTAATCGCCAAGATCACAGTATTACCTACATTCAGCGTGCAACCATAGGATTACTTGGATAACAAGGCATGCGAGAAGGAAATCGTCGAGATGGTAAAAGAACAGTCTGGCACTAGTAGTGGAAACAAGGGAATTGTGGTCAAGGACATCAATGACATTACAATGAGGTTTTTCAACAATCTTATGGATTGCAAGATGTTGAGGAAATGCATAAAAGAAGAAGCTCTAGAAGGAATCATAGCATTAGTCGCACAATGTGTGAAATGAGTGATGTTCAGTTGGGCACCATACCTGTTGAACCAATTTTTGGTTGATTGCAAAGATCCACAGGATAATGGAACCAAGTTCCATTACACTTGGCTCATCATTCTTATAGCCTTGGCAGGGTGGAAGGAGCCAAAGTTTTCAACCTTCCTAGATAGAAAAGGAAAATGCTATGCTGCTAGATATGAGTCCCTCTAGCAGGCCAAGGATAATAAAACTAAACAAGCAAACAACAGAGTGTTTGAAATGTTTTTGAAAGAAATACAACATCGCACAACAAATGTGTGGCGCATTCCTGTGGAGGTAATCCAGAAAGTGGAAGGGATATCCAGGTTCAAGGAATCCATGCATCATATGTGGATCCAGGCCTCAAGAGATCCAAATAAGGCATGGTTGGAGATGCAATATTGCATCACCAAGGAAAAAGTTGACTGGATAATTAGAGACTGGTCTGCGCAATGGAAGTTTCCAGCAAAAAAACAAGCAATAAATCCAGTTGTGGCACAATCTACCAAGACAAAAGAAAAGGATGAAGCAGGTTCCTCAGAAAAAACAAGCATCCCAACCGACAACACTAAAAACGTTGCAGCATGAAATCAGTCGTCAGGAAGCAGCACGATACCTAAAATAACAAGGAGGAAAGACAGCCAACAACATACCAGAAAGGGGGATACATCACAGGTTAGTGAAGAAAGGGTCTAGGTTACAACCAATGGGGTGCATCCCTCACAAATAACAAGGAAGACAAGGCAGGTGGGAGAGGCATGCAAAAAGAGGAAGTATGTCACGGAAGACCCAGTCATAACCCTGACATAGGATGATGTTGAGTTAGTCGTGGACAAGGTCCAAGATAGGGTGGAAGTGGTGGTCCATATTGCAGAGGCACAAAGAGAAGAGATCATGGCCAAGCTCATATAAGTCCATGAAAATCTACAATAAGTATGGATTCAAGCAGTAACATAGGCCATAGTGCAGGAATAGGAAAAGACACAGAAATCCCTACGCAGAAAGAAGGAGAGGAGATAGTACAGTTGGTAGTACAAGGTAAAGAGACATTCATGTTCACTCACCAAATTATCAAAATGGATCATGAGACGTCACAGAAACCCATGGGGGAAATTGAGAAGTTTGAAGTCATCATGGTACAGATACCCACCAAGGAACTATATGGACTCCAGGACAACATAATGCAATAAGTGCAATCCAAATCCCGCGCAGATGCGACTAACTTGTATGTGGGTAGGGGAGTCGTTGAAATGTTAAAAATCACCTGCGACCAACTGACCTCAGATAAAGAGGAGGAGAAAGAATGTGCGGATAAGCTAGAACAGGGGTTAACAGTGGTATATAATTGCATCCCAGACAGCGCACAATCACCAAAGAGGAGCGCAGAGGAGAAGATAAAAATTATCTCAAAACAATTTGAAGTATATAGGAAGGAAATCAAGGAGCTCAAAGAAAATATTAACCCTATGACTCCTCTGAAGGTTCAAGAAGAGAGAGAATAGCAATCTGCACTCTAGATAGCGAAAATGGAAAAAGAAGAAAGGGAAGTTTCAGAGTTGTTCAACAAAACCGCACAGATATGGACCGTTTTAGAAGAAGATGAAAAGGTCCAACAGTGGGACCAACAAGAGGAGAAAATTAGCACTTCCATACAGGAGCTAAAACAACTACAGAAAACAATGAGTATTACAGAGCACTTGAAGGGAACTCAAGAAATGAAGACTATGTAGATGGAATTAAAGATGGCATAGACAAATAATAAATAAAGACAAACCCAATTGGAACCCCTCCATGAACAAGCAGCATAGATTATTGTGTAGTTGGAGGAACATAATGTGAGTATGGCATAGGCATAGTCAGAGGGCGCGGAATTACTACAGGAAGAGATAACATCACAGACAGTCGAGGCACTAATAGAAAAATTTGAGCAGATGAGGGAAAAAGGAAAGGAACCAGCAGAGAAGTTCCACAGTTTGGAAAAGGCGGTACATGGAACACGCACCACCTGAGTGGCTCAGGACAAGCCACATGTCAGTGTTGGGGGCTTGTTAGGCACGGGCCTATTTTTAGAAGGAAGTTTATTTCGGGCACAAGCCTATTTTTGGAGAAGGATCTATTTTGGGGAAAGACCTATTTTTGGAAAGGAAGACCTAATTTTGGAGCATGCGCAACAGCTGGCAAGAAAGCAGCATGCAGGAGGAAAAGCAACGTGGTGCACAGGCATACCATCCTAACTGTGATAGGGTTAGGGTTTTTGGGTAAGGATTTTAATGGATATAAGTCTATGAAATAGTATAAATAAGGACCTAGGAGGTCTAAGTATAGAGAGGGAAGATACATAGATATCATATCATAATAGAGAGAGTTGATTATTATGAATTTTGTAAGTTGGAAATGATAATAATTTGTGTAGAATAGTTGAGTAAGGTAGGATTTGAGGGTTGGTTCATAGGTTGAGGAGCCTAGTTTGATCTTGTCAGCTTCATAGAGGGTTCCTACCCTCAATCTTGATTGTATTACCGAGATGTAATTCGTGCAATGCAAGATTTTGCAGCAGATTAAATAAAAGAGTAGAGAAGCCATATCTTTGTGGATGTAGCCCTAGGAGGGGGTGAACCATGGTAAAATTTGTGTTATGTGTGATTGTTAATTAATGTTTACTTTATGTTGATCATTAGCTTATGAATGAATGGTTAAACTAGCTATATCAGCATGCATGCATAGGTTTAAAGATGAATGAATCATAGAAGTACTTGAATAATTAACAAGGAAATTGCATAAATAAGGAAGAACACAATCCCAAATCCCCACTCATTCCTATACTCTAAACACCTGAGTATTGCAGTCACCCATAAAATCTATCTCGGGTGAGACTACATTATGCACCATGTGCGCAGCGTTGCCTTTTGGTGTACCAGGAGGGCCAATAGATTTTTAGGGTTTTGTTGGAAACCTGCTGAGATTTGAACCTGGGTCAGCCCAAGAAAAAGTAAGAGAGAGAAGCAAACCAACAAGAATTATGATGGATACTTTTATGAAATAGAACATTGATATAATATATAAGAAGGTTTGGAAAATAAAACAAGAATAGGTAAAGGAAGAACGTATGAATGAAGGACACCAATCATACTCTCAGGATTGGCAATAGTACAAGATCAAGACAAATCTACAGGAAAAAAGGAAGATATCAGATACAAGAAGGTTTGGAGAATAAATGAAATACAAGAAGAGAAGGTGAATAAATAACAGGTCCCAAAGACCACAAGATTTTTAGTAATGCAAGAAAGAAAAGAAGAGCAAGTGAATAAAGAACAATCCCAAGAAATTGTACTCTTGGGAATTGTAGTACAAGGTCATAATGAATCCATAGGCAAAACGGAAGAAGTGATAGTTTAGAGATATGATGAGTCTACAAATGAAGAGGATGATTACTCTGCACTAGGGTGGATTCCTCCATTTTTTTGAGCCATCCATCTTGGAGACTCCCGGGGAATATGAATATTGAATAAGGGGAGTAAGTGTCATAGCTACTACAGATCATAGAACCATCCATAGAGAAGTTTGAAGAGTTTGCATAGACATATTCAGAGCAGTCAGATAGAAAAAGTATAGAATGACATATTGATTGATTGAGAAGCAGTGTTTCCATGCAGATATCAGAGGAATATCATCCAGTCAGGGATATAGTCATTACAAGTTCAAGGATGTATTGCAGATCAGTGGACATATTTGATTCAATGTGAGAAACAAGAATATGTGATGATCAGTTACAGCAAAGAAGCCTTCATAATAGTACAGTGACAGATAGGTTAGTATTGTGGACAGTTGAGTAGCACATATTAAGACATATTAAAGAGAATATTTACAATTGGAATCAGTTGGTCACAAGAAGACAAGCAATGAAAGGCATAGTAGAACAGGGAAAGAGACAGTAGAAGTTATATCATCAGAGGGACATTGTTGAACAGTATGGTCATTAAACAGTAAACATAGCAGGCCATGAAGATTTGAAGTCAAGAAATTTTGAATTCTTTTTATATATGTCAGAGAGTTACACAAGGAATCACCAATGGACTATCATAATCACTGGAAGAGAGGAAAGGAAACATACATAGGAAGTCCCATATCAGTGTACATATTGCAAAGATGTCAAGGGAAGAGAAATCATCAGATAAATAGTTCTAGAAAGGAATATCAGTAACATATTGATATGCGGAGTTATCCTTTTTCCCATGATGTCAAAGGGAAAGAAAGAGGTATATTAGAAGAGAAAGAGTCAAGCACATGAATTCAGAGAAGGATTGTTCATAGAAGGTATACTTTCATGGGGAGCCACTCTTTGATATCAAAAGAGAATAGGAACTTGTAAAGAAACATGATGACAAAAACATGTGAAAGAATAGATGCATGAAGATAGGGGGAGAAGCCCCAAGGAGAGATACCCTTTGTAATTGATTTCAAAGGGGGAGAGAGAGATACATTGATGAGGAGAAATGGGCATAGGAGAAGCATGAGTATTGGATTATGAGTGGTGCCATAAATGTTGGTGTTGCCATCAATGCCAAAGGGGGAGATTGTTGAACAATTGTTTGTCATTGATGTCAACTCTTGGAGCGTTCGATATACCCTATATTTGTGATTGAGTTAGTTGGTGAGTTGGTTGTCATTGATTTCAACAAGAGTAGTTAATGTTATATGTTGAAGAAGTCTACAAGAAGCCTCTAGGTGGTTGCACAGGAATTTAGTGAGTTATTGGTTGAGTGGTTGTAACAAAAAATTAATAAGGGTAAAGTGGTTACAGCAAGTGAGTATGAATTGGCCATAAAATAAGGGAGAATGGTCAACAACAAGTTGCAAGTCATTAATCAAGGGTAAAGTGGTTGTAACAAGTAATTAAACAAAGGTAAAGTGGTTACAACAAGAAATTGTGGGTTAACCATAAAATAAGGAAAATGGGTAAAACAGTTACAAGTTAGCCCC
>JASDQU010101989.1:170386-180472 GCA_032191745.1 Picea mariana
TATGGATGAAACAAAATTTGACATATATACAGGTTGATTATGATGAGCCCATTCCAATATATTGTGATAATACAAGTTCCATCAGTATCTCAAAGAACACGGTGATGCACTCCAAGATGAAGCACATTCCAATAAAGTACCACTTTCTACAGGAATAGGTTGCAAAGAAGAACATCATATTTGAATATGTGGGCACAAAAGAACAAGTGGTAGACATCTTTACAAAACCACTTCCAAGAGAATCCTTTGAGTATCTTTGCCTGAGACTCTGAGTAATTTCTACTCCAAAATGAATGATTTTGAATGCTTATCTTATATGTCTTATATTTACATGAGGAAGCACTATAAAAAGGATAGTTTAGTTAGGGGGAGAAGCCCCGGATGGAAAGATACATTTGCCATTGATGAAAAAGGGGAAGAGATTTATCATATGCAGAGCACAGAGGCATGGTTTGAGGGGGAGTGATGGTCACAGGGGGAGCATGAGTGATATGAATTCAGTATTGCATGTCATGACTTCAGTATTGTATCAGAATGTTTCCATCAATGCCAAAGGGGTAGATTGTTGATTAATTGGGTTGGTTGTCATTGATGTCAACCCTTGAAGAAAGTCTGATAGTGAATTATGGTAGCACAATGGTTTGGGTAATAGACCCAATTTTGTTTGATGGATAATGGTATGTGTTTTGAGATATTTGCAGGTAAGAGTATTCCATATGGATAGTACATGTCATGACATTTCCGGTGGTATGTGAAATGTCACATAAATCCTCGCGGTTAGATATTTATGGCCATGTGAAGTTGGAGAACCCTCATGAGTCATCTAGAAGCCCCCAAAAATCAAAGTGATTGCAAAAAAATTATTTAAATAATAAAGTTAATGGAGAAATCCCTAAAATAAGGAAAGTGGAATGCTACATGAAAGTATAAATAAAAGGCAAGGATGTCTCATTTAATCACACTTGAACACATTGAATATATTTTGTTGTGTAAGGCTTATTGCAAGTACCCATTGATACATCTGAAGTTGCGAAAGTCTAATGTAGTACGAACGGTTGATGGAGAAAGTTTTGAAATTACAGTGAATACAAAAAAACCTTAATTTCTGAGTCATATGCGGGTTGATAGTGTATTAGGGTGTGTAGATACGCGGGCTAACAGTGTATTATGGTGCGTATGTATGCGGGTTGGCAGTGTATTAGGGTTCGTACATGTTGGTAAATCCATGGAAACTTGTAAATTTGAATATGCGGAGGTTCTAGATTCTGAGATCAAGCTGCCAGGAAGCTCTACAGTGCTCAGATATATCCATTGGTTCAAAAGGTATGTCTTATTTCTATGAATAGTTGTATTTTGATGTATGCATGAGAAATGGTTATGGAGATTTGAGAATTCTCCCTAGAGATACTAGTGGCTGCATGGGATCTTTTGTATAAGTTAGATCTACAGAAATACATTATTGGTATATTTATCATTGATACTTTTTGTTGAGGCACATTTTGTATTTCTCTGCATATGGCTAAGGGTTTTTGTGGTACATGGTTAAGATCTTGTATTGGTTGATGTATTGAGAGGTTGAATATCAGAAAGGGTTTGAAGTCTAAATCATGTGAGGGTTATTATACGTGTTCATGATTACACACACTTATGGCACATGACTAGAGAGAGATATAGAGTTTTTTGGTAAAGGTTATGTATGAGGATGCATGCACAGGGTACAGATATTGTATGGATACTGTGACAGGTTACATATCTATGTGAAAGAAGTTACACAGTGTCAGAAATTTTTAGAAGAAAGAAAACCCTAGTTTTCAAAAGGCATATGTAGGCTACATAACAGTTTGGTCGCGTACATACGCGGGCTGCATAACAAATAGGGTGTGTACATATGTGTGTTGTAGAACTACATGTCACGTATCTATTGTATTTGGTTGATACATGTTTAGTTCAAGTAAAGATTGATTACAGGGCAGTTGTACAGGTTGGTTGTAGGTCAATGGTACATGTTGGTACAGTTGTACAATGGTATATCTCACAATGATAGCGTGACAGTGGTTCCATCATTCTACTTCTACACCAGGGCAGTTGGACGGGGAAAGGACAGTTGGTTGTAGCCACCTTCCGGTTATAGTCGGAGAACATAGGGGGTTGTAGCCTCCTTATGGTTGTAGCCAGAGAATTGGGGAGTTGGAGCTTCCTTCAGGTTGTAACCTAAGAAACTAGGGGGTTGGATCCTCCTTCCAGTTGCAGCTGGAAAAAAAAAGAATTTAGTGCTTCCAATGAATGTAATTCTTCTAGACATATAAGAAAAAGCATTATGTGGTTTTCTTCCGCTTTGGGTTTCCATGTAAAACAATGGTGTACTGTGTATGTGTGTGATTTCTCATTTGTTCATTGTTTATTTACTCTACATCTATTGGATGATAATGCTACATTGATATAATGCTTTCATTTTGTGGTGAAAAAGGATTAAATTACTTTATTATTGATTCACCCCCCTCTCAGTAATCCAACACAGAGAGGCTTCAATCATGATGAAGGAATCAACAAAAGAGAAGATAATGATGAGCCAAGGCATGAATTCAGAAAAACTACACCACAAAGAAGATCTTTCACTCCCAGGTATGTAAATTTATTTTACGGTCATTGTTTTATTTGTACTAACTTTGGACATAAATTTGTAGATTATAGAGCTTATGGAAGAAATGGTCAAGCAAGAAATGCATATGTGACTCCATATAATATTGAATGTCACAAATTCCATAATTATGGGCATATAACTCTTGATTGTAGAAGTGTTAGGCACATGCCTATTTTGAGAAGGAAGTTTATTTTGGGCGCAGGCCTATTTTTGGAGAAGGATCTGTTTTGGGGAAAGACCTATTTTTGGAAAGGAAGACCTAATTTTGGAGCTCGTGCAATAGGTGGCAAGAAAGCAATATGAATAAAAAGAAGGAAAAGCAACATGCAGGAGGAAAAGCAACGTGGTGCGCAGGTAGACCAACCTAACCATAATAGGGTTAGGGTTTTTGGGTAAGGATTGTAATGGCTATAATCCTATGAAATAGTATAAATAAGGACCTAGGAGGTCTAGGTGTAGAGAGGGGAGATAGAGAGATATCATATCATAATAGAGAGAGTTGATTATTATGAATTTTGTAAGTTGGAAATGATAATAATCCTTGTAGAAGAGTCGAGTAAGGTAGTCTTTGAAGGTTGGGTCACATGTTGAGGACCCTGGTGTGATCTAGTCAGCCTCACAAAGGGTTCCTACCCTCTATCTTGATTGTATTACTGAGATGTAATGTGTGCAGTGCAATATTTTACAGCAGATTAAACAAAAGAGAAGAAAAGACATATCTTTGTGGATGTAGCCCCAGGAGGGGGTGAACCATGGTAAACCTTGTGTTATGTGTGATTGTTAATGAATGTTTACTTTATGTTGATCATTAGCTTATGAATGAATGGTTAAACTATCCATATCATCATGCATGCATAGGTTTAAAGATGAATGAATTATAGAAGTACTTGAATAATTAACAAGGATAATGCATAAAGAAGGAAGAACACAATCCCAGATGCCCGCTCATTCCTAGACTACAAACACCTGAGTATTGTAGTCACCCATAAAATTTATCTCTGGTGAGACTGTGTTGTGCACCCTGTGTGTAGCATTTCCTTCTGGTGTACTAGGAGGGTTGATAGTTTTTTAGGGTTTTGTTGGAAACCTGTTGAGATATGAACCTGGGTTAGCTCAAGAAGAAGTAAGAGAGAGAAGCAAACCAAAAAATGGTTTTGTTGCTGAGTGGAACTGCACATGATTGAGTAGACGAGATCCATGGAAGAAACGCATGGAGAATGGAATGTTCAGGAAAATGAATCCAATGAAGGCAGATATTGAAAGATGATTGAAAACAAAGGAACTTGAGTTTGCGTAGAAGGACAACATAAACCCTAAGTTAACACCATGAAAATATCTCGACAAATACGTGTTTAGCGACTTGCATGACGTATTTTTCTGCGATTTCCCACATTTGTTGCAGGAGTGGTTATTGAGGTTAAAATAAAACCACCCTACAAATCAAATCAGACAGCTGGAGTGGAATCTTGTGGAGATCGCATAGTTACAACAAGTTAATAACAAATTTATGTGTGCAGTAGATTTATGGTTAGACATTATTTTTGCAGGATTTATCATTGAATTTACAGTAGATACAGTGAAGTCTTACACTGCAACAAAGCGTGAGTTTCTAAAAGGACCCAGAGGTAGGTACATCAGATCATTGTATACTTCAATCAAGATTTTATTATATGACAACAATGTGATTACCATGGAATCATATAGCTAGACTTCCCCGCGTGCATGGGGGAAGGGGGGAAGCACTGACAGGAGGTCGAGATATGGAAGAGGGGATGGATAAGGGAAAGAATAAGGAGGCCATGGACCCAATCATGATGGAATAATACTAGATAGAGAAGATAATGGAAAATTTTGGAAAGACGTGCAATCGAGTACCCTACAAATATAAAATGAATAACTAAAAGAGATCCATAGCTGATAGAGAGGGCTTGGAAAGTGATAAAGAAGAGGTAGAGGATCTCCGGGATGTGGAGTAGATTGAGGAAATTATGCATGCAACGTATGAAAGGAAAACAGGATGTCTAGGGTCAGGAACAGAAGGCAAAACTCCAATCCATATCACCATCAGTGTGGAACCTACAACCCCATGTATGACTAATACACCAAAAAGAATATCAACATTTAGACAACCAAATTTTAGTGGAAGAAAATCAACAAGATAGGGATCCAATCAAGGAGCATCAACTGGGGGATCCATTTTAGGAAGTAACATTCAATTGTCTACGTCGTGGGGAGGTGGTAGTTCAACACAGTTCAAAATGGCAGGACATGATCCCATGATCATATTACTAGAATTTATGGGAGAGGCATCAGAGGACCCTGAAAAGCACTTATTCATCTGTGAGAAGATATGGAAAGCAAACCATATCACAAATGAGAATACAAAACTTGCGTAGTTAGCTATTGCACTAAGATATCGCGCACTGGATTGGTACATGAGTCTAGATGTAAATAGTCAGTAGGGAGTACCAAAGACTCTTGCAAAGGTGAAAAAACTATTGGTAAACGAATTTCAAAAGCCCGGCTTAGAAGACCAGTACATGAATGAAATGATTGAAATCAGAAAAAAACCAGGTGAGTTTGTTTGGGAGATTAATCAAAAATTAAAACGTCTGAAAGGTAATTTTAAATATACAATTACTTACATGCATCATAGGAACTTATTTGTGAACTCACTATTACCACACTTGAAATACCCGTTAAGACAACAGAAGTTCCAAACTCGGGCATAAGCTCTATAGGAAGCCTTACAACTGGAAGAGAAACAGTATTAGAAGACATATCTAGCAATAGAGGAGTTGAAGGAGGATCTAAAGAATCTAACATTTCAACTTAACCGGAATAATGGAAAAGAGAAAAGAGAAGTTGTTTGGTGTACCCTGTGCAGAACAGAAGGACACCATAAGAACAAATGTCCAACTTTTGCGCAGTATATGGAAATAGGTGTACCAAATCCCTTGCCAATAGGAGGACCATGGTGCAAGATTTGTAAAATGCATGGGAATGATCCATATCATTTCCCAATGATGCAGAAGTATAAGACAATACCCAAAAGTTCATATTGCATTTTTTTCAAATCAGTGGGTCATGAGGATAAGGATTGTAGGACGATGGAGTTTATGAGAGAAATAACTTTATATACTTATAAGGTGCAATAATAAATTATGACAGGACAAGTTGCACTTCATTTCAGCCATGTACCACCACCATACAACAATGTGTAGTAGTGGTACATTAATGCACAACCACAATACACTAATGTGCATCCATAGTATAACCACGCGTAGTATAATCAGTACAACGCACCATGAGGAGATCGAGGTGGATACAAAGGTGGAGGACGAGGCAGAGGAGGATTTGAATGAGGTGGAGGACTAGTATTGTGACACAATTTCCAAAAACCAGGACATTATGCAAGAGATTGTTCACTTCCACCAGCAACATGTATGTATTTTCACATAGTAGACCATGACATAGAAGACTTTCCAACACTCTTGGGAAATATCCAAGAAAAAAGGAACCAGAACAACTAGAATGTCCAGTGGATTTCTGCAGAAACCAAGGATGATGGGAGAAACATCAATATAGTCACTCAATGAGGAACCAAGACAAGAACTGATGCAACAAAACATTATCCAATGCAACACCAATGGGTTAAGAAGAATACTGAGCCACAGAATCAATTTGACACATGAAAATAAAAGGAAACATTTAAGGAGGCCAGACAAGAGTTTCTCAATAAAAAAATTGAGTCTACATCATCCATGCAACAAACTCAGAACTCACCAATGTATGAGATGCCCTCCTCAATGGTCCATACCAGTGAAGGACAACCTTTACAGCAAGTAAGTACCATAAATAATTTTCTACAATCATCTGTTAAGTTGTTGAAGGATCCATCACTTTTTAAGTTCTTTCAAAATCTGCTAGAAAGATGCAACACGGAGGTAGAAGGGAAGTTAGAACATAAAATATTCAATCATCTCCATACAAGAAGAAGGACAAGCAGAGAGATCTGACTAAATTCCAATATTGGGGACTTCAACATGGGAGATATCATACTGGACTTAGGCTCTGAAGTAAATGTCTTACCTAAGAAGACATGGCAGTGTATGGGAGAACCCACACTAGGTTATTCACATGTCCAGTTGAAATTATCAAATCAACATGGAGTGTTACCAATTGGAAGGCTTAAAGGTGTGATAGTAGATTTGGATGGAGTGCACACTATGGCAAATTTTCAAGTAATAGAGATAGTAGATGGCACAAAACCTTACCCATCATTGCTTGGATTGGATTGGGAATTTGATAACTATGCTATAATCAACCTGAACACAAGAAACATGGCTTTTGAATCAAGAAAATATAGAGTCATTGCACCATTGGATCCTTCAAAAGGAGAAAGGTTTGTAGAGGCCACTTGTTTGGATCTGGAAGAAATAAACCAGTTGTACAGAACCACCACATGAGAAGAGGATTATGTTAACCCAAATGTAGATGGGGTACTCAGCTAGAGAAGCATTAAATCATGTGCTTCTGACTCAGACATAGGTTTGGATAATTGGCAACATCGATTACACGAATTTTCCGCAAGAAGGTGTGCAAGAATAGATCGCACAGTAAGATGGGTTGGTACAGAGAAAAGAGAACCTCCCATTTTTCATCGTCTAAATGACTTAGAGGAATTCTTGACAAAATATGAAGAGGAAGTGTTAGAAAATCATAGGCTCTTAGCCCTAGATATTTCACTCAAGCCAACACCTGCAAGATGGTGGGGTTCACACAAAGAAACAATTCAGGACTAGTATCGATGTAAACAACTATTGTGCGTTACATTTGGCACAGAACCGGGGAGCAATAGAGTCTAGAAGTATTATGGGAAAGGAACACCAGTTGAACTCTTGGAGAAGTGCAAAATAGAGTGGAGGATGACACCACTAGAGGAATGGACTCATCACTTTATCCACACATTGGAACGGATCCCAGGGAACTGGCACATAGACCAAGAGATGCGCAGAGGCACTACAAAATGGATAGGATTACAACATAATTTTGTAGTAACCTTCTCATTTGAACATGAGAACCCAAACATTGATTCAACATTTAAGATGATACATGGAGTGATATTTATTGATGAACTAGAGGTTGAAATCGTGACAGAATATCAACAATAGAATAGACAGACAGTCAAAGACTTACTCTCATGCTATCATGTCAAAGAAGAAGCACCAGATGAAGATGACCCACACAACATTCAGATTACAGAAATTGAAGGAGAGAGAGAGGTGGAAGGTCCATCTCTAGAGTCAGAATTATTTGTTGCACCAATCAAAGTTAAGAAATTCAACATTGGGATGAACGATAATCCTAAAATGGCAAGTATTGGAGATTATTGGGATGAGAAAACATTAGAAAGGATAATAGAGTTACTACGCAGATACAGTGACATGTTTCCAACAACCTTTACATAGATGAAAGGCATAGTAGGGGAGCTTGGTGAGATGAAAATACCCCTCAAACCTGAGGCTAGACCTATCAGGCAAAGACCCTATAGACTGAATCCAGTGTATGAGCAAAAAGTGAAAGAAAAAATTGACCGAATGTTGGAAGCTGGCATCATAGAACCAGTAAAGGAATCTGAATGGATCAGTCATATGGTAGTCCAAGAAAATAAACAAGGGGGGATAAGGATTTGTGTATATCTGAGGAAAATCAATGATGCTTTCTTACATGACCCTTTCCCTACCCCTTTTACAGATGAAGTCTTAGAGAATGTGGGAGGCCAAGAAGCATATTCATTTATAGATGGATTCTCAGGTTACCATCAGATCAAAATAGCTCCAGAGGACTGGTATAAGACTACTTTTGCTACAAAATGGGGATCCTACTAATATGCAGTCATGCCATTTGGACTGAAGAATGCACCAGCCATATTTTCAAGAGTAGTCATAGCTGCTTTTAAGGAATTCATACATCAGTTTCTAGAAGTATATTTGAATGATTGGACTGTATATAGTCTTTTAAAGGACCATGTAGAAGTGTTAAGACTCATGTTGGAAAGATGCAGACAATGTCAGATCTCATTAAACATCAAGAAATGCATTTTAGATGCACCTTTTGGGATATTGTTGGGACATATAGTGTGTAAACAAGGTTTACTATTAGACCCTACTAAGATTGCAGTCATTGTAAATTTACCACCACCAAATTCAGTGTGTCGGTTAAGAGAAACAATGGGACATACAAGTTATTACAACAAGTTTATAAAGGAGTATGCGCAGATTACTGCACCAATGGAAAGACTATTAAAAACGGGCACTATATTTTGGTGGAATGAGGACTATCAGCAAGGATTGTACACTCTAAAGGAAAAGATCGTGACAACACCTCTATTAGTATTTCCAAATTGGGAAAAAACATTTCATGTGCACATAGATACATCAACTATAGCACTTGGAGGAATTTTGGCGTAGCCAAGAGCAGGGGACTTAGGCCATCCTATATTCTTTGCAAGCAAAAAAATTTCACAATTGGAGTAGAATTACAACACCAAAGAAAGAGAAGGCCTAGCTATGGTATATGCACTTCATAAATTCAAGCACTATTCACTAGGAAAGCACTTTAAAATGTTCACAGACCATTATGCCCTCAAATATCTAGTCAACAAGTCAGTGTTGGTGGGGAGGATTTGTAGATGGATATTATTATTCCAATAATTTGATTTCAAAGTAATAGTCAAACCAGAGAATTTGAATGCAGGACCTGATCACTTGTCAAGGGTAACCAATGGAGAAGAACCTACTCAGTTGGAAGACAAATTCCTCGATACATAGTTATTTTCAGTACAGATAGTTGATGAATACTTTGTTGATATTATTAAATACTTAAGTACAAGGGTTGTGCCACAAGACTTTAGCACCGTGCAAAAGAAAAACCTAGTATTCAGAGTTGCATACTATCAACTCATTGCAGGTCATTTATACAAGATGGACGCATATAGTATTTTGAAAAGGTGCATGTTGGAACATGAATGGCCCAGAATTTTGGCAGAAGCTCGTGAAGGTATAGCTAGAGGACACTATGAAAGCAGAGCCACCATGCAGAAGGTACTACACATGGGATTATGGTGGCCAACAGTCCATAAAGACGCCAAGGCATACTAACAGAACTGTGATGTCTATCAGAGGGTTGGAAAACCCAACAGAAGGGATGAGATGCCCCTAAGACCACAAGTAACTATGCAGGTATTTGAAAAATGGGAAATATAATTTGTTGGACCCATTAATACACCAGCAAAAAGGTCAGGATCTAGATATATCATTACCACAACTGAATACTTAACGAGATGGGAAGAAGTTGCACCAGTCAAAGACTGTAGTGAAGAGACAACATCACACTTCTTGTCTGAGCAAGGGATCACCAGATTTGGATGTCCTAGAATATTG
>JASDQU010101989.1:180689-191158 GCA_032191745.1 Picea mariana
GTAATTGCTAGATTCTAGATGGTTGATGCTCGAATGATTAATCATTGATGTACTACTATTTACTACTATGGATGCCATTTTAATGTTACAATGTACAAATATGCATGTTTTCATACATTCTGCAGCTAATTTGTCTTTCTGCATGTTTTTTTAATATAAACGCAATATATATATATAATAGATGCTTCCGGGACGCTTCGCTTCCGAGGATTTTTGGAAAATGACGCTTCCCACACTCCCGCTTCGTGCAACATTGGGTTTAACCTCCTAATCTTAACATTAATGGTCATGTATTGGTTATGTATCACTAACATTGTTTAACACCGACTCTCATGATACAAATGTTCACATGTTAATATTTTATGCTGGAGCTTGCTGTTTGGTCCTCCAACAAAAGGTGGCTTGAAATCCTTTAGAATAACTCTTTAAAATGTGTGGGGCATTCTTTTAATTTTTCTGATAAGAGTCCGTACCACTCCTTTAAGGTAGAGTTGACATTAGCTCACCTGCTCGACTATATGTGTGCTCTAACAATTTTGATTAGAAGAACAATAATTTTGATTTTCAACAAGAACAGGCAATCCTATTCCATATTTGTCTCTGAAAGGTTATTTTGAATTTGGACTCTGGCACAAGTACGTTTCTCCAACTTCTATAGTAGGATGCAAGACTGGAAGAAGCATGCAGATGAATGTTCGTGTTTTGACAGTGAAAAAGATGTTCTTGTCAGTCATTGGTGCCTATAAAAATCAAGATATAATGCAAAGCACTGTGATAGATAAAGACAAAAATGTGTGTGGCTATAGATCTATTAAATTTGATATGCTTGAAAAGAGCGTGGTTATAGATAATTAGTTAAGTAATTGGTATTTTGAATAGATATTTATTATTCTATAATTTGAACAATGAACAAATTTTAACTCTGTTGGCAGGGAAAGAAACCTTTCTTGTCCTTAGAAGCAGTGCATCAGTTGCATATCTTCATATTTGTGCTGGCTATTGTCCATGTGCTATTTTCCGTTCTGACCATGCTTCTGGGAAGTGCCAAGGTGAGCTGTGGATTTACTGGCAAGGAGGACACTTGTGAAAAATAGGAGAGTATTATGCTTATATACCATTGATAGAAATGGAATGAAATTATATTAGTGTCCATGAATGACCATAATAGGGCAATAGGACTAGGAAGTACAACCTTTGATGATAGCATTAAGGAGTGCCTATAGCATCTCCTAAGCGGTTGTAATCTACAGTTAAGCATAGAGCTATAGCATAAATATATGCTGAAACAATTAGCATGATTTAATGCTAGTATCTTGCATGCATTTGTGTCATCTTTCCTTTCTAGCTTTTTCACAAATAGCATTTTATCTTAGATCCGCACATGGAAGCCCTGGGAGGAAGACATTCAAGCAAGGAGATACAAAACAGAAGATGGTAAGTCATAAATTATGTTCTTCGTTATTCCATTGGATTAAAAGAAATCGGAGGTTTGCATACACCAGGGACATAATATTTGATTACTTAATGAGATTCAACTCTTTGTTCTGGCTAATGTTAGAGTCTTCATTAAACACCTTTGCTTCTTATAGATGGACTAATATTCAGACATGAGTGTCACACTGATAATATACTGAAATCCAGTTACTGTTATATGTGGATGCAGCTATCAATAGAGTAACCCAAGTTGCACATCATGATTTTGTCAAGACCCATGCTATGGGGACATGGGGAAAGTCGGATTTACTAAGTTGGATGGTATGTCCATTTCCATCTTAACCTCCATAACTTTTTGCTCTATGCAAGGCTATGAATTGGTAACTTGTTTTAAATTCTAGAGTAATGGATGTAAATTAAAAAAATTAAAGCAGCGTCATTTAGATTTGGACATCTATTATATAAAACTATGTTTTTTAGTTCAACCACAGATACAATGATTCTTAGGCTTTGTTAACACTTGAAACTGAAAGGGATCCAAGCTAACTCGAGAGTGTACCCTGTTACCTCTTAGTATCTCCTAAACCCTAAAGGTCATGTTACCGCCTAATCCACACCTTGGGTCACGTGGAAGAAATCTTCAATCCACTGGGTGTGGCCTTGGGGGCAAGTTTTGAGTCGGGTAGCTGTCACCTAACACTCGACTCCTCCGTCTAGGCTAACTCCTAGCGAAGCCTAGCAACATATAAGCATAGAAGCAAGGAGAAAATTTGAAAATCCTTGGAGTAATCAGGACTAATCAACATAGGAGATCTTGCAATAGAATCCTTGATTGTCTTAAAATATTTTCTTCCTTCATCACACCATTCAAACTTAGCATCCTTCTTTAGCAATTTAAGAATGGGCTTTATTATTTCGGCCAAGTTTGGAATGAATCTCCTAACAAAATTAATTTGACCAAGGAAAGATTGAAGGGCTTTCTTGGTATGGGGTAAAGGTACTTTTTTGATTACTTCTACCCTTTCACGATCAATCTTCACCCCATCCTTTGAAATAATATGTCCTAATAGCTTCCCCTCATCAACTCCCAACTCTGACTTGGACGGATTTAAGGAGATGCCATACTTATGACATCTTTCAAATATTTCCCTTAGATGACTAACATGACTTGATCTGTCTTTGGAAAACACTGTCAAGTTGTCTTGATAAATCTCTATGATTTTCCCAATTAAATTTTTAAAGGCAAAGTCCATTGCTCTCTGAAAAGTGGCACCTGCATTTAACAAGCCAAAAGGCATCCTCAAGTATTCAAAGGTGCCCCAAGGTGTTGTAAAGGTGGTCTTATTTTGATCTTCTTTCTTTACTAACACTTGGTTGTATTCGGAAAACCCATCTAACATTGACATCATGCCAGATCCAGTAACTCTTTGGAGCGATGTTTCCATATTAGGGAGGGGATAATTATCCTTTTCACATACAATATTCAAGTTCCTGAAATCAACACATAACCTTATCCCTCCGTTTTTCTTTCTGATCACCACTAAGTTAGAGCACCATGAGGAGTGTCTAGTTGGTGCAATAATCCTTGTAGCTAACATCTTCTGAAGCTCCTTTTGCACCATGGGGGCTAACTTAGGGTTTATTTGCCTTAATTTTTGTCTAAAAGGCAAGAGCAAGATAAATTATTCTAGCAACATATAATACAATAATGGAATTGCTTATGAGAAAGATATTTAGACAAGTAAAGTACTTCAACGTAAATGATATAGATTGAAAGCAAATGCTGGTACTTGAAAGTAAATGACAATAATTAAAATGGAAATATAGACTAGTGCCAATAATGTGAAAGTTGCTGCAAGATGTATGTATTGCAATTTGTGAGTGCTCTTGACAAATTTTATTATTAAGGGTTATTGCTTGAATTAATGGGTTTATTCAGTGAAGTGGCTTGAAATTGCAAGTCCACTTTATGCATGCAAGATTGTAAATGTGAAACAAAAATGAAAATCTAATCTAATATTTGTTTCATTTCACCACTATCCCCCAAATGGGTACAAGCAGGATTGCAAGGAATTCCAACGGGAAGAGAACCTAGATCTCAAAGTTTCCCCTTGAATTCACAAGTTAATCCGCAACTAGGATCCCATATTGAGCAATAGGAAGAGAATGGTTTTCCCTACTAACACTAATCCGCATTGACTAGTTCCCTTTCTGATGGACACCCCAGATCAAGCAAAGCTCGCAAGGGGCCAGAGAAAACTAAGGCTGCTAAGGGCAAGGTTTATTTTCCAAATTGAAATAACTGAAAGGAAATGCAAAAATTAAATCTAAACTAATCTAATTCTAGAAATTGATACCTAGCTAATGTTTTGCGGTGCTTGGGTTTATTGTAACTTTGCAAAAAAGAAATGAAAGCAAATAAAAGAGACAAATACAAAAATGAGATAGTTCCCCCCAGCCCTTGGGGGATTGCAGGCTGAGTGGGTTATCCCATTCTTTCTTTTCGGTTACAATAGTTTTTGGAAGAATATTTGTGGTCCTTTTATACTCAAGGCCACAAATTTACAAATTTATTCAGAGAAAATTAGATTGGAAGAAAGTTGGAAGCCTTGGGTGGTCTCAGATGCTCAGGATCTTCAAAATTCAGGCAACGTTTCCCCTTGGCTGTTCGCAAACCTACAAAAAACAGCAAGCTATTGTGAAAGAAAGTGCCCCAAAATGACTTTGGGACAACCTGCAAACAATGTTAGACTAAGCGCAAAAATTAGCAAGTGAAAGCTATGTAAAAGTTAATGAAAATCAACCAAGAAAGAAAGCTAGATGCTAGCTTTCTTAGTGGATTTTGTTTGTTGTTTGGGACAGAAAACAATGAGGCACTAAGATTGCTAGATATATGATTAAAGTCCCTAACAATCAACTCTACCTTTTAGCCTTAAAATTTTGAAAGAAATAGTTGCTAAAAGTGAACTATTAAGGAGGCACGACCTTAATAGTTGCTAAAAGTGAACTATTAAGAAGAATATTGAGCCACAAAAGCAGTTTGATGCACGAAAAGAAAATGAAACATTTAAGGAGGCCAGACAAGACTTTCTCACGCAAAATGTTGCGTCTACATCAATTGCGCAACAAACTCAGAACTCACCAATGTACGAGATGCCCTCCTCAATGGACCATACCAGTGAAGGACAACCTTTAGAGCAAGTAAGTACCATAAATTTTTTTTTGCAATCCTGTGTTAAATTATTGAATGATCCATCATCTGTTAAGGTCTTACAAAATTTGCTAGAAAGATGCAACACAGAGGTAGAGGGGAAATTAGAGTAGAAAACAGTTAAGCATCTCCATACAAGAAGAAGGACAAGCGGAGAATTCAGACTAAATGCTAATATTGGGGATTTCAATATGGGATATATTATACTGGACTTAGGCTCTGAAGTAAATGTCTTACCTAAGAAGACATGGCAGTGTATGGGAGAACCCACACTAGGTTATTCACCTGTCCAGTTGAAACTAGCAAATCAACACAGAGTGTTACCAATTGGAAGGCTTAAAGGTGTGACAGTAGATTTGGATGGAATGCGCACTACGACATATTTTGAAGTAATAGAGATAGTAGACGGCACAACACCTTACCCAACATTGCTTGGATTGGATTGGGCATTTGATAACCAGGCTATAATCAACCTGAAGACAAGAAAATTGACCTTTGAATCAGGTGAATATAGAGTCATTGCACCATTGGATCTTTTAGAAGGAGAAAGGTTTGTAGAGGCCACTTGTTTGGATATGGAAGAAATAAACCAGTACCACCATGTGAGAAGAGGATTATGTTAACCCAACTGTAGATGGGGTACTCAGCTGGAGAAGCATTACATCATGTGCTTTCGAGTCAGACACAGGTTTGGAGAATTGGCAACAACGATTACATGAAGTTTCCACAAGGAGGTGCGCAAGAATAGATCGCACAGTAAGATGGGTTGGTACAAAGATAAGAGAACCTTCCAGTTTTCATGGGCTAAATGACTTAGAGGAATTCTTGACAAAATATGAAGAGGAAGTGTTAGAAAATCAAAGGCTCTTAGCCCTAGATATTACACTCAAGGAAACACCTGCAAGATGGTTGGGGGTGCACAAAGAAACTCATTGTAAACAACTACTGTGCATTAGATTTGGCACAGAATCAGGGAGCAATAGAGTCCATAAGTATGATGAGAAAGGCACACTGATTGAACACTTGGAGAAGTGCAGAACACAGTGGAGGATGACACCATTAGAGGAATGGCCTCATCACTTTATCCATACATTGGAAGGGATCCCATGGAATTGGTACATAGACTAGGAGATGTGCAGAGGCACTACATAATGGATAGGATTACAACAAAATTTTGTAGTAGCTTTCTCATTTGAACATGAGAACCCCAACATTGATTCAGCGTTGAAACTAATACAGGGAGTGATATTTATTGATGAACCAAAGGCTGAAATCATGACAGAATATCAACAACAAAACAAACAGACAGTTAAAGACCCACTCTCATGCTATCATGTCGAAGAGGAAGCACCAGATGAAGGTGATCCGCGCAACATCTAGATTACATAAATTGAAGGAGAGAGAGAGGTGGAAGGTCCATCTCTGGAGTCAGAAGTATTTGCTGCACCAATCAAAGTTAAGAAAATCAACATTGGGATGAATGGCAATCCTAAAATGGCAAGTATTGGAGACTATTGGGATGAACAAACAGTAGAAAGAATAACATAGTTACTGCGCGGATACAGTGACCTGTTGCCAACGACTTTTTCATAGATGAAAGGCATAGCAGGGGAGCTAGGTGAGATGAAGATACCCCTCAAACTTGAGATTAGATTTGTCAGACAAAGACCTTACAGATTGAATCCAGTGTATAAGAAGAAAGTGAAAGCAGAAATTGATCGAATGTTGGAAGCTGGTATCATAGAATCAATAGAGGAATCTGAATGGATCAGTGCTATGGTAGTCCAAGAAAAGAAGCAAGGGGGGATAAGGATTTGTGTAGATCTGAGGAAACTCAATGATGCTTGCTTACATGACCCTTTCCCTACCCCTTTTACAGATGAAGTCTTAGAGAATGTGGGAGGCCAGGAAGCATATTCATTTACAGATGTATTATCAGGTTACCATCAGATCAAAATAGCTCCAGAGGATAGGTATAAGACTACTTTTGCTACGGAATGGGGATCCTACCAATATACAGTCATGCCATTTGGGCTGAAGAATGCACTAGCTATATTTTCAAGGGTAGTCATAGCTGCTTTTAAGGAATTCATACATCCGTTTCTAGAAGTATATCTGGATGATTGGACTGTATATAGTCTGTTAAAAGACCATGTAGAAGTGTTAAGACTAATGTTGGAAAGATGCAGATAATGTTAGATATCATTAAACATCAAGAAATGCATTTTTGGTACACCTTTTGGAATATTATTGGGACATATAGTTGTGTAAACAAGGTTTACTAGTGGACCCAGTTGGGGCACTATGCTAGACAATGTCCCAAGAAGAAGAAGAAGAAGTTGGGTGGTACTACAGTGACAATAGAGGAGGAGTTTTGCCTCTCAGTTTGAGAGGGAGTGTTCCTTGATAGTTTGTTGTTCGATAGTTGAGATGCCATCCAACGTCTGGTACATTGACAGTGGAGCATCGAGTAATATGTCAGGTGTGAGAGAGCACTTCATTGATCTCAAAGATCCATAGATCAGGTTGGAGATAGTACTTGGAGACGACATCATTGTTAGGGTGGCCGGACGTGACACGATATCATTTCAGAGGGAGTGTATGCCACCCTTGGTGTTCAGGGATGTATTGTATGTCTCGGGGTTGAAGAAGAATCTCATTTTAGTTTCCTCCATCCATGATAAGGGTCTTGAGGTGTTCTTTAGAGGGACAGAGGTCCTCATCCACCCTAATAAGGGGTCTAGTGTTACTTCTGGCAGAGTGATTGGGACGAGAGAGGGGAACTTCTATAGATTGTTTTTCCAGCCTTTGTATGCTTTGACGAGTAGCAACAACAATAGTCAGTTGTGTGAGTTATGACATCGAAGGATGGCTCATTTGCATCATGGAGCTCTGAGATTGCTGAGAGAGATTGTGACAGGTATGCCATAGTTCAATGTTGAACATGAGGAGGTATGCAAAGGGTGTGCTCTTGGGAAGTACACCAAGACTGTTTTTTCTAGCAGTGACAGTAGATCAGTTGGGGTATTAGACTTGATACACACAGATGTGTGTGGGCCCATGTCACGTGTTTCCTTGGGTGGTTGGGAGTACTATGTTACTTTCATTGATGACCACTCCAGGAAGACCTGGATCTTTTTTCTGAAGACCAAGAGTGAGGTCTTCAAGAGGTTGCAAGAGTTCAAAGCTCTTGTGGAGAATCAAATAGGAAGAAAGATCAAGGTTTTGTTGTCAGATAATGGAGGCAAATATACCTCCACGGAGTTTGCAGAGGTCTGTACTGCACAGGGTATCAAAAGGCAGTTGATCGTCCCTTACAACGCTCAACAGAATGGGGTTGCAAAGAGGAAAAACATGGCCATAGTTGGTGCAACGAGGAGTATGCTGCATGATCAAGCATTTCCATTCTACTTGTGGGCAGAGGCTTGCAGTATATTTGCAGAACAAGAGTCCCCATAGAGCTTTGGGGAGGAAGACTCCCGAGGAGGCCTTCACTAGGATCAGGCCTGATGTTGAGCACCTGTGCATATTTGGGTGCTTGACTTTCTCTCATGTCATCTCAGAGAAGAGGACAAAGCTAGATCCCACAACAGAGAGAGGGATTCTAGTTGGATAATCAGAGGTCGCAAAGGCCTACTTGATCTACATTCCAGCACTGAGGAGAGTGGTGGTGAGGAGAGATGTCAGATTTGAGGAGGGTAGAGCTTTCAGAAAATCTCTCGAGTTGAGAGACAGTGTTGAGGAGGTCCCACAGTTGCAGAGTGATTCTTTGCAGGGGACACATCCTCAAGTGTTGAGTACACTGAGTTCAGGGGTGACTGGTCCACCTGGGAAAGATTCAGAGTCACAGTTGTCGAGTATACAGACAGTTGGTGCAGGTGCTTCAGGGTCACAGACTGCTTTGTAGAGATCTGTGCATGAGACTTAGAGGCATGAGAAGACTACTACGCGAGAGGTTACTTCGGGGAAGAAGAAGCCGAGATGGTTTCAGGAGACCTGAAGGAGGCCAAGGAGTATGTTGGAGAGCCTTAGAGACTGATGAGAGAGAGCAGGGCGCCAGAGAGGTTTGGGTCCCACTCGGTTATGGTGACGAGAAGATCAGAGTTAGAGGCCACTTTTGATGAGCAGGTTGTAGATTTACTCATTGAGACTTTGCCAAGAGGCAAGGATGTCCACTTCAGAGACAAGTTTGCAGGGGTGAGTGACACTTTCCTCGGTAAGAGGGAGTGTTGAGATTTGGGTACCAAGGAAAGTGGTTCCCTTGTGTTTGGGAGTCTCTAAACACAAAGGGGAGAGTATTACCCTCATGCTTGTACTTTATGTTATAATTTCACTTTGACTTTATTCACTTAAGTCTAAAGTGACTTTATTCACTTAAGTCACAAAGTGACATTAATTTCACTTAAATGTGAATTAATGAACATAAAGTGAACTATGGAAACTTAAGTGAGTTTATGAGATCTAATCACATCCATTCATTTTGGAGAAAGGCTTAGATCTAGTTTGGGCCCTTGGTTTTCTAGGTTAGCCTTGAGATTAGGATAAAGGAGGCAAAAGGAGGGAAAATGAGCCTCATTGTTCACTTGAGAGAGTTGAGTGAAGAGAGGAGAGGAAGTGAGGGTTTGGAGATGAGAAGGGTGTACTTCTTGAGAGGAGAAGGGTGCACAAAGGCTTGAGCATGTCTTCCTGAGTAAAGAGGGCACAAACAAGCAAGGAGGGTGCATCCAAGGTGAGGGGCGCATTCAAGAAGGGAGGTGCACTTGTTTGAGGTGAAGGCTAGCTTGTTGGGAGCCATTGTGAGAGGCAAGGGGCACATTGTTAGGTGAAGCATGCACAAACTTGTGAGGGGYGCACTCTTGTGTAGAGAGGGCACACTAGTTTGTGAGGGCGCACTTGTTGGTGTGGGTGTGCAAGCCAAGGAGAAAGGCTTTGTGAGAGGCAAGGGGTGCACCATAGTATTGGGTTCATTCTCCAAGGCAAGRKGTGCAAGTCTACACCACTAGCAGGCAAACAAATGCATAGCAAGAGAAGGGGTCACACCAAGGCAAAGGGCGCTTTGTTCAAAGRCTGATAAGCACAAGTTAGAGGGACTCCATTGCAAGCTTGAGAAGAAGCTTGGATTGTATCAGGTTTCTTGTGTATTTGCTTGYAGTAGAATTTGCTTTCAGATTTCCATAATATATCTATCTCTCTTACTAGTTTTCCCCATGGGGGTTTTTCCAGAGTCATGTTGACCAAAAACACTTGTGTTCATTTGTCATGGTTTGCTTATTACTTTCCGCTGTAGGTTGTTAAAGATCCTAGAGATGTATTTGATGTTTAATGCATATAAAATAAGGCTAACTTGGACAACAAAACTATCCATCATTACACCTTATAACGAGAGGCACTAAAGAGCATCAAATCAAAGCTTAAGGGCAGATTTCAAAGTGGGTAAAGTTCAGTTCTGGTCACTGTTTTGGACAGCGAGAAAACTGTCCTAAAAACAGTGAGAAAACAGTTTGAAAGTACTTAGAACCAGTGTTGAATATGTCGGTGATATATCGTAAGTGTCGCGACATTTGCCGAAATATTCGTTTGAAAATGTCGCGACATTTCCGAAATATTGAATGTGTCGCGACACATTCATTGACCCGCGACACTTTCCCTATAACCCGCGAGTCGATGGAATGTGTCGGCCTGCTTAAAATTTTTTACTAAAATTCTTAATAAAATTCTTAATGGTAATGTAAAATTCTTAAAAGTGACATTCTCCTTTATCTTTCATTTTCATCCTTTTACTTAAATTTTTAACATTACCATTAATTGTTTCAGGATGTTTGAG
>JASDQU010101989.1:204851-229686 GCA_032191745.1 Picea mariana
GGCAGAAGCTCGTGAAGGTATAGCTAGAGGACACTATGAAAGCAGAGCCACCATGCAGAAGGTACTACACATGGGATTATGGTGGCCAACAGTCCATAAAGACGCCAAGGCATACTAACAGAACTGTGATGTCTATCAGAGGGTTGGAAAACCCAACAGAAGGGATGAGATGCCCCTAAGACCACAAGTAACTATGCAGGTATTTGAAAAATGGGAAATATAATTTGTTGGACCCATTAATACACCAGCAAAAAGGTCAGGATCTAGATATATCATTACCACAACTGAATACTTAACGAGATGGGAAGAAGTTGCACCAGTCAAAGACTGTAGTGAAGAGACAACATCACACTTCTTGTCTGAGCAAGGGATCACCAGATTTGGATGTCCTAGAATATTGATGAGTGACCAAGGCACTCATTTTATTAACAATACCATCAGGGAAATGAATAAGGAGTTTGAAGTCTATCACCAGAAGATTACACCATATCATCCTCAGGAAAATGGAACAGTAGAAACTTTCAATAAGATTTTGGAAAATGCATTGACTAAGATTTGCAATCTTAACAGGGATGACTATGACTTGAAAATACCAGCATTACTATGGGAATACAAGACTACATGCAATAAATTGACAGGACAAACACCATTTAGACTGGTGTATGGGCAAGAAGTAGTGGTGCCATTATAATTTCTAGTACTCAGTCTGCACGTAGAAGTAATTACCAACATGACAGAAAGAGGCGCAGTACAGGAGAGGCTAAGACAATTAATGGAAATGGAAGAGGACGGGATTCTAGCAGGATTTCACCAAGAAGTACAGAAAGTAAGGGACAAATCCTAGCATGACAGACATATTAAAAAGAAGAGCTTTAAGGAGGGAGACTTAGTTCTTCTCTATGACAACAATTTTTTGCAACACCCTAGTAAGTTTAGAATGCATTAGCTAGGGCCATATGAAGTAAATATTGTCACAGATGGGGGATTTGTATAGCTAAAGGACTTGGGAGGAATAGAACTGAAAGGCATGATCAACAATAGTCCACTGAAATTGTATAGGGACAATCAACCTACTAACCCTTAAAAGTTACAGTGCAATAATAAATGCATGTATATAGTGTACTATAGTAGATATTAGGACAGAAAAAAGCATAAAAAGAAATAAAAAGGGGAAAAAGAGGAAAAAAGAAATACAAAAATAGGAAAAGAAGAAAAACACAAAAAGAAGCAGAAGTTGACTGAACCACAGGAAAGTGAGAAAAAAATCGCACGCAACAATTACCGTGACAACATCGAAAGACAGTGCACAGGAAAAATTACACTCGTTGCAAATGCATGAAAAAAGTGAAAAATAGTTATGACTGGGTCTAGAAATGGTGGAAAGAACGTGTTAGTTCAAAACTTAGTGATTTTTTAGCACAGAGAGAGATACAAAGTGTGTGCCCTAACTAGAACTTTACGAAGAAGTAAGCAAGTGTGCGAATTGGATAGAAGATGACCCCAACAAAGTTTGATGCTCCAGGATAATATGTGTGGGTTACTCGACAGGGCCAAAGGCGCAAAGAAAGAATGAGACAGCCTGAGAATTTTGTCAAGATTGAGGATGTCACTAATTCAGACACAGAATCAATAATTCTGACACGGGTTAAAGAGGAAACATCGACAGCGCCGCAAGGGGAAATAGGGCAGATTTCTGGGAACCGAAATGGTATCCCGAACCCTAATCCTAAAACGCCCACTAAACCTGATGAAACTACGGATCAATGATAGGGCCATGATAGAGAAGAGGTGTTGGTCAAGGACATCACCAACCAGAGAGACTCTGAGAGGGAAGAAGAGGACACAGAAATAGCAGAGGCAGGCCCATCTACTGTCAGGAAGAAAAGAAAGGTGCAGGACACCACGAACATTACACTTTTGTATCTCCCAGACATAGTGGTCATTATGGACGATATGCCGAAAAAGTACCAAAACTTAGGTGCTCGGACCACGATGTGCACGATGCGACCAAATTCCAAGAATTGGTCGAAGAGACATACTTAGAAAACACATGGGAAATTGGACCCCTAGGTAAACCAATAATGGAGCTCGCGCAGTGGATAATGGGGTAGTATAAATCTAGCATAATGAACCTCTTGGATATACTGCACTTTAAGCACGGTAAAAACGTCGATCTCTGCGTCAAACAGTTAGTATCATAGGTACACGACAGTAGTATTGTTGGATGTTGCATTGATCGCCAAGATCACAATATTACCTACATTCAGTGTGCAACCATAGGATTACTTGGATAACAAGGCACGTGAGAAGGAAATCATCGAGATGGTAAAAGCACAGTCTGGCACTGGTAGTGGAAACAAGGGCATTGTGCTCAAGGACATCAATGATAGTACAATGAGGTTTGTCAACAAGCTTGTGGATTACAAGCTACTAAGGAAATGCATAAAATAAGAAGCTCCAACAAGAATCATAGCGTCAATCGCACAATGCGTGAAATGAGTGATGTTCAGTTGGGCACCATACCTATTGAACCAATTTTTGGTTGATTGCAGAGATCCACAGGATAATGGAACCAAGTTCCATTACACTTGGCTCATCATTCTTATAGCCTTAGCAGGGTGGCAAGAGACAAAGTTTTTCAGCCTTCCTGGATAGGAAAGGAAAATGTTATGCTACCAGATATGAGTCCCTCTGGTAGGCCAAGGATAATAAAACTAAACAAGAAAACAACACAGTGTTTGAAATGTTGTTGAAAGAAATACAACATCGCACAACAAATGTGTGGTGCATTCCTATGGAGGTAATCCAGGAAACGGAAGGGATAGATAGGTTCAAGGAATCCAGGCATCATATGTGGATCCAGGCCTCAAGAGATCCAAATAAGGCATGGTTTGAGATGCAATATTGCATCACCAAGGAAGAAGTTGACTAGATAATTAGAGACTGGTCTGCACAATGGAAGTTTCCAACAACAAAAAAAGCAATAAATCCAGTCGTGGCACAATCCACCAAGCCAAAAGAAAAGGCTGAAGCAGGTTCCTCAACAAAAACAAGCATCCCAACTGACAAAAACAAGCATCCCAACCGACAACACTAAAAAATTTGCAGCACAAAATCAATCATCAGGAAGCAGCACGGTACCTAAAATAACGAGGACAGCAATAGTGATAAGGATAGATAGCCAACAACATACCAGAAAGGGGGATACATCGCAAGTTGGTGAAGAAAGGGTCTAGGTTACAACTAATGGGGTGCATCTCTCACAAATAACAAGGAAGACAACGCAGGTGGAAGAGGCACACAAAAAGAGGAAGTATGTCACAGAAGACCCAGTCATAACCCTAACATAGGATGATGTTGAGTTAGTCGTGGACAAGGTCCAATATAGGGTGGAAGAGGTGGTCCATATTGCAGAGGCACAAAGAGGAGAGATCATGGCCAAGCTCATATAATTCCATGAAACTCTACAACAAGTATGGATTCAAGTAGTACCATAGGCCATAGTGTAGGAATAGGAAAAGACACAACAACACCTACGCAAAAAGAAGGAGAGGAGATAGTACAGTTGGTAGTACAAGGTAGAGAGACATTCATGGTCACTCGCCAAATTATCAAAATGGATCATGAGACTTCACAGAAACCCATGGGGGAAATTGAGAAGTTTGAAGTCATCATGGTGCAGATACCCACCAAGAAACTATATGGACTCCAGAACAACATAATGCAAGAAGTGCAATCCAAATCCCGCGCAGATGCGACTAACTTGTATGTGGCTAGGGGAGTCGCTGAAATGTTACAAATCACCTACGACCAACTGACCTCGGAGAAAGAGGAGGAGAAAGAATGTGTGGATAAGCTAGAATGGGGGCTGACAGTGGTATATAATTGCATCCCAGACAGCTCACAAGCACCAGAGAGGAGCGCAGAGGAGAAGATAAAAATTATCTCACAAAAAATTGAAGTATATAGGAAGGAAATCAAGGAGCTCAAAGGAAATATTAACCCTACAACTCCTCTGAAGGTTCAAGAAGAGAGAGAATAGCAATTTGCACTCTAGATAGAAAAAATGGAAAAAGAAGAAAGGGAAGTTTTAGAGTTGTTTGATAGAACCGCATAGATATGGACCGTTTTATAAGAAGATGAAAAGGTCCAACAGTGGGACCAACAAGACGATAAAATTAGCACTACCATACAGGAGCTAAAACAACTACAGAAAATAATGAGTATTACGGAGTGCTTGAAGGGCACTCAAGAAATGAAGACTATGTAGACAGAATTAAAGATAGCATAGATAAATAATAAATAAAGACAAACCCAATTGGAACCCCTCCATGAACAAGCAGCATAGATGATTGTGTAGTTGGAGGAAGAGAACGCGAGTATGGCATAGGAATATTCAGAGGGCACAAAATTACTACAGGAAGAGATAACAGCACAAACAGTCAAGGCACTAACAGAAAAAGCTGCGCAAATGATGGAAAAAGGAAAGGAACTAGCAAAGAAGTTCCACAGTTTGGAAAAGGCGGTACAGGGAACACGCACTACCTAAGTGGCTCAGGGCAAGCCACATGTCAGTGTTGGGGGTTTGTTAGGCACAGGCCTATTTTGAGAAGGAATTTTATTTTGGGCACAGGCCTATTTTTGGAGAAGGATCTATTTTGGGGAAAGACCTATTTTTGGAAAGGAAGACCTAATTTTGGAGCGTGCACAACAAGTGGCAAGAAAGCAGCATGCAAAAAAAGAAGGAAAAGCCGCATGCAGGAGGAAAAGCAACGTGGCGCACAGGCATACCAGCTGAACCGTGATAGGGTTAGGGTTTTTGGGTAAGGACTTTAATGGATATAAGCCTATGAAATAGTATAAATAAGGACCTAGGAGGTCTAAGTGTAGAGAGGGGAGATACATAGATATCATATCATAACAGAGAGAGTTGATTATTATGAATTTTGTAAGTTGGAAATGATAATAATTTGTGTAGAAGAGTTGAGTAAGGTAGGATTTGAGGGTTGGTTCATAGTTTGAGGAGCCTGGTTTGATCTAGTCAGCTTCACAGAGGGTTCCTAACCTCAATCTTGATTGTATTACTGAGATGTAATTCGTGCAACACAATATTTTGTAGCAGATTAAATAAAAGAGTAGAGAAGCCATATCTTTGTGGATGTAGCCCTAGGAAGGGGTGAACCATGGTAAACTTTTTGTTATGTGTGATTGTTAATGAATGTTTACTTTATGTTGATCATTAGCTTATGAATGAATGGTTAAACTAGTTATATCAGCATGCATGCATAGGTTTAAAGATGAATGAACCATAGAAGTACTTGAATAATTAACAAAGAAATTGCATAAATAAGGAAGAACACAATCCCAAATCCCCACTCATTCCTATACTCTAAAAACCTGAGTATTGCAGTCACCCATAAAATCTATCTCGGGTGAGACTACATTATGCACCATGTGCGCAGCGTTTCCTTTTGGTGTACCAGGAGGGATGATAGATTTTTAGGGTTTTGTTGGAAACCTGTTGAGATTTGAACCTGGGTCAGCCCAAGAAGAAGTAAGAGAGAGAAGCAAACCAACAAGAATCATGATGGATACTTCTATGAAAGAGAACATTGATATCATATATAAGAAGGTTTGGAAAATAAAACAAGAATAGGTTAAGGAAGAACATATGAATGAAGGACACAAGTCATACTCTCAGGATTGGCAATAGTACAAGATCAGGACAAATCTACAGGAAAAAAGGAAGATGTTAGATACAAGAAGGTTTGGAGAATAAATGAAATACAAGAAGAGAAGGTGAATAAATAACAGGTCCCAAAGACTGCAAGATTTTTAGTAATGCGAGAAAGAAAAGAAGAGCAAGTGAATAAAGAACAATCCCAAGAAATTGTACTCTCAGGAATTGTAGTACAAGGTCACAATGAATCCATAGGAAAAAAGAAGAAGTGATAGTTTAGAGAGATGATGAGTCTACAAATGAAGAGGATGATTACTCTGCACTAGGGAAGATTCCTCCATTGTTTTGAGCCATCCATATTGGAGACTCCCAGTGAATATGAATATTGAACAAGGGGAGTAAGTGTCGTAGCTACTATAGATCATAGAACCATCCATAGAGAAGTTTGAAGAGTTTGCATAGACATATTCAGAGAATTCAGATAGAAAAAGTATAGAATGACAGATTGATCGATTGAGAAGTAGTGTTTCCATGCAGATATCAGAAGAATATCATTGACACACTTTCCAGTCAGGCATATAGTCATTACAAGTTCAAGGATGTATTGCAGATCAGTGGACATACTTGATTCAATGTGAGAAACGGGAATATGTGATGATCAGTTACAACAAAGAAGCCTTCATAATAGTACAGTGACAGATAGGTTAGTATTGTGGACGGTTGAGTAGCACATCTTAAGACATATTAAAGAGCATATTTACAATTGGAATCAGTTGGTCACAAGAAGACAAGAAATGAAAGGCATAGCAGGATAGGGAAAGAGACAGTAGAAGTTATATCATCAGAGGGACATTGTTGAACAGTATGGTCATTAAACAGTAAACATAGCAGTCCATGAAGATTTGAAGTCAAGAAATTTTGAATGCTTTTTATATATGTCAAAGAGTTACACAAGGAATCACCAATGGACTATCATAATCACTGGAAGAGAGGAAAGGAAACATACATAGGAAGTCCCATATTAGTGTACATATTGCAAAGAAGTCAAGGGAAGAGAAATCATCAGAGAAATAGTTCTAGAAAGGAATATCAGTAACATATTGACATGGGGAGTTATCCTTTTTCCCATGATGTCAAAGGGAAAGAAAGAGGCATATTAGAAGAGAAAGAGTCAAGCACATGAATTCAGAGAAGGATTGTTCATAGAAGGTATACTTTCATGGGGAGCCACTCTTTGATATCAAAAGAGAATAGGAACTTGTAAAGAAACATGATGACAAAAACATGTGAAAGAACAGATGCATGAAGATAGAGGGAGAAGCCCCAAGGAGAGGTACCCTTTGTAATTGATTTCAAAGGGGGAGAGAGAGATACATTGATGAGGAGCAATGGGCACAAAGGGAGCATAAGTATTGGATTATGAGTGGTGCCATAAATGTTGGTGTTGCCATCAATGCCAAAGGGGGAGATTGTTGAATAGTTGGTTGTCATTGATGTCAACTTTTGGAGCGTTCGATATACCCTATATTTTTTATTGAGTTAGTTGGTGAGTTGGTTGTCATTGATGTCAACAAGAGTAGTTAATGTTATATGTTGAAGAAGTCTACAAGAAGCCTCTAGATGGTTGCACAAGAATTTAGTGAGTTATTGGTTGAGCAGTTGTAACAAGAAATTAATAAGGGTAAAGTGGTTACAACAAGTAAGTATGAATTGGCCATAAAATAAGGGAGAATGGTCAACAACAAGTTGCAAGTCATTAATCAAGGGTAAAGTGGTTGTAACAGGTAATTAAACAAAGGTAAAGTAGTTACAACAAGAAATTGTGGGTTAACCATAAAATAAGGAAAATGGGTAAAACAGTTACAAGTAAGCCCCTAAATAAAGTCACTTGGAAAATATAAATAATACATCAAGAGACTCTCATTTTTATGTTACAAATACACAAGTTTTATTGAATATCTATCAGTGTGAAGTGATCTAGTACAAATCTGAAGTGACAAATCTGAGGCAGCGAAGGTCTGAAGGAGCGAAATCATTGGAGTTGTAGACAATGTGACTGAACTAGGTTTTTTGAGGCATCCATGGGTCACAATTCATCAAGGCACGGATGTATGCGAGTCATAGTGGAAGACTACACAGATGTACATGTTTTTTCGGTGAGAAGAGTGTGGATATTTCATCCATGGGTTACATTGGAGTAGAGCGCAGATGTACGTGGGTCGTAGAGGTGAAAAAAGTGTGGATATTTGTTGGTCATAAGAAAGCAAGTTGTGGATCTGTAAAAAGGGAAAAGAAGAAGATGTGTGTTCCACGTTGTAGGATCTAAAGAGAGACTATAGGTATGTTTGTTAGAGATCAGATATAGCAGGGTTACTACAGAGTTAAAGGTATGTTCATGATTAGATATAGCAGGGTTACTACAGAGTTAAAGGTATGTTCATGATTATGTTTTGAGATTATATCTTAGTGGTGTTGTGGAGCATGCTTGAGGCATGACTTTATGAGATTTGGTATCTGAACTCTTGGATGTATGATATATGTTGTAGAGTATGATTTGAGGCATATATTTTGAGGTACATTGTTGGTGCACATCTAGGTTCTAATGGTATATCTTATGGTGCATTGTTAGAGGCACTTCTTTGTGTTCTTGGATCTAGTTTTTTTTTATGCACATCGTGGTGATGGTTGTGAGTCGTTGTGAGTTTTTTTGGCTGATGCACATCTTGAATACTTGGCATATGGTTTGTTGTATGGTATATGAGTGATCTGGCACATGTTGAGGTACACCTTGGTGAGGTTATGGTACATTGATTAGAAGCATATCTTGGTTATATTGGTATCTTTGTATTGTGTCTATCTTGGTTATGCTTGAGGCACTCCATTGTTGATATCCTATAATATATGGCACATGTCATGATTGGGACATGTCATGAGTGATGTTGGTACATAATTGAGACACATGGTTGATGTATTTTGTATGGTACATGGTTGATGCATGAGATGGTACATGGTTGATGTACATAGTATGGTATGGGTTTTGGTACATGGTTGATACATGGTATGGTACACGTTGATGTAAATGGTATGGTCCAGGTTGATGTTCATGATATGGTGATGGTTTTGGTATCCATGTGAGTGGAGATTTTTATAGTTGGTTGATGATGGTATATCAGTGACAAAGACAGTGACAGGTTAGATGATTGGTTTATCATCAGTTACAGGTTGATGTGACAATGGTAGTCATAGGTTGATGTGTTAGTGACAATGATAGGTTGGTTGATGTGACAGTGATAGTGATAGGTTAGTTGATGTGACAATGACAGTGACAGGTTGGTTGATGATATTAGCAGTGACAGTGGTAGTGATTGTGGTAGTGACAGTTTGGTATAAAATTATATTTCATGGCAGCAGGATGGGGTAAGTAAAATGGGTTGTAGCCTCCTTCTGATTGGTGCCAGAGAACTCAAGGAGTTGGAGCCTCCTTCAAGTTGGATCCTAAGAATCAGGGGATTGTAGCCTCCTTCTAGTTGGAGATGGAGAATTTAAGGAGTTGTATATTCCTTCAGGTTGGAGCCTGTAAATATGGGGTCATAGCCTCCTTCCATTTGTAGCTGAAGAATTGGGAAGTTGGTGCTTCCAATGAATGTATTCTTGACAATATATAAGAAAGAATTTTGTGGTTTTCTCCCATTTGGGTTTCCATGTAAATTTTGGTTTATCGTGTATTTGATGTGATGTGATGTTTCTTATGTTTATATGCTCATGATATATTAAATGCAATCATAGATGATGAATTTATGATATACTACTGAAAAATTTGAATTTTATATATTGTGGTTAAAAGTGGTAAAAGTGCTCATACTGATTCACCCCCCCTTTCAATATTCCAACACATTTGTATTTGTTCATGACTATGTTTTCACTTGCGACATGCATCCACAATGTATTCTTGTGTGGCCATGATCTAGTTACTTGTGTCATGCATGTGTACGTAGTGTATTCTTTAGTGGATATGCTTAGTTTTTATTATCGAGCATGGGTATGCCCACCTCAGAGATGTTTTTGTTATGCAGGGTCGATGATGGTTTCTTTCCAAGTTCCTTCACCCAAATCTTTGTGATTTTGTTTGTAAATTATTTCGGCCATCAGACACCTCTTCTGACCTCACACTTTAGGGGGCATCTATTATACAGTTATTTTCCACCTGATCACTTGATGGGCATCATCTAGAGGTCAGTAGCCTGAGCCACTAAATCATACCACTTCTCTCATGGGATTACAGTACTTTTCTGCATGGTCGTTGGTTTCCCATTTACATCCTGTGACCAGGAAGTGTTGGTCACTCCATGTCCTCATGCAAGGAAGGACTAGTCGATCCCTGCAAGAATGTAGGGCGTGACCGGGTCTGTTACTCCCTTTTTAGGCTTGGTTTCATGAGATAAGATTGAACCCCCGATTCTTTTTAGTTCAACCTCTAGAATATTTTAATCTTGGGCATGGAGATCTCATCCAAATCTCCCTTTGATATTATCTCTACTATCCTATAAATAATGGGGGTCTCTCATGGGAAAAGGGGGAGGAAAAGAGAAAATAATTACATACTGGAGGATTAATCACGGAGCTTGGGAAAGGAACTTGGTTATATCTTCATCATATTATCATATTGTAAGTTGTAAATTGTTCCATTTGATCAATAGAAGGTGTACAAGATGTTTCCCTCTACTTGGATGTGTATGTGATTGTTATGTTTCCTTGTGGAGAAATTAATGTTTTCATGTGTTATGATACATTGTTAGATCTATCATTAATTTATGCATGATTAGTTGGATCTTGTGAAGGGATTTTGTGTCTCTATGTGTGTATATCTGAGTTGGTAAGGGTGAAGGACATCTTCGTGGAAACTAGCAGCTAAGGAGCATGAAGGGACAACCGTTAGATTATCGAGTAAACATTCCATTTTAGTAGATCATTTTCATGTATAACTTAGATCTAGGAAAGTATATAGATTACATATCTATTATGTCTTAGTTCTAGGAAGAGCCTAAGGGAGGTAACTCCTATAAGAGAGAAATATCCTACAATAGTCTTCCAAACACTACTCCACATACATCAAGGGGTACTAAGTCCAATTCTACTTCATCAATAAAATTAGAAATTATAGCAAATTTAATCTTGCAATGTTTCATTACCTTTACCTCTACATCATTGTTTACACAACCCAATAGATAGGGGATAGGATGATCATGAACCGCCAATCCAATTTTTCTAACCAAATCCGATACTATGATATTATCATGTGAACCAGAGTTGAACAAAACATTTATCTTGGTCTTCTTGACCTAAATCTTGATGTGGAATAGCTTGGTCGTCTCCTTCTCTTCTTGGTGTTGAAGGCTTCTCATATTCACCTCCTTCTGCACAGATATGAAAACAAAATTTTCATCCACATCCGAGCTAATTTCAAACCGATTGCTTGATTGTGGCTAAAAGGGTCTTTTTCTTTTCATCCTTCTTGTGGTTCTTCAGGTTCAGCTCTAGATTTAATTTCCAAAAAATTTCCTTAGTGTGGCCATCAATGTTGCAACGATTGAAATAGTTGTTGGGATATTTGCACTAATGTTTATTGGTTGTTGTCTTCTTGTCTTTTCCCTATTTCCACTACTTTCCCCCCTCCTTGGAATCTCCCTGGTTCTCTTTCTTCTCAAAACCACTTGGTTGCCCCTTCTTTTGGCCTATGTTTTCCAGGTATTGTGCTTGTACATATGCCTCACCTACTATCCTTGGATTGAAGAGCATCACCTGAATTCACAGATGATTTTGTAAACCTCCCAGATAATTCAAGAGTACATCTGGGTTCTTGGGAGAGATACCCAACATGATGGTCATCTTTCTTAACTCAGTGGTGTACTCCTATACATTTTCCCCCTACCTCTACCAGAAGTAGTGCCACTAAATCCATTAGTCCTCTACATACCTGATTGGGTATAATTGGGACTTGATGAGGGTTTTGAAGTCCTCCCACTTAGTTATTGGTGGATCACCATCCAACCTAATTGATTCCATATGGATTTCCCACCAGGTTAAATCATGACCCTATAACTTCAATCTAGCAAATGAAATTTTCTTCTCTTCATCTATATTGTGAACGCTAAAACAAACTTCTAGTTCTTGCAACAAATGATTCCATATTGAATAGGGACTATGAAGGGTTCATGGCACTCAAGCCTAGATACTCTTTCTCAGATTCTTTTAGCAAATCCTTTCTTAAGTCTTCATGATCTCCTTATTTCCCCTCTAGCCTAGTCTCTGAGTTAGATCCTTCATCATCTTTGAACAGTCTGAGCTTACTTGCTAGAGATTCCATGAGGAAGTTCATATTGCAACTGATGTTAGTGACTTGTGCTTCCAACTTCTCAAATCTCTCTTATGTTGGATCTTGAGGGTTATTATGAACATACTCATCCTCTATGACTAGGGTTTCTATGACTTCTCTTTAAGACAATTCTTGGATCCTACAACTTCCCACAAATAACCCAAAGAAAAACTTGCTATTATACCAATATGATCTGTAAACTATCATAGATATTGCACTGGAACAGTTCATCACAACAGGTCTGATAAAGAAAACCGAAATCTACACTATGAAGGTTAAATTCCTTTAGATTCAAGAATTTGTAGTTACTAATTTTCTGCTTATGCATGAAATAGATAAAATGAAAAAAGTAGAGAACAATAAAGTACAATCATACACCATCCAAAATATAACACAAAGATTTTCTCTGGGAAACCCTTATAGGAGAAAACCCAGCTAGAAGTTGAGGTTGCTCTTCTCTCTTTTCTCTGGTATGGAAATAATGTCAGTACAAAGAAGAAGGAACTATTTATGGAGTTACCTAAGACCTATGGCCTATTAGACTGCTACAGAACATTATCCCCCTCTATTATGCTCTCTAATTTCCCACTCCTAGTTTTTTTACTCTGCTATGGAACAAAATACAATAACATAGAATGGAACCCCTTATCCTCCTAGTGGCTCGGTATTTAACATAGCCAGATAGCCATCTAGGGATAGGTTTTTTACTTCCTCAACCCTTAATTATGGTAGGTTTTTGAACCTTCTATAATATTATTGAAATCCATCATGTAAAGTTATCTCCATATGCATGAGTAATGGGGGTTGATGTGACATCCTCTCATACCATGGTGGTCAACACGATAGGTCAACTTGTGGGAGGCATAGCTTTTTCATATGAACTATGATTGACACATGGTCTGCACCATTGGAAAGGTCTCAGAGTATAGAACACCTTCAAGGGGGTTTTCACAAGTTTTGAACACCATAACCCAAAAAAACACTATTTAATACATTGAAATGGCTCCATAAGGTTCTAGACCCCAATTTTCCAAACTAGGACCTACTAATAAAATGACCCTGTAAGATGATTCCTCCAATTTTTTCCACTCTAAAAGCATTGAGATAGATGATAAATAATATAATGATATAATCTGGACTAACTAACCAGTATCATATTACTTGCACAACAAAGTTTATTCTTGTTGTGGTTGTAGGAACAGTGTTGCAAAGTCACTTTCTTTACCAGCTACTTCTATTGTTTCAAGTCTTAGGGAATATTATGCCTGAGTACAATATCATGTGAATTTGGTCGCAGAAGATAGGGAACTCGACAATAGGGCCTCCAATTGATGAACCAAACAAGTAAACTCAAGCGTGTGTTGGGAAACCCCATATTTCTTTACATGATTGCTTCAATCTTGTAATGCTTGTGAGAATCCCTTGATCTTGTTCCTCTTGGCCAACACTCTCTCTAATCATATCTTGATCCTCATGGAACCCAACATTCAAAATTAAACCTTGTCTTTCCCAAACCCCATCTGAATTTTCTTTTATCACCATGCATTATTTAATATTTATTTCACTTATATTCCAAGGCCTGAACTTTATTGTATTTTATTATTTTGTTGAAACCTCGATCCATGGTTGGAACCTTAAATCTCATCTGAAACCTTCATCCTTATCAAGAATGACAACTAGACTTACCTTATTGGGTTCTTCCCCATTGGGAGATGTTTTACCATTTTCTCACAATTGTCCCCGAGATCTAAAGCGCACAAGGATCTCGGATCCACTTGCTCGAACTCTCCTCATCGAATTGAAAATCTACTTAGCTCATCCTAGTTCTTGAAATTGAACAAGCCAATCATACTTATCCTAGAATATGGCCTCCATCGAAGTGTTCAGCTCAGTTATAATTTCCGTGAATCCTGTCATATTACCTTTATCATAGACCTATCTCATGATCCAATCGAATGATCTCCATCGAGTATTCAGGTTATCATATTACTTCACTTATATGGTTTCTTATTATTCCTGACCATCAAATTCTGAAGTCGATCAGACTTCATCCATCAATTTTTCCCTTCGTGATTTCCCCTTGATCATATTGATGTATCCCACATTCCATGCTATCATCAAACTCCCTTTCATCCTATCGGTCACCCTTAGTGGTGTTAATGTGTCATCACATTATCCACCAGTCGCTTGCCATTTGTCTTATCCATATCTTTTTGGTTTCAATATTGATATGATGTGTCTACCTAACTCAACATCCAGATATTCATGACATCAACACACCCAATTAGAACCAGATCTCCTAGCATCTTAGATGGTCTCCAATGTAGATGCAGATTGGGAAGGTAGTGTGGATTATATAAAAAGCACCAATGGTGGAGCATTCTTTCTGGGAAACATTCTAGTGTCTTGTTTCAACAAGAATCAATCATCAATTTCCATGTCCATAGTAGAAGCGGAGTACATTGCAGCAGCAACATGTTCTACACAAGTCCTCTGGATGAAACAAATGTTGAAGGACATTCAGGTAGAGTATAATCAGCCAATATCAATATTGTGTGACAATACTAGTGCAATAAATATCTCCAAGAATATTGTCATGCATTCAATGAAAAATCACATTCCAATCAAGTATCATTGCTAAAGAGAGCAAGTCATAGAATAGAATGTCAAGTTGGAATGTATTGGCACAAAGGAACAGGTTGTTGATATCTTTACAAAACCTCCTAGAGAGGTAATTGAGTATCTCAGACAAAAAATTGGGGTGGTATCTATGCCATCCAATCGTTAAAGTACTCCAAGAGGAATACAAGCTCAGGGGTGGCTGTAGAAAGACAAGAAGAAAGTTGTTGGTTGTAGAAAAGAGAGTAAAGAGTACAATGTAACGAGGAGAGAATCCCTTTGCCATTGATTTCAAAGGGGGGAAATATAGAGAAAGGGGGAGATTTGCATAAAGAGATATGTGTTGTCCTCAATGAAAAAGGGGGAGTTTGTTGGAAATTGTGTCGTAATTGATATCAAAGGATGTCATTGAGATAACAGGAAGGGGGAGACTAACTCTCTTAACCTCTGCTTTAGGTGCTATTGGATTTCATCTAGTTAGAGTATCTCAAAGAAACTAAGTCAAGCACTCTGATAGGTGGGGATCTGAATGTATCGGAGATATTTGATATGGAAAGGATACGATTGCCAGATTTTGATATGCAGGGGGTCTGTTTGGATTTTGATACAACAGAGGTTCATCGGAGTCCAAAATGAATAGAAACTCCAATAAGGAAAGTGTCTGAATACAACACGGTTTTGACAGGAAGAAGGTCTGAGTTGATTAAACCGATGACTCCCTAAAATGACCCTATGAATGATAGGTCCAAGGATTGAACCAGAACTAGAAAAATAGAGGAAACGAAGTTGAGTATGTCCCTACATGGCTCTATGTGAATGAAAGGAACCAAGGAATGAGAAATGAAAGAGAAGAGTAAAATCCAACAGTGTTTGTCTTCCCATGGTCTGCAAAAATGATTATCCCTCTTTAACGTCCTATATTTAAAAGAGGTATATATAGAGGAGGAAGAAGAACTAGTAATAAGAATATGAGAGTGCAACAAAATATTTCCACACAAAGGTATATCCCACACTCATTGGGAAAACCGATTCCAAAGAGTTTATAATGAAAAATTTGTGTTACATTGTTTGAATGGAAGCAGAAGAGTTATGGAATCTTGCATGCAAAGTTAACTTTTGGCATGAAAAATGATGGACCCGAAAATAGTTAAATCCTAATTGTTGATTCCTTAAGATCAATGGCCAAGATCAACAAATTGGAGTCTAACACTCGGTGGACCAGCCCAACCATGTCGGTGTTGTGATATAAACCTCATCGGCACCACATGTCCAGTCAAATGAATGCCACATCTAAGGAATTCCATGTCAGTGATGCCATGTGTAGTACCACGTGTCAAGACACTTACCAATGCCACGTCATCTAGTGTACATGATGAATACATCCATGCGACAGACACTTCATCTGCCACATCAACACAAGAGATCTGGAAACTCAACTAAGTATCAAGACATCGTGGAGATACTAAGTGTTTGGGGTATTTTGTCACAAGAGTGAGAAAAATAGATTCCCTTAACTACCCCGGTAAGATAGCAAGGAAAAACAAAAACATGGTTAGCAAGTTAGTGGACCTGCAAGTTAGAAAACAACATACAAAGCTAGCAAATAGAAACTAATAATAAGAAATAAACTAAGATAACATAAACATGGGGTGCATGAAATTGAACACATAAAATGGTTACCCAATATAACTTAAGCTTCGAATTGAGTGCACCAAGAGGAGAAATATGGGACAATGAATCCCCTATTCCTCCTAAGGGTGGGCTCTTTGATCCCTCAAAAACTAGAGCTATCACTCTCTAATGGTGAGTATACAATGGTGAAAAATACCCAAGGCTTAGCTTCATAAGAGGTGCAAATCTTGCCTAATGCTACACTTGCTCAAACTTATGGCTCAAGGGAAAGATGGCTTTCTCCAAGAGAATTTTGAACAACATAAAAATGCTATGGATTCTTCTCCTTTTTTGCGTACAATGATCCTGTATTTTATAGGAGGATGGCAAGATATTTCTCAATTAGTTACAAGTTTGAATGAGAGGTCTTTGAAGGTACCTCCCATCCCTTTCAATGATACCAAGGCAGAATTTTGGGACGATTTTTGGTATGGGGGAGATAGACTCCATCCTAGAAGTGGTTGAGGCTTGACCGCAATCATCAATGCATCGTTTCCGCATCCGCATGGTTTTTCTTATTGTTAGTCATTCAGTTTGTGCATTATTTGTGGTGTATGTCGTGTTATCCCGCACGGATGTGCACGTGCTTATTTTGTTGAATATGTGTGGAACTTTAGAACCATTTTATATATTATTGGCAGTATCTTACCAAATTGAATGTGATCCTTCTGTAATTATTTGTAGCATGTTGTGTTGGTTTTTTCCATCCATTGTCTGTATTTTTCTAAGTAATTTTTTGGTGATAACAGATGCCCCCTGATGTGTGAGGTTAGGATCATATGTATAGCCGAAATACATCAATGTTTCTTTCTACTGAAATTGTTATAACAATAGGAGAGTTGTAGATGTTTCTTAAGAGGGATTGTAAGAACAACCCATCAGAAGAAGAGGGGATTCGCAGTAGTGTCAAAATTCTCCGAAAACTGAAAGGTAAAGATGTATATTTGTACAATGAGGCAGGCATTCACCATGCTTGTGTCATGAAACCAAAATAATATGAGTATAACTAAAAACTCTTGATGAAGTGGATATTCGCATCACCCTCAGGGGCATCAATAATGATATATGGCAGTTATGTGGAATGAATTAGCTATGAATCGAGTGGTGAATGACTCGAAGGCATTGATGGCCTATCATATTCAGAGGTCTTCAGCTACTACTGAAAACTACAATGGTTGCATAGTAAGACCCACCATAACATGAAACTTTGTTGATGTTGAATGTTATGGGGGTCAACAAAATCAAAAAGAAATGATAACTTGTTTTGTTCCATTTGAGACTACTCATCAATAGTAGAATGAGAGCTAAGATATTTCCACCTTCCCAGAAAACTTGTGTTGATGTCGATAGGGAAGGGGGCACAACTGCAAGAAGTAAAGGGTTTCTTGACATTGATTTGACCAAAGTGGTATCAGGAACTATATGGAGGAAAAGATGTATGAATTGGTGACATGGATGAAGCTCAAACTGTATGGGACGTAAGAAATAACCCTGGTTGAGGGGGAATGGAATGATGGCAGCAACTGTAGAACATGATCTAGTCTCAAGGGGATGACCAAACATTGGGTTAAATGTGTTGAATGGATAAGACTGCAAAGGAGTGGATGATAGGTCAAAACACATATTTTTGGGACAGGTGTGTCGATGATAGTTGATATTTGGGCCATGATATGGATATCTTTGCAAAGATGGTGATGAAAGGAGAATTCCCCAACCAAGGGCATCATGGGTTGTTGTGGGCCAAGGAAAAATACGCTACCAGTTGCGTTGGAAAAAATCTATTATACTTGTTGGAATTTGAAATGTGATTTATACAATTACCAAATAAATAAAGAATATTTGGGTTGAAAATACACATACAAAAATGGGTGCCCCAGTGAAGTATGGTCTAGCCTCGTGTGGCACAAGTAGGGGAATTTAATTGATAAAGGGTGGGGGGCCCATGGGTGGGTTTTGTACCAAGTATATGGATGGAGGATGAAATTGCAGATGGGAAATTGATGTTGGATGATATGGAGGGTTAATGATAATACAGAGGTGCATTTAATGTAACCAAAAACATTATGTGGGAGTCCATAATGGGGTGGTTAGCGTAATGATTATGAATAAGTATGAGGTTCTTATTATGGGGTGTAACACTACAAAGAATTTTGATCCTAATGGATAGAATAGCATGAGTGTCAATATGCCAAGGGGTAAATATATGTGGGACAATTGATGAAGGTTATAATGCTACCGATCAATAGTACTTGAATGTGGTGTAGATGATGGTACCGCAGATCCGGGTGTGGGGATCCTAAGGATAAATTTCAAGGGGTATAACTAGGATATGTTGTTTTTTGCATAGGGCGTTAGTGCATGTTAATTTTGAACATATACCTAAAGGGGTCATAGGGTTGCAAAGATTGAATGGGTTGTATATTATTGGAGCAAGTACCTGCACACACAAACATCAAATACCCGAAGTGAAAAATATCTGGTGTTAAATAAACATATGGCATTTATTTGATAGAAATGATAGTGTGTAAGCGTACTTGAGCTTTTGACATTGGTAGGAAAAATGGTCCCTTGATAAAAAAAATTGGGTGCCTCTAGAAGGAGGCCAAGTAATCTTAGAAAAGGTAATCCTTAAAGGAGGGTAGGGAATGATGAGTTCTTGGGAAAAGGGACTCCCTAAGGGAGGTGTTATAGGTGAATCCTTCTGCGGACAAGAAGAATCCCTCTTGGTATCTAGACTCCTAAGGCCAAGATAGAAAAGTTCTTAACATGGACACTGACATCCTTTTAGGTCTAATCAAGCTAATATATGAAGGAGAAGAAGAAAGATATGTACCTCATTAATGATGTTTGTCCTTGCAAAGTCCAGGATGAGCTCTAATCCTGAGCTCCTCGATAGGTCCTATAGAAAAAACAAAGATACAATGGACTTCCTATTCTATTGAGATTAGCTCAAATATATATCTATCTACTAAAGATAGACTCATGTGGAACAAACATAAGTTTGAAAGAAATAGACCAAGCATTGATATAGTGATGAGAACAAGTAAAAGTACTTAAAATCCTTTGATGAAGGTTCAGCAGCTTCTTCCAGTTCTCCTTGTCCAACCCCTTTGCTCAAGTAATCTGCATTGATTGCTTTGATGACATCTCACTTATGAGATCATAAGTTTCACATCTCCAATATTTTATGTTCATACCACTTATAGGATCATAAGTTTGGTATCAATCTCTAGTCTCTCCTCCTCCTTTCACCATGAGGAGGCCTCCTTATATAACCTTGGAGAGGCTCGACCACTTGAGAGATATTTGGGATAAGTTCAGGATTCTTCTCCTTCAGTTGAGGATCTTCCCTAAGATCATGCCTTGACCTTCTATTCGAATCCAACCACCTTCACAAATTGAGGGGATTCTTCTCTGTTTTAGCTCAACAAACCAAAAATACGCTTAGAAAAGGTAGCGCTCCCCCAAAAGGGTACACAGAGTGTTTGAGTGCTCCCCAAAAAAGGCCCAGGGAGCACTGGAACTCCTTGATAGTGGGTAGGGGAGTGCTGCCCTCCAAAATCCATTTTTTAGTGGTTCTTTCAGTGGCAAAAGGCTTGTACTCTCTGTCAACTGATTTCTCTTCTTCAAAACTAGTCTTTAAGGTGTCTTAAGTGTCCTTATGATGTCGTTAGAGGCATGACATAGGCGAGATGGCAGTATGATGTTTTTGACACTTGTGACACTTGTGATCAAGATGTGACACTTGCAGACAAGATGCGACACTTACAACACTTGTAATGACCACACTTGCGACACTATTGAAGTGAGTAATTTTGAGGTGTAATAGATTGCCCCCCAAAGTACGAAGTTAGAAGATGATGATGACTGAAGTACTTTGTAGACTTTTTTGAGCAAGGGTATGGACACAGAGAGGCTAGAAAAAGCTGCACACAACCATCAAACAAATATTATGACATGTTTCAAACCCAAGGTAGGCATACCTATGCTTGAGTGATAAAAAAAATTTAGGTATGGCCGCCATAAAATACACTGCAGATCCATAATTATATCGACAAAAAGGTATAGCCACTGAAGATACAATGTGGATCTATACTCCCATGAATTGAACTGATTGTAGCCACGAAGAATATATAGTGGATCTATGAGATGACAAAACATAGACATGACCAATACAAAGTGGATCTATGTAACAGTATATGTGTCATAGTTCAAAATAAATATTTCGCAACCTGGGCAAAGTATATATAAGAGTGAAAACTCAACCCAGGGTCTTCTTACCGATCCCGATGTAGTACAAATCTAACCATGTGAATAGATGTCCTAATGTCAAACATGGTAGAAACCACTTGATTATCGGTCAATGAGGTAAATCATTAACAAGCACGAGGGAGATCACCATTGATGTCAATGATTCCCAAGGTACTCTAGTACATTCCAATGAATGTGAATGGATGAGATGAAGTCAAACATCCATGGAATCACCCGGTCAGGGGTCAATGATTTAAACCCACTGTCGAAAGTGAGAAGGCCTGCCATTAAGGCATCCAGGTCCCAAATTACTAACTGGTTTCTAAGTCTAGTTCCTGGATAGTGTGTTGAAGTCGGTAGGAATAGACTCATCGAAGGAGGGCCTTGATGTATCCTCCATCAACGACATGAAATTGACACAGAGATGTAATTGGTAGATCAAATGAACATGGAATGACACAGGTATTGAAACATGATACTTGTGATGGCTGACTCTCGAGGAAGATACTTCCCTTGAACACTGAGGCACAACAGCAAAAATGTGACATGGACCAAAACTTGATGATGCAATGGATGCTGTGACTTTTGTCAGGTGACATAAAAGAGTAAAAGAAACTCAGAGGATTGTCTCAGTGTAGAGGTTCAGCGGATTAAAATGCGTGCAAAGACAAAGTGTCATGTTCAAGGGTGACCGTAAGAGCTACTGGTAGTGTTATCGAAAACTGCTTGGCTTGCTTCCTTCAATTTTTCCCCCATCCAGATAGATGAGTACCTCTTTTTAATTTAACAAGATCGAGGAAGGTAACACATGCTCGATATGACTCACCTTCAGTAAGTCCCTCTTCCTTTGTTTAGATAACTGGAAGAAAGGTTTGGTCCCATATGGACCCTTCAATGTATGATTGTTTAACGAGTTCAGAGAAGGTAAAATCGGTGATTTTCCATACTTAGAGAGTCTGAAAAAGAACTTAAAGATGACTCCAATGTTGTCATTTTTCGTAATGTTAGTCTTGCGAGGCCGAAAAAGAGATAAATTATCACTCAAAAGACACCCTTTCAAACCTTTTAATGAGTGGGAAAGGAAGCAAGATCACTTGGTAATCTTTTCATGTTTAGAGAGTCTGAAAAGAGCTTAAAGACGACTCCAAGGGGTTCCTTTTTCGTATATCCATGTGAGTCTAAAAAAGTGATAAAATTCTACTCGGTTACATTCTCATGTTTTTTCGAGCACGAGAAAGAACAAAGACTAAGCTCGGTATGCTCCTGGCTTGAAAGCTAGTGGATTATATCCAGAATGATCATCAAAGGCTGGAGACATACCCTCCAAGCTTCAATTCATTCACCAACTTTGAGGTTGTCACCAATTTCTCTACTAGATGGAGAAAAAGGATAAGAGTGGATGAAAAAAAGGTTCAAGAGAGGTGACTGTTTCATTTTTTAACGAGCTTGACATAGAAAAAGAACTATGCTCAAGGCTCTGGGTTCGATCCCCAAATTTTTGTTTCATTTTTTAATGAGCTTGCTACAAAGAGGAAAACTATGCTCAAATATTTTGTTTCATTTTTTAACGAGCTTGCTATAGAGAAGAGAAACTGTGCTTATGACCTCTCTTTAATTTTTTAATGATCTCGCCATAGAGAAGAGAAACTATGCTCATGAACTCTCCTTGATCATGGCTTCCAAGAGAATAACACTCTGGAAGGACACCATGTGAAGGGACAAAACTCGATCATGGCTTCCAAGAAATCTTCACTGGATGGAAGAAGAATGCTTCGAAAGGAACACATGTCGAGGGTCTCGTTCGGGGTAAGGAGATCAGGCTCCGATAGCCCTACTGAAGAGATCACCATCTCAAATACCGAATCCAAATCATCGAAAGTTTAAGTCATGGGAGACAACAGAAAATCAACATCAGGAGGGAATATAGAGTGCATATCTTCCCGAATTTCTTCATGAGGGGGAAGAAAAGAGGATCGATGATGGTTATCATCCCGATGTATTTTGTCGACGCTAAGCAGTTCCAGAATAGATTCATCAGAAAGAACAATTGGGGAAATGTAGTCAATTGCAGATGATAAGGAGTTTAACCATGATGGCATCGGGTAATGGTTGGGTGTCGATAGATGTTGGTCATCCAAAGAGGGAGAAGCGGATTGGACAGAAACGTATGATGTTTCGTCTGTACTAAGTGGCATGGTGTCACCTAGCGCATCGAATTCCAAGGGACTAGGTACAATCCAAGGGTCAGATGATTCCAAAGATTGATAAGTTGTGGTCGAAATCATATCGGCGGTGGCAATATGATGTGTAGTCAGTGGAAGTGGTGTAGGGAAGGTACTCATAAGGCTAGAATATTTCATCAAGACAACACCAACGCTTTCATACGTGATCTTGTGATCTCCCAAGAATGGAATATTGTTGGTAGCGGGAGCACGATCATTGAGTGTACAGAAATCTAACTGATCGACAGTGACAATTTTTCCCTGATGAGGAAATTGTACACATAAAAACACCGACAAGGCAATGGCAGTCATAGCATAAAACCAACTTCTTCCAAGTAATAATTTGTAATTGAGGGGAGCATCGACCACCTCGACATCAACAATGACAGTTTTGTTGCCCAACTGGACAGGCAAGGACTGTAGAATCCCATGGGGATGAAAAAATCACCCATTGAATGCGCGTAACATCGTTGGGGATTTGTTAAGTGTGGGTGATTTTAAAATTTTCCAACATGCTAAAGACATGACACAAGTAGAAGCTCCCTCATCCAAGATGGTTCGGTGAATTTGTTGATTGTGAACAACAACATCAATTTGGAAAGAAAGTTGGTGGGAGAGTCTAGATGTATAATTGTCCAAGTCAAACATGATATGGTTGGATGACTCAGGATCAACAGCACCAATAGCATCCAAGAGCGTTCTACGTTGACTAAGGCAGTGTTGTAGAACTTCTAACACAGACATAGCACACGGTGCTTGAGCCAAATCTTCAACAATGTTGTAGTTTTGGGCGGCACGTGAACTAGGATTAAATTTATATTTACGGATAGTGCTCTTAGGAGGGCATAATATAGAGTCAAACATAGGCTTCTCAATCTGAAGTGGTCCAAACGGAGGACTAACTGATGGAGGGATAACGGAGGACGGTGATGGATCCGGTAAATTACCGGTAGCATTAGTGACCATTCCTTTGTCAGGTTTAACTGGCGTGTCATATGCCTTAGAGTGAGTGGTCAAATTAATCCCATTAAACATATAAATATGTGCACTTGTCGAGGCCTCATCATGAGGATGGCTAGAACTGCCCCCGGGAGAGGGGGTTTGAGAAACCATGTATTGTTGCTATAGAAAAGGCTGAGTAAGCACAGTGGGTTGTGAATTTCCTTTGAAAATTTTGGCCACTTCATCATGATGTGGACAGTATCGAGTGTAGTGATCGTCACCACAAATGATACACGGGAATTTCAATTTTCGTTGTGGTTGCTTTTCGGTAGCAGGTGTTTGAGTTTGATTTTTTGGTTCTTCATTGTTATTAGTATTTATTTTTTTTTCCTTCTTGTTACCTCTGGATTGTTTTGAAGGGGCAGATTGAACTGCATTCACCTCAAATATCTGATTTTGGGGGGAGATAGAGGAGAGTGTGGTCGACTGGTAAGTAGATTGAGTATTGATAGAACCGATAACACCGTCCATATGAGATGAGGATGACAGCTTGGATGGATTGGTATTAGCTCAAGTAACATTCGGAAGCAATTCATACAAAGTACCAGATTGTGAATAAACCAAATCTAAGTACTGAGCCCGAGCAATGGTTTCTTCCTCAGTGATCGCACCACCCATAGTGACATCACGAGCAATCGGGGGTAAAAGTGATTTAGTAAACCACTCCACCAATAATATGTCAAGAATGATTGCTTTGATCATCCTTTGTCATCATCTCCACTCATGAATATGGTCAGAGATATGCACAAAGTCATTTTGACGAAGGGAGGTCAAGAGTTTAGTACTCGTCTCGTAGCGAATAGGTAGTTGAAAGTGTGTGAGGAAAGACATGGCAAGGGATTTGAAATCATGAAATGAAGCACGTGGTAGTTCAATATACCACTTTGCTGCAGAGCCCATAAGTGTTCATTGGAAAAGATGCAAATGTATAGAATCATCCATGAGGGAGTTTGATGAACACCACAAATGGAAAGTCATTACATGGTTATTTGGATCTTCTCCAGGTTTTCCGTCAAA
>JASDQU010101989.1:229916-243260 GCA_032191745.1 Picea mariana
GACCAGGATAAACAGGATTCGATGATGGCTGAGAAACATTTGCATAACCCGGTGGGTTCTGAGAATTATAAGCTAGGTGATTTTCTTGCCCATAAGGATGATAAACATTTTTCTCTTGAGGAGGGTAAGAAGTAGATCCCAGAGGCAGATACACATTAGGGGGAGGATAAACATTAGACCCTTGGGAATGATAAGGTTGTTGTCCTTGAGGAATCTAGGTGATGTTTGGGATGCCTAGATAAGGTTGTCCATAAGATGGTCTGGATGGAACAGGATTTGATACTCCTCCTTGTGGGTTATGATATGAGTGCCCCCCAACATAGGGTTGGGTAAATTTGCCTCCCGAGGATACTCCCCAGGATTGTGAAGGGTTTCCAACAAATGAAGGTTTCCCCCCTGCCAGTGGTGGATTAACAACCAGGGTATTACTGGCAAAGGGAGGTTTCCCTCCAGGAGGAACATGAAAAGGGGGTTGTCCCCCGTGAGGGGTAGGCCCACTGTACAATGGTGGTCTTCCAGGAGGGATAGGTCTACTAGATGGTGGTTTCCCTCTAGTCGATTGTATTTGGCTGGCAAGGGTCTGCATTCTCTAGTTCAAAGATGTCCCAGCAAGATCGTGCAGAACATGTGGAGTTGTAGAGTGAAAGTTTGTAAAAGTGGGGGTAGGGATTGAAGTGCCTTGGGAATGAGTAGAGGTGATGAGTCTAGAATTAGGATGGACTTGTGTTGACATAACAGTAGGGTTAATGACCTGATCGATGGGGTGATTCATAGTTTGATCTGATGGTCCTGTTTCAACAGGAGGGTCATGAGGAGGAAAGGGTTGTCGAATGGATTCAAAATTATCATAGAGATCATGCCCTGATGAATTTCTCCATACAGAATGAGCATGTGTGGGATTTTTATCTACTGCAGTGGTAGGACGAATAGGAGTCCTATACTCATCACCAAAGATTGGTTTTGTGGATCCCATATATGTTTCAGTAAAATCTCTCTTAGGTAACTGTGCGACCTCTTCATCTACGACATTCCCAAGGGAGTCTAAATGAAGAAAAAGTGATTCGAGATGGGTTGCCAACACAGATGTAGTGTAAGGAGTGGGATTCTCAACCATAACCAAAGCGCCTTCTGGATTGTCTAACGGAGGAGTAACAACACTCCTAGCATCAGATTGATTTTCTACCTCTCCATGGTAGTTTTCTTCTAGAGGGTTAGGAGGTAAGGGTTGGTAGCCCTTCGAAGGTAGCCCTTGAATCATATGCAATCGGGGAAGACCTTTATCGTCTACAAGCTCAATTTTGGAGAATAACAGTACACGCTGAAAATCTAGGGCCAACTAATGAAAAGAAATAGCATATGCTAATAAAATCTAGGAATCAAAACCAAGCAAACAAAACTTCTCTCGATGATCGTATTAGTTGGTGATGAAATCCAACATCACGTGATCAAGTCAAGAAGGGGCTAGGATATGGTGGAACAGTTACAATGGCAACCTGCTTAACAGACTTTCACCTTGGTGCAAGCTTCCACGGAGTAATTGTGGATTTACCCTCCAAGGATCACGAGTGAGTTTGACCAATGTATGTTCCAGGTATAGTGAGACTTCCATTCGCTGTCACCTTATGTAAGTACCTAAAGATTATGGAAACTAAGGACACCAACTCACAGTCATCCCCTGGGCAGGTACAATCGATAGTCTGATCCGAACGTATGGGTAAGATAACAAGTCTGAAATCAAATCGAGAGGCTCCCACACATAATCATGGGTATACCCTCAAGTGACCCCCAATATACGATCCGACCACTACAAACAGTTGAACCACGGAGGGATAATCTTTGTAATTCTCCCGAATGTGACCTCGTGTGTAACCCCTGTGTGAGAGGCGGATCCCAGAAATCCTATATGACAATTGGATTTGACTCTCCCTATCTCAGGATGCTAATGTTTGTTTTGAAAAATTTGGAGAGTTGTATTCATGGCCTAATCCAAAGTACTAGTCCTAGTCTAATGTTGGTGGAAGATTCTAAAAGCAAAAATGTTCTAGATAAATTTTAATTAGCGATAATTTTGCAGTTGTTCTTTACTCAAAAGGTGTATGAAAGTGAAACTGATGGTGTTATGACTCAATTCCCAAAAAATGTATAAAATATGATAAGCAATCATTTCTTTCGATGAATGCCTATTTAAGGGAAGAATAAAAGTTGTTTTCACTATCAAACACTAAGATGCAATGTCCTCAATCAATTGTTTCTCAATCAAATCCAATGTAATGCTAAAAATTTCATAAATGCCTTCTAATATCCAAACCAATCACTAAAATATGTCCTTTTTCTTATATGTGAATGATAATTAGATGTAAAACTTCTAATGTCAATCAAAATTCAGGATTAAACAATCAGAAGCAAACCTCACACAAACAAAAATACACTCTCGTTGTGAATAAACAAGAAGGACAAAGATAACCAAATTTGCAAACAAGAACCAAAAAAACCTCAAACAAAAGAGAAATGCTGGAAAAATGACCTCAAATATCAAATGGAAAGTTTCATAGACCTTTTTATTTCCTCACAAAAGCTTCCACTTAGTCAAAGAAATGAGGAGAAAACAGCAAGTTAACTCTAGGTCAGCAAAGACAAAGAGTGACTTCAAGGGAAGAAAAAAAAATGTCAAATTTCCAAACAAGAAGAGATCAATACTTAGAAAATAGGGAGTTGAAGGCCAATACCAAGATGTACTGAGAGTATGAGACTCTGAGCAATTGCAAAAAAAAAAAACTGAACTCAGAAATTGAAAACCTAGAGGATTTTTCATAGAAAAGGGGGTAGCGCTTTGGTGTAAGGGGCACTAGAGTGTTCCAATGCTCTGTGTAAGACCACCAGAGAGTGTTAACACTCTGATAGCAAGGGCAGGGGAGTGTTCTGCTTCAAAAGTTCAGAAAAATGCCCAAAAACTCAAAAAATCAAGCAAACTCAGTCAATCAGGGTGAATATGATGAAAGAAAAAGGTAATCAATCAGATCTAAGAATCAAAAATATAGTACGGAGAAGCTCAAATGAGTGGGAAAAGGGCCAAAAAAAGATCTAGGAAAGGAAACAAAAATTAGAGCTCCTCCCCAGTGGAGTCGCCAATTTCTGTTACAGGTGAATCCTCCTGCGGACAAGCGGATTCCCTCTTGGTCTCTAGACTCCTAAGGCCAAGACAGAAAAGTGCTTAACATGGACACTGACATCCTTTTAGGTCTAATCAAGCTAATATATGAAGTATAAGAAGAAATATATGTACCTCATTAACGACGTTTGTCCTTGCAAAGTCCAGGCCGAACTGTAATCCTGAGCTCCTCGATAGGTCCTGTACAACAAACAAAGATACAATGGACTTCCTATTCTACTGAGATTAGCTCAAATATAGATCTGTCTACTGAAGACAAACTCATGTGGAACAAACATAAGTTTGAAAGAAACAGGCCAAGCATTGATATATTGATGAGAACAAGTAAAAGTACTTACAATCCTTTGATGAAGGTTCAACAGCTTCTTCCAGTTCTCCTTGTCCACCCCTTTTGCTCAAGTAATCTACATTGATTTCTTTGATGACATCTCACTTATGAGATCATAAGTTTCACATCTCCAATATTTTATGTTCATACCACTTATAGGATCATAAGTTTGGTATCAATCTCTAGTCTCTCCTCCTCCTTTCACCATGAGGAGGCCTCCTTATATAACCTTGGAGAGGCTCGACCACTTGAGAGATCTTTGGGATAAGTTCAGGGCATTGATGGGATGGGTGGCCATAGAGCTCATAGAATGGGAAAGGTTGATTAGTCTATGTATGGTTGGTACATCTATGCTTTGTTTGATTGTAGTTCTAGTGGGAACTATGAGTGCCCCCATTTGTACAAGCATTTCCCCCATGTCATGGGCATTGATAGTGGGTGTTTCTCTTCTTACTCCTTATGAGTGGTGGATGACCAATATAACTAGGAGAGGGGAGGGGAATTTGTCTGAATTGGGAATAAGAGAATGGGTTCATATATGGTAGGTTTTGTGGTCCTCCCATGGTGATTAATGGTTGGAGATCCAATTCCTATATAGGAAGGGCTACTAGATGGGTGGATTCTTCTAGATAGTGGTGCCTAGCAAGGTGGACCTAAGCAAAGTTAATCCTAAAAAAGTGGCACTCACTGGTGTGTGTGTGTTGGTTGTATTGATGTGTCAGCCAAATTGGGAACACCTCCCAAGATTGGAGGGAGGTTTTTCAAACATATAGAATGACGGGGATGTTGTGGTTCCCCTATGATTTTGGACTATATGTGAAAGTGTGCAAGTGGTAGTGAGAAGAATAAATGAACAAGTGCTTTGGTAAAATTAGACTATCTCAACAATGTTTTGAAAGCTATATGTAATCAATCAGTGGTAATCATACATAAACAACAAACAATGTAAGATAGTTTGGGGTTTTATCCGCGTAGGGGAATAAAATAAAATGCATGTGTCCTAATAGAACTATTGTCCTTCCTATCAAAAAGCATTGGCCCTTCCAAAAGCACTCAACAATGGGGTATGAATCCACTAGAAGAGGAGATAGTGAAGGTATGAATAATCAGTTATAATGAGGGGTAAGGGTGCATATCCCGAAAATACTGGCAATATTTCCCAATAGTCGTTCAAAATATAAATGAGGTGTGATTGCAGCCCGCAACCACGACCTTGTGTAGATAAAACCTAGATTTTGGGCACTAAGTCACCTCGATCAAGCATGGAATTTAGATTTTCGGCCTCAGAAATCGGTCACAGGTTGGATGCTTTCCAGGGGTTGGGTGACCCAAGGAGGCACACACAGAACAATTGGACCTCAGCCTTTGACCCTTAACGGGTGTCTCTCTGCCTTATGGTGTAGGAACGCTTGATTCGGAGGATTTTTGTACCTTAATTCACAACTTTCTAAGTTTCAAGTGAGAAATGATGATGGGGAGTTATCTGGATGCCTATCCCCAAAATTGTAACTTATACTACCAAATTATTTTGTGTCCTCCTATGGAGGTTAGAAGTGGATTGATTATGGTTGCTTTTAGAATTAAAAAGTGGGTTGTGAAGTTGGATTCATTGGCCAACTTCGTTGATTAAGAGTGGTGTGAGAAAAATATTTTGTCAAACAAGTGAGTCCCTTCTGATTCTCTCATATTGCTTATGGGCACGAGCAAAAGAGCATATTATGGTCTCAAGTCTCCGAAAAACACCTCTTGAATATGTGATGATGTGTGCAAGAAGTGATAGTGAGTGATGAATTTTTAATAAGTTAAGTGAGCAAATTTTTGAATGTGGGCATCGCTTGGTCCTTTACAATGGTTGTGTACCTCTAAGTTACCAAATTTCACAAATAAACCTTACAGAAAATGACAAATCCCTAAGAAACTATCATGGTGGACATGTGAGTCCTTACTTATGAGATTTAATCTCCCTAGGATGCTTTTTAATCTAAGAAAACTTGAAAACTATTCCTAGATTGTGAGTATGTGGGCATGTGTGGGCCCTTACAAATCTTTTTAGATTATGTTTCAAAATAATCTAAGAGGTATTGGCCTCTCCTAGAGATTGATTTTATAAAGGGAGATGAAGACATCTCTAGGAAATCTCTTTTTCCAATCTCCAAGATCAAACTATGGTGCGATGAAAGAGCATACAACAAGATCCCCTAAATAAGTTTCAAGTCCCAAATTAATGTGTTGAGTTTGTAAAATAAAAGCAACTACTGAAATTCACATGCTAAACTTTAAGCCATCCATGTGGAAAATAAGGAAGTAAAATATGAAAAGGTTATTTTTAGCCTCCCTAAATGTCTATGTGTGGTCTAAGCTATTTATGCAAGAGTGAATCTCAATCCTGCTATTGATCTATTTTACAACAGTGCATAAATCAAATCTAATATACTTGGTGGAAATGGGCTTCTCAAGCCTTACAATTTTGAAAAAAGAGAACAGTGTGCAGCTAAACAGAGAGCAAACGCACACAAAGTGCAGAGTGTGCATTGAGAGAGTTATGACGGATCGCGGGACTACATAGACCAAACGTCTATTCAACCCAAACCCATGCGCACATAAATAATTGGTGAGATGAAAATTTTGATCATCTTCTCTCAAACTGAAGCTGAATTTTGTTGTCTAAGGGTGTGGATAGGCTGGTTATTGGTCCTGTAAACAACAGAAAGTGAGAGGAATAACTTTAGAATCTTACTTGAGGAGGAATTGTGATTCTAATCCCTAGTATGATCACCAAACTGTTTGTGGTCTTTTTTCACAAGAGTGAGCAAAAGAGAGTCCCTTAACTACCCTGGTAAGATAACAAGGTAGAATATAAAGATGCTTAGCAAGTTAGTGGACCTACAAGTTAGAAAACAAGATACAAAGCTAGAAAATAGCAACTAAGAATAAGAAACAAACTAAACTAACATAAACAAGTGATGCATGAAATTGAACACATGAAATGGTTACCCAATAGAACTGAATATTCAAATTGAGTGCACCAAGAGGAGAAATGTGGGACAATGAATCCCCTATTCCTCCTAAGGGAGGGCTCTTTGATCCCTCAAAAACTAGAGCTATCACTCTCCAGTAGTGAAAAATACCCAAGGCTTAGCTTCACAAGAGGTGTAAAGCTTGCCCAATTCTACATTTGCTCAAAATTATGGCTCGAGGGAAATATGGCTTTCTCCAAGAGAATTTTTAACAGCATAACAATGTTATGGATTCTTCTCCTTTTTTGCATACAATGATCATCTATTTATAGGAGGATGGAAAGATATTTCTCAACTAGATACAAGTGTGAATGGGAGGCCTTTGAAGGTACCTCCCATCCCTTTTAGTGATCCCAAGGCATAATTTTGGGGAAATTTTGGGTATGGGGGAGATCCACTCCATCCCAGAAGTGGTTGAGGCCCGACCACAATCATCAATGCGTCATTTCGACATCTGCACAGGTTTGTGCAGTGTCAGTCGTGAATTTCACGCACTGTGCATGTTGTATGTCATGTTAGCCAACCCGGATGTGCACATGCTTATTTTGTTGAATACACGTGGAACTTCAGAACCATTTTATATAGTTTTGTGGGTATATTTCCAAATTGAATGTGATCCTTCCATAATTATTGGTAGTATCTTGTGCTAGTTTTTTTCATCCATTGTCTATATTTGTTTGAGAAATTTTTTGGTGATAACACTAAACACGGTGGAGAATTCAGAGTATGAAAAGAAATAATTGTAGACCCACGATGAGAGTTTGAAAATCGACTAAGTGTAAGAGTGATCCAAGAGGATTCTCAGGTCCATAAAAATGCTCAAAAATCAAAGTTCTCGGAATCAGACGAAACCAGCGTCATTGCATTCGTCTCATCACGTTGATTTCAGCTATATTTTTTTCCTCAAATGGACATTGTATGCGAAAGTTATCGCGTTCTGAACAAATTCCAAAATAGGCAAAAAGTCAATAGTCAAAGTCAATGCTGACGTCAGTAGTACGACAGGTGACATCAGCATGATGTCATGATGACATCATCTTGATGACATGGCATCACCATGAGGTGACACACGTCACTCAAATTCATCATTTTTAGGCTAAGTTGGCATTGTACGGATGACACATGGCAGTTGATTAGGTATACGACTGGTGACGTGGTAGGACACATGGAAGATGACCAAGTGTACGACTAGTGATGTGGAAGGACACATGGTAGCTAACTGGGTGTATGGATGGTGATGTGGCTGGACACATGGGACTTGACTAGGTGTACAGTTGGTGACATGGTAGGACACGTTGTAGCTGACTCGGTGTATGGCGGATGATGTGGCGAATAGGTGGCCAAATGACTGGGTAGTATAGTGGTCCAATCATGGGTCATTGTTGGCATAGGAGCAGACCCAGGGTTAAACGCTTCAACAATGCACCAACAAAACCCTAACTACCTTCCCCTTCAGCAACACCTACGAAGCAGATGAAGTCTCACCCGAGGTAGAGGAAGGGGGGTTGTAGGACTCAAGTGTCTATAACCAAGCCGGGACGCGATCTCTAGTACTTCTTACATCGCTTAGATACCTATTTATATCATTACAAAAGGGCATAAACATGGGTAACCCCATGGGCCGACATCTCATAACCCGTTACATAAACCCTAAAAACCCTTTTTTGGGTCCACAAGCCCAAGAAACAAGTGAGATCTCATGATCTCCGCTCTGCCTAGGCACTCCATCTTCGACCAACCTGTCGAAGTCCAAAAAGCAGTCAAACACGACCAATGTTTCCTCAAAACTTGGTCAAGGGCTAATAGGCCCCCAACACTCACACGTGACTCATCTCGAGTCACTCAGATATAGAAAACACTACTTCAAAGGCCTCAAGCTTAGCTTGAGCTGCCTCGACTTGTTGCTTCTCCAAAGCTTCTTGCTCGGTGAACTCATGAATCACTTGCTCTATAACAGGCCCTTCCAGGCATTGTTCCACTATTGCAACTACTTGGTCTAGCTACGAGCCTTGGCCTTCAATCTCTTCAAAAAGCATGTAGGCTTCATCTTGCACTAGCTGGAGTCTTTGTGTCACCTCCATGACTTTTCTCTAGATGGCAGTAACCTGTTGTTGGACTGTGCATTGTTCCTGTGATCGCTTCATTTTCTCAACTGCAGTAAAAAGCTTCATTTGCACTTGTACAGTGGATGCATGTTGCTTCACCTCCTGGAGTTATGCTTCCAATTTCCTCAGCTTTGGATCTTCTGCAAGGCGCTCATAGGTCTTCCCACTTTGATCACTCAGCTGCTTACACTCTGAGGTGAGTTTTCTAATTCTTTCTACTGCATTCCTGGTAGCTTCTTCCCTCTGATCACACACTTCTTGCAGAGTGCTCGGCACTACTTGGATTTATAGCTCCATTAATCTTGCTTGAAGTTGTTGAATGGCTTTGGCGAGCTTTCCCACTTGCATCTCATTTGACTCTGGTTCATCCTATGCCAAGCCCTACATAGAGAGAAGTGCTTTAGTCACTGCCTCTTTTACCATAGTATGCTCTATGAGCAAGTGATCTTTTTCTTTTTGCATCTTCTCTTTTTCCTCCTCGAACATCGCCCTGATTTCATCTTTCTCCTACTGCACAACTCAAAGTTGCTCTAATACCTTCTTCTTTTCTTTCTTCACGGCTTCTGTAGCCTGCTCCTTTTCTTCTTGGACTCGATGAAGTCAATATTTTGTTGCATCTGCTAATCTTTGTAATTGGGTGGGCTCATCCCCTAATTCTGCAATTTCCGCTGAAGAAGGCATAGTAGGTACTACAAGGCTCGAATGGATAGCTTGTTTTATGTCCTTGAGATCCTTATCTATTCTGTCATATAGTGTTTTTTTCTTTGCTTCATGTCTCTATAGGATATCCTCTAAAGCGTCCTCTACGGTTGTGATGATGATATTGACATCGTCCATTGTGAGCACATTCTTCGATTGAGGCTTATTGGCTCGAGTCACTTCCCCTTTTTCTTTCTTTTCTCCATCTTCCCTCCCTTCTTATTGGTTCACTTTGTCTCCTCCTCCTCCTCCTCCTCCTCCTGTGGGAGATTTAGGCCCACTTACCTCTTATGCATTGTCCTCCTCATCACTTTCTATGTTCTGGACGTCCTCCTTTCTCTTCTTTTTCGTCTGTCCATCATGTTTGACCTGGGTGACCAATGGACTTTCGATGATGTCGAGGTCGGAGAGTTCTACATATTCGACCGGTACAAGGAACTTTGTTGGCCATTCCTTGGTGATATCTTCCATGTCTTCATCAGTCAACTTATAGTAGGACTACAACTCCTCCTTGCTTTCATCCCTGCGCGCAGTGATGTAGATAAAGTGTCGATCTACGTGGAACTTTTCTAGCGGTCTGTACTAATGCAAAGTATTAGGTGTCATTCATGGGAATGCTTCAATAGCATGCTTCAATTGTAGGTAGTAAGTATGGAACATCGCGTTCAATTTCCACTGCTTCTCCATATCATTCATGTACCACAAGGTGGAGAACCTTGTGGCCAATGGCTCTGATGGCCCAACTTTGGGGAATGTTGCTTCTTTCAACATCTACCAAGTGACAAAAGTGATCAGTACCAGTAGCCAACTAAAATGAAACTCATATCCCTGATCTTGCACTTCGCGACAGTCCTTCTCCAACTCATTAACAAGGTAGCTCACCTAGTTCATTTTCATTCCTTCGACGCACTTCCCTGCGAGGTCTACTACAAATCCAGTGACTTGTGTCAGACGGTTCTTTCTGATGATCTTACCAGCTATAAGTTGACAAGATAGGCGCATTGCACCATCCTGGATGGAGGCTACCTTGTAGCCTCGCTTTCCCTTCTCTACATCGCCATAGTCTTCCTTTATGCGATGTGCTAGGGAGCGATCTTCGACATTCCCTAGGTATATTATGGTCCATGCATGCTCATTTCTGTGATGAGGTGGATCAGCGATGGATCCATAGTGACACACCTATCAATCCATAGATAGCCTCTGTTATAGAACGACAGGAGGATTTTAACGCAGGTGTTAACCTTCTGATGTCAGCCAAAGTGAGGGATCTTCATCACATTCAGGATTGTCGATTGCATGAGCTCCTTTATCCACGGATGGGAGACTATGTGCTACTTCTTCCCAGTTGTCTTCATCAATTACTGATGCGGTGCAAGCATCGTGTAGTTCTTCCTATCTCTGAGGTTGAATTCGTTGTTCTTCAGTGATGGGATATGTCCTAAATGGGGTCCAACTGCGCGTATCCCCTTCAGGAGGTACGCAATGATCATCGTGTATTCGAAATCCCATGGGATGTTGTTGCAGTTAACCATGTCATCCAAAGGAGGGATGTAGTTTTGCAAGACCGAAGGGATCTGCTTCGCATTAGCCAGATTGTCGCGGTGCTTTCTTCGCTTCTCAGTAGTGTGGCTAGAATGTCATCCAGTTGATGGGATGCTTGCAATCTACCAATAAACCATGCATGTATTCCCATAGACATGACTCTCTCAGTCATGAGGTCTACAAGTATTTCCTCCATAGACTTCTCTACTGCACTACGTTCGCCCAACATGCACACTCATAATCAAATAACTCAGGTAGGCGAATAGACAAACGAGGTAATAAAGTGGATGGCGAGGTCTAGAAAGCACAACGCGATACAATGGATTCTATGTTAGCTCAGATATCACAGTTTGCAAAAAGTGGTCTCGGCATAGCGTCCAACGGGTTAAATAAGCAACATCGTAAAGGGTTCCTCCAATGGGTAGGAATGCCTTAATCAATACGAATCCATTCGTTATGGCACGGTCTCAACAGTCCAATGGTGATCTTTCTGGCAATAACTGTGTTTCTAGCCGTTCTGGAGCGTTAGTCTAACGGTCGGGGCGCCTCCAACAGTCACATAGCTTCATCGTGGCAAATTTTCATTATGCATGGTTCTGCTATTCCAACAAGTTTCAAGTTCTTCAAGCCTGCCTCCTACGAAGTCTTCTCTAGAACTTCTTGTAGTTTTTCTAACTTTGCTTTCTTCTTACTGAAATTTCTTGCCTTCTTTCCTATGATATAAGTCCCTGGATTCCTCTTTCCCTTCTTATTATTATATGTTCTTAGCGTAATGACTTTGCGTTTTTGATGTTCTTTCAAAGGGTTAAGAGATAATACCGCTTTTCTTACTAGGTCCTGGGTGGACATACTTTCTTCTTGCATGGATAGCTCCTTCAATCCTTCTTGTGCTCTTTCAAAGTTGACAGCTACTTCTCTTTTATTCTGCTGCTTCGACTCAACTTATCGTTCTTCTATCAGTTAATCTATTCTTTGAGCTATGAAATCCGTTAGTTCTTGCCTTTTCTTTTCTATGGCTTCCTCCTCTGCTTTCCTTATGATCTAATCCTTCTCAATCCAAGTCTTTCCTAGTAAAAGTGGAAAAGGGGCATTGTTCTCAACAAACCTAATAATTTCAAAATCCTCTTTTGTTGATGTTTTGTGAGCAATCATAGGTATATTAGTAACTCTTCCACATAGGTTTATCATCTTTCCTTTAAATAAGCTTATCCTTCCCAATGAAGGTCACGAAAATCATAGGTATATTAGTAACTCTTCCACATAGGGTTATCATCTTTCCTTTAAACAAGCCTATCCTTCCCAATGAAGGTATCATAGCATGCTTTCCCAAAATTTCCCAAGTGCTTTCGAGCATAATATTCACATGTGTTTCTCCATCCAATACACAATCTATGTCAAAGTTTTCTATTCTTGTAACTATGTGTTGTTTTTCTTTCAGGATCTTTGGTAAACTGATGTCTATGTGATCATCCATTTCTTCTTTTAACTATTTTAACATAGTCTCTGACTCTTTTTCTGTATGATTCTTTAACATATCCTTAGTTTCTTGACCTTATTTATAGTCTTCATGTCTCATGTTCATCTTTTCAACTTTAGTAATCATCCTTGGGAAATACTCAACCTCATGACCAATAGCTTTACAACAAAGACAAAGAGGGACTATACTAGGGCATTATTTAGCAAGATGTCTCGGTCTTCTGCAATTATAACACAGTGTCAATCCTCTCTTTCTTTTAAATGATCCCCAGCCTTTCCTTTACTATGAACTGGGATCACAGTGATGGACTTGCATTCTGCAAAAATTCCTTCTAGGTTCCTGCATCCACTTATTAGTCCAAAAATTCTTTCTATGCATGGGAATAACATATCTTTCTCTATTTCTATCAAATATATTCAGATCAACTCTTTCTTCTAACTGTTCCCTAGTTTTCAAACTAAGAAAAGATCTATTAAACATACCTAGATTCATACTTTCGAAGCAAAAATTTCCACTTATCTTACCTTTACCAGAGCATAAAGCTTTAAGATCTTACCTTCTTTCTTCAAATCCGGTTCCTTTCTTAGCACTGAGCTTCACAACTCAAGTAGAATACTTCGCACTATAGAAATAGATCTATGCACAGAGCTTTATTTTCTTCAGTTCCCAGCAATCACAGTGTCAGATCCCGACAATGGAACCATTTGTTGGTGTTCGCGTTCAAATTGTCATCAGGTGAGCAAATGGAGAGCGCTTGCATACCCTGTTGGGCTTGGCAGGGCAGAACAGTTGTGGAGCAAAGGGTTAAAGCAAACAAAACAAACTATGATCTAACATGAACTGAAAACAAATAATACTGCGAAAATAAACAAAGAACATCAAACATAAGACACAGGGGTCATCAATGGTTTCAGGCTGGTGTATTATTGAAACCAGAGCACGCTGAAGAAAGAGACCAGGGGTTCCTTCTCCCTCCAGTGGAAGGCTCTTCGGGGCCCTCAACACAA
>JASDQU010101989.1:264646-285619 GCA_032191745.1 Picea mariana
TTGATTGTGGCTAAAAGGGTCTTTTTCTTTTCATCCTTCTTGTGGTTCTTCAGGTTCAGCTCTGGATTTAATTTCCAAAAAATTTCCTTAGTGTGGCCATCAATGTTGCAACGATTGAAATAGTTGTTGGGATATTTGCACTAATGTTTAGTGGTTGTTGTCTTCTTGTCTTTTCCTTATTTATACTACTTTCCCCCCTCCTTGGAATCTCCATGGTTCTCTTTCTTCTTAGAACCACTTGGTTGCCCCTTATTTTGGCCTATGTTTTCCAGGTATTGTGCTTGTACATACGCCTCACCTACTATCCTTGGATTGAAGAGCATCACCTGAATTCACAGATGATTTTGTAAACCCCCCAGATAATTCAGGAGTACATATAGGTTCTTGGGAGAGATACCCAGCATGATGGTCATCTTTCTTAACTCAATGGTGTACTCCTATACATTTTCCCCCTACCTCTACCAGAAGTAGTGCCACTAAATCCATTAGTCCTCTACATACCTGATTGGGTATAATTGGGACTTGATGAGGATTTTGAAGTCCTCCCACCTAGTTATTGGTGGATCACCATCCAACCTAAGTGTTTCCATATGGATTTCCCACCAGGTTAAATCATGACCCTATAACTTCAATCTAGCAAATGAAATCTTCTTCTCTTCATCTATATTGTGAACGCTAAAGAAAACTTCTAGTTGTTGCAACAAATTATTCCATCTTGAATAGGGACTATGAAGGGTTCATGGCACTCGAGCCTAGATACTCTTTCTCAGATTCTTTTAGTGAATCCTTTCTTCAGTCTTCCTGATCTCATTATTTCCCCTCTAGCCTGGTCTCTGAGTTAGATCCTTCATCATCTTTGAACAGTATGGGCTTACTTGCTAGAGCTTCCATGAGGAGGTTCATATTGCAACTGATGTTAGTGACTTGTGCTTCCAACTTCTCAAATCTCTCTTATGTTGGATCTCGAGGGTTGTTATGAACATACTCATCCTCTATGACTAGGGTTTCTATGACTTCTCTTTAAGCCAATTCTTGGATCCTACAACTTCCCACAAATAACCCAAAGAAAAACTTGCTATTATACCAATATTATCTGTAAACTATCATAGATATTCCATTGGAACAATTCATCAAAACAGATCTGATAAAGAAAGCCGAAATCTACACTATGAAGGTTAAATTCCTTTAGATTCAAGAATTTGTAATTACTAATTTTCTGCTTATGCATGAAATAGATAAAATGAAAAAATTAGAGAACAATAAAGTACAATCATACACCATCCAAAATATAACACAAAGATTTTCTCTGGGAAACCCTTATAGGAGAAAACCCAGCTAGAAATTGAGGTTGCTCTTCTCTCTTTTCTCTGGTATGGAAATAATGTCAGTACAAAGGAGAAGGCACTATTTATGGAGTTACCTAAGACTTATGGCCTATTAGGATGCTACAGAACATTATTCCCCCTCTATTATGCTCTCTAATTTCCCACTCCTAGTTGTTTTACTCTGTTATGGAACAAAATACAATAACATAGAATGGAACCCCTTATCCTCCTAGTGGCTCGATATTTAACATAGCCAGATAGCCATCTAGGGATAGGTTTTTTACTTCCTCAACCCTTAATTATGGTAGGTTTTTTAGCCTTCTATAATATTCTTGAAATCCCTCATGTAAAGCTATCCCCCATATGCATGAGTAATGGGGGTTGACATGGCATCCTCTTGTACCATGGTGGTCAACACGATAGGTCAACTTGTGGGAGGCATAACTTTTGCATATGAACTATGATTGACACATGGTCTGCACCATTAGAAAGGTCTCATAGTATAGAACACCTTCAAGGGGATTTTCACAAGTTTTGAAATCATAACCCCAAAAAACACCATTTAATACCTTGAAATAGATCTATAAGGTTCTAGACCCCAATTTTCCAAACTAGGACCTACTAATAAAATGACTCTGCAAGATGATTCCTCCAATTTTTTCCACTCTAAAAGCATTGAGATGGATGATAAATAATATAATGATATAATCTAGATTAACTAACCAGTATCATCTTACTTGCACAACAAATTTTATTCGTGTTGTGGTTGTAGGAACAGTGTTGCAAAGTCACTTTCTTTACCAGCTAATTATATTGTTTCAAGTCTTAGGGAATATTATGCCTAACTACAATATCATTTGAATTTGGTCACAGAATATAGGGAACTCGATAATAGGGCCTCCAATTGATGAACCGAACAAGTAAACTCAAGCATGTGTTGGGAAACCCCATATTTCTTTACATGATTGCTTCAATCTTGTAATGCTTGTGAGAATCCCTTGATCTTGTTCCTCTTGGCCAACACTCTCTCTAATCATATATTGATCCTCATGGAACCCATCATTCAAAATTAAACCTTGTCTTTCCCAAACCCCATATGGATTTTCTTTTATCACCATGCATTATTTAATATTTATTTCACTTATATTCCAAGGCCTGAACTTTATTGTATTTTATTATTTTGTTGAAACCCCGATCCATGGTTGGAACCTTGACTCTCATATGAAACCTTCATCCTTATCGGGAATGACAATTAGACTTACCTTATTGGGTTCTTCCCCATTAGAACATATTTTACCATTTTCTCACAACTGTCCCCGAGATCTAAAGCTCACAAGGATCTCGGATCCACCTAATCAAACTCTCCTCATCGAATTGAAAATCTACTTAGCTCATCCTAGTTCTTGAAATTGGACAAGCCAATCATATTTATCCTAGAATGTGGCCTCCATCAGAGTGTTCAGTTTGGTTATAATTTCCGTGAATCCTGTCAGATTACCTTTATCACAGACCTATCTCATGATCCAATCGAATGATCTCCATCGGGTATTCAGGTTATCAGATTACTTCACTTATATGGTTTCTTATTATTCCTGACCATCAAATTCTGAAGTCAATCATATTGATGTATCCCACATTCCATGCTATATTCAAACTCCCTTTCATCCTACCAGTCACCCTTAGTGGTGTTAATGTGTCATCCCATTACCCACCAGTCGCTTGCCATTTGTCTTATCCATATCTGTTTGGTTTCAATATTGATATGGTGTGTCTACCTAACTCAACATCCAGATATTCATGACATCCACACACCCAATTGGAACCAGATATCCTAGCATCTTAGATGGTCTCCAATGTAGATGCAGATTGGGAAGGTAGTGTGGATTATATAAAAAGCACCAATGTTGGAGCATTCTTTCTGGGAAACATTCTAGTGTCTTGTTTTAGCAAGAATCAATCATCAATTTCCATGTCCACAGCAGAAGCGGAGTACATTGCAGCAGCAACATGTTTTACACAAGTCCTCTGCATGAAACAAATGTTGAAGGACATTTAGGTAGAGTATAATCAGTGAATATCAATATTGTGTGACAATACTAGTGCAATAAATATCTCCAAGAACATTGTCATGCATTCGATGAAAAATCACATTCCAATCAAGTATCATTGCTTAAGAGAGAAAGTCATAGAACAGAATGTCAAGTTGGACTGTATTGGCACAAAGGAGCAGGTTGTTGATATCTTTACAAAACCTCCTAGAGAGGTAATTGAGTATCTCAGAAAAAAATTTGGGGTGGTATCTATGCCATCCAATCGTTAAAGTACTCCAAGAGGAATACAAGCTTGGGGGGAGTTGTAGAAAGACGAGAATAAATTTGTTGGTTGCAGAAAAGAGAATAAAGAGTACAATGTAACAGGGAGAGAATCCCTTTGCCATTGATTTCAAAGGGGGGAAATATAGAGAAAGGGGGAGATTTGCATAAAGAGAGATGTGTTGCCATCAATGAAAAAGGGGGAGTCTGTTGGAAATTGTGTCGTCATTGATAAAGGATTTCATTAAGATAACAGGAAGGGGGAGACTAACTCTCTTAACCTCTGCTTTAGGTGTTATTTGAGTTCATCTAGTTAGAGTATCTCAAAGAAACTAAGTCAAGCACTCTGATAGCTGGAGGTTCAAATGTATCAGAGATATTCGATATGGCAAGGATACGACTGTCGGATTTTGATATGCAGGGGGTCTGTTTGGATTCCGATACAACAGAGGTTCGTCGAAGTCCAAAATGAATAGAAACTCCAATAAGGCAAGGGTCTAAATACAACGAGGTTCTGACAGGAAGAAGGTCTGAGTTGATTAAACCGATGACTCCCTAAAATGACCCTGTGAATGATAGGCCCAAGGATTGAACCAGAACCAGAAAAATAGAGGAAACGAAGTTGAGTATGTCCCTGCACGGCTCTATGTGAATGAAAGGAACCAAGGAATGAGAACTAAAAGAGAAGAGTAAAATCCAACAGTGTTTGTCTTCCCATGCTCTGCAAAAATAATTATCCCTCTTCAACGTCATATATTTAAAATAGGTATATATAGAGGAGGAAGAAGAACTAGTAATAAGAATATGAGGGCGCAACAAAATATTTCCACACAAAGGTATATCCCACACTCGTTGGGAAAACCAATTCCAAAGAGTTTATAACAAAAAAGTTGTGTTACATTGTTTGAATGGAAGCAGAAGAGTTATGGAATCTTGCACATGAAGTTAACTTTTGGCATGAAAAACGATGGACCTGAAAACAATTAAATCCTAATTGTTGATTCCTTAAGATCAATGGCCAAGATCAGCAGATTGGATTCCAACACTCGGTGGACCAGCCCAGCCATTTCGGTGTTGTGATAGAAACCTCATTGGCACCACATGTCCAGTCAAATGAATGCCACATCAAAGGAATTCCATGTCAGTGATGCCATGTGCAGTACCACGTGTCAAGACACTTACCAATGCCACATCATCCAGTGTACATGATGAATACATCCATGCGACATACACTTCATCTACCACATCAACACAAGAGATCTGGAATATCAACTAAGTATCAAGACATCGTGGAGATACTAAGTGTTTGGGGTATTTTGTCACAAGAGTGAGAAAAAGAGAGTCCGTTAACTACCCCTATAAGATAGCAAGGAAAAACAGAAAGATGGTTAGCAAGTTAGTGGACCTGCAAGTTAGAAAACAACATACAAAGCTAGCAAATAGAAACTAATAATAAGAAATAAACTAAGATAACATAAACATGTGGTGCATGAAATTGAACACATGAAATGGTTACCCAATATAACTTAATCTTCGAAATGAGTGCACCAAGAGGAGAAATACGGGACAATGAATCCCCTATTCCTCCTAAGGGTGGGCTCTTTGATCCCTCAAAAACTAGAGCTATCGCTCTCCAATGGTGAGTATACAATGGTGAAAAATACCCAAGGCTTAGCTTCATAACAGGTGTAAAACTTGCCTAATGCTACACTTGCTCAAACCTATGGCTCAAGGGAAAGATGGATTTCTCTAAGAGAATTTTGAACAACATAACAATGCTATGGATTCTTCTCCTTTTTTGCATACAATGATCCTCTATTTTATAGGAGGATGGCAAGATATTTCTCAATTAGTTACAAGTGTGAATGAGAGGTCTTTGAAGGTACCTCCCATCCCTTTCAATGATCCCAAGGCGGAATTTTGGGGCGATTTTTGGTATGGGGGAGATACACTCCATCCCATAAGTGTTTGAGGCCTGACCGCAATCATCAATGCATCATTTCCGCATCTGTGTGGTTTTTCTTATTGCTAGTCGTTCAATTCGTGCATTATGTGTGTTGTATGTCGTGTTATCCCGCACAGATGTGCGTGTGCTTATTTTGTTGAATATGTGTGGAACTTTAGAACCATTTTATATATTATTGTGGGTATCTTACCAAATTGAATGTGATCCTTCTGTAATTATTTGTAGCATGTTGTGTTGGTTTTTTCCATCCATTGTCTGTATTTTTCTGAGCAATTTTTTGGTGATAACAGATGCCCCCTTATGTGTGAGGTTAGGAGCATATGTATAGCTGAAATACATCAATGTTTCTTTCTACTAAAATTGTTGTAACAATAGGAGAGTTGTAGATGTTTCTTAAGAGGAATTGTAAGAACGACCCATCAGAAGAAGAGGGAATTCGCAGTAGTGTCAAAATTCTCTGAAAAATGAAAGGTAAAGATGTATATTTGTACAAATGAGGTGGGCATCCACCATGCTTGTGTCATGAAACCAAAATAATATGAGTATAACTAGAAACTCTTGATGAAGTGGATATTTGCATCACCCTCGGGGGCATCGATAACGATATATGGCAGTTATGTGGAATGAATTAGCTATGAATCGAGTGGTGAATGACTTGGAGGCATTGATGGCCTATCATATTCAGAGGTCTTCATCTACTACTGAAAACTACAATGGTCGCATAGTAAGACCCACTGTAACATGAAACTTTGTTGATGTTGAATGTTATGGGGGTCAACGAAATCAAAAAGAAATGATAACTCTTTTTGTTCCAATCGAGACTACTCATCAATAGTAGAATGAGAGCCAAGATATTGCCACCTTCCTGGAAACTTGTGTTGATGTCGATAGGGAAGGGGGCACAACTGCAAGAAGTAAAGGGTTTCTTGACACTAATTTGACCAAAATGGTATCAGGAACTGTATGGAGGAAAAGATGGATGAATTGGTGACATAGATGAAGCTCAAATTGTATGGGAGGTAAGAACTACCCCTGGTTGAGGAGGAATGGAATGATGGCAGCAACCGTAGAACATGATCTGGTCTCAAGGGGATGACCAGACATTGGGTTAAATGTGTTGAATGGGTAAGACTGCAAAGGAGTGGATGATAGGTCAAAACACATATTTTTGGGACAGGTGTGTCAATGATAGTGGTATTTGGGCCATGATATGGATATCTTTGCAAAGATGGTGATGAAAGGGGAATGCCCCAACCAAGGGCGTCATGGGTTGTTGTGGGCCAAGGAAAAATACGCCACCAATTGTGATGGAAAAAATCTATTATACTTGTTGGAATTTGAAATGTGATTTATAAAATTACCAAATAAATAAAGAATATTTGCATTGAAAATACACATACAGAAACGGGTGCCCCAGTGAAGTATGGTATAGCCTCATGTGGCACAAGTAGGGGAATGTAATTGATAAAGGGCGAGGGGGCCATGGGTGGGTTTTGTACCAAGTATATGGATGGAGGATGAAATTGTAGATGGGAAATTGATGTTGGACGATATGGAGGGTTAATGATAATGCAGAGGTGCATTTAATGTAACCAAAAACATTATGTGGGAGTCCATAATGGGGTGGTTAGCATAATGATTATGAATAAGTATGAGATTCTTATTCTAGGATGTAACACTACAAAGAATCTCGATCCTAATGGATAGATTAGCATGAGTGTCAATATGCCAAGGGGTAAATATATGTGGGACAATTGATGAAGGTTATAATGCTACCGATCAATAGTACTTGAATGTGGTGGAGGTGATGGTACCACAGATCCGGATGTGGGGATCCTAAGGATAAATTTCAAGGGGTATAACTGGGATATGTTGTTTTTTGCAGAGGGCGTTAGTGCATGTTAGTTTTGAACATATACCTGATTGAATGGGTTGCAAAGATTGAATGGGTTGTATATTATTGGACCAAGTACCTGCACACACAAACATCAAATACCCGAAGTGAAAAATATCTGGTGTTAAAGAACATATGACATTTATTTGATAAAAATGATAGTGTGTAAGCATACTTGAGCTTTTGACATTGGTAGGAAAAATGGTCCCTTGATAAAAAAAATTGGGTGCCTCTGGAAGGAGGCCAAGTAATCTTAGAAAAGGTAATCCTTAAAGGAGGGTAGGGAATGATGAGTTCCTGGGAAAAGGGACTCCCTAAGGGAGGTGTTACAGGTGAATCCTCCTGCAGACAAGTGGATTCCCTCTTGGTCTCTAGACTCCTAAGGCCAAGACAGAAAAGTTCTTAACATGGAAACTGACATCCTTTAGGTCTAATCAATCTAATATACAAAGGAGAATAAGAAAGATGTGTACCTCATTAATGACATTTGTCCTTGCAAAGTCCAGGATGAGCTCTAATCCTAAGCTCCTCGATAGGTCCTGTAGAACAAACAAAGATACAATGGACTTCCTATTCTACTGAGATTAGCTCAAATATAGATCTATTTACTAAAGGCAGACTCATGTGGAACGAACATAAGCTTGAAAAAAATAGGCCAAGCATTGATATATTGATGAGAACAAGTAAAAGTACTTACAATCCTTTGATGAAGGTTCAGCAGCCTCTTCCTGTTCTCCTTGTCCAACCCCTTTGCTCAAGTAATCTACATTGATTGCTTTGATGAAATCTCACTTATGAGATCATAAGTTTCACATCTCCAATATTTTATGTTCATACCACTTATAGGATCATAAGTTTGGTATCAATCTCTAGTCTCTCCTCCTCCTTTCACCATGAGGAGGCCTCCTTATATAACCTTGTAGAGGCTCGACCACTTGAGAGATATTTGGGATAAGTTGAGGATTCTTATCCTTTAGTTGAGGATCTTCCCTAAGATCATGCCTTGACCTTCTATTTGAATCCAACCACCTTCAGAAATTGAGGGGATTCTTCCCTGTTTTATCTCAACAAACCAAAAATCCGCTCAAAAAAGGTAGCACTCCCCCAAAAGGGTACACGGAGAGTTTGAGCACTCCCCAAAAGAGGCCCAGGGAGCATTGGCACTCCCTGACAGTGGGTAGGGGAGTGCTGCCCTCCAAAATCCATTTTTGAGTGGTTCTTTCAATGGCAAAAGGATTGTACTCCCTGTCAACTGATTTCTCTTCTTCAAAACTAGTCTTTGAGGTGTCTTAAGTGTCCTTATGATGTCATTAGAGGCATGACATAGGTAAGATGGCAGTATGATTTTTTTGACACTTGCGACACTTGTGATCAAGATGTGACACTTGCGGACAAGATGTGACACTTACAACACTTGTAATGACAACACTTGAGACACTATTGAAGTGAGTAATTTTAAGGTGTAACAGATTGCCCCCCAAAGAACAAAGTTAGAAGACGATGATGACTGAAGTACTTTGTAAACTTTTTCGAGCAAGGGTATGGACGTAGAGAGGCTGGAAAAAGCTGCACACAACCATCAAACAAATATTATGACATGTTTCAAACCCAAGGCAGGCATACCTATGCTTGAGTGATAAAAACTTTTTAGGTATGGCCGCCATAAAATACACTGCATATCCATAATTATATCGATAAAAGGTATAGCAACTGAAGATACAATGTGGATCTATACTCCCATGACTTGAACTAATCGTAGCCACGAAGAATACATAGTGGATCTATGAGACGACAAAACATAGACACGACCAATACAAAGTGGATCTATGTAACAGTATATGTGTCATTGTTCAAAATAAATCTTTTGCAACCTGGGAAAAGTATATATAAGAGTGAAAACCCAACCCAGGGTCTTCTTACCAATCCCAATGTAGTACGAATCTAACCATTTGAATAGATGTCTTGATGTCGAACATGGAAGAAACCACTTGATTATCGGTCAATGAGGTAAACCGTTAACAAGCACGAGGGAGATCACCATTGATGTCAATGATTCCCAAGGTACTCTAGTACATTCCAACGAATGTGAATGGATGAGATGAAGTTGAACATCTGTGGAATCATCCGATCAAGGGTCAATGATTTAAACCCACTGTCAGATGTGAGGAGGCCTTCCATTGAGGCATGCAGGTCCCAAAGTACTAACTGGTTTCTAAGTCTAGTTCCTAGATAGTGTGTACTTGAAGTCGACAGGAATAGACTCGTCGAAGGAGGGCCTTGATGTATCCCCCATCAATGACACGAAACTGACACAGATATGTAATTGGTAGATCAAATGAACATGGACTGAAACAGGTATTGAAACAGGATATTTGTGATGGCTGACTCCCGAGGCAGATGCTTCCCTTGAACACTGAGGCACAACAGCAGAAACGTGACATGGACCAAAACTTGATGATGTAGTGGATGTTGTGACTTTCGTCAGGTGACCTAAAGGAGTAAAAGAAACTCAGAGGATTGGCTCAGTGTAGAGGTTTAGCAGATTAAAATGCCTGCAAAGACAAAGTGTCGTGTTCAAGGGTGACCATAAGAGCTACTGGTAGTGTTCTAGAAAACTCCTTAGCTTGCTTCCTTCAATTTTTTCCCCCATCCAGATAGACAAGTACCTCTTTTTAATTTAACAAGCTCGAGGAAGGTAACACATGCTCAATATGACTCACCTTCGGTAAGTCCCTCTTCTTTTGTTTAGCGAACTGGAAGAAGGGTTCAGTCTCATATGGATCCTTCAATGTATGATTGTTTAATGAGTTCAGAGAAGGTAAACTCAGTGATTTTTCATACTTAGAGAGTCTGAAAAGAACTTAAAGATGACTCCAATGTTGTCCTTTTTCATAATGTTAGTATTGTGAGGCCGAAAAAGAGATAAATTATCGCTCAAAAGATGCCCTTTCAAACCTTTTAACGAGTGGGAAAGGAAGCAAGATCACTCGGTAATCTTTTCATGTTTAGAGAGTTTGAAAAGAGCTTAAAGACGACTCCAAGGGTTTTTTTTCCATATATCCATGCGAGTCTGAAAAAGTGATAAAAGTCTACTCGGTTACATTCTCATGTTTTTTCGAGCACGATAAAGAACAAATACTAAGCTCGGTATGCCCCCGGCTTGAAAGCTAGTGGATTAACTCCAAAATGATCATCAAAGGTTGGATACATGCCCTCCAATCTTCAATTCATTCACCGACTTTGAGGTTGTCACCAATTTCTCTACTAGATGGAGAAAAAGGATAAGAGTGGATGAAAAGAAGGTTCAAGAGAGGTGATTGTTTCATTTTTTAACGAGCTTGACACAGAAAAAGAACTATGCTCAGGGCTCCAGGTTCAATCCCCAGATTTTTGTTTCATTTTTTAACGAGCTTGATACAAAGAGGAAAACTATGCTCAAATATTTTGTTTCATTTTTTAACGAGCTTGCTACAGAGAAGAGAAATTGTACTAGTGACCTCTCTTTCATTTTTTAACGAGCTCACCATAGAGAAGAGAAACTATGCTCGTGAACTCTCCTTGATCATGGCTTCCAAGAGAATAACGCTCTAGAAGGACACCATGTGAAGGGAAAAAACTCGGCCATGGCTTCCAAGAGATGTTCACTAGATGGAAGAAGAATGCTTTGGAAGGAACACATGTCAAGGGTCTTGTTAGGGGTAAGGAGATCAGGCTCCAATAGCCCTACCGAAGAGATCACCATGTCAACTACTGGATCCAAATCATCGAAAGTTTAAGTCATGGGAGACAATGGAAAATCAACATCAGGAGGGAAGATAGAGTGTATATCTTCTCGAATTTCTTCACGAGGGGGAAGAAAAGAGGATCGATGATGGTTATCATCCTGAGGTAGTTTGTCGATGCTAAGAAGTTCTATAATAGATTCATCAGAAAGAACAATTGGGGAAATGTAGTCGATTGCAGATGATAAGGAGTTTAACCATGATGGCATCGGGTAACGGTCGGGTTTCAATAGATGTTGGTCATCTGAAGAGGGAGAATCGGATTGGACAGCAACGTATGATGTTTAGGCTAGACTAAGTGGCATGGTGTCACCTAGCGCCTCGAATTCCAAGGGACTAGGTACAATCCAAGGGTCAGATGATTCCAAAGATTGATAAGCAGTGGTCGAAATCATATCAACGGTGGCAATATGATGTGTAGTCGGTGGAAGTGGTGTAGGGAAGGTACCCATAAGGATAGAATCTTTCAGCAAGCCAACACCAACACTTTCATACGTGATCTTGTGATCTCCCAAGAATGGAATATTGTTAGTAGCAGGAGCGCGAGCATCGGGTGTACAGAAATCTAACTGATCGATAGTGACAACTTTTCCCTGATGAGAAAATTGTACACATCGAAACATTGACAAGGCAATGGCAGTCATAGCATAAAACCAACTTCTTCCAAGTAATAATTTGTAATCGAGGGGAGCATCGACCACCTCGACATCAACAGTGACGGTTTTGTTGCCCAACTGGACGGGAAACGACTGTAAAATCCCATGGGGATGAAAACCTCACCCATCGAATGTGCGTAACATCATTGGGGATTTGTTAAGTGCGGGTGATTTTAAAGTTTTCCAACATGCTAAAGACATGACACAAGTAGAAGCTCCCTCATCCAAGATGGTTCGGTGAATTTGTTGATTATGAACAACAACATCAATTTGGAAAGCAAGTTGGTGGGAGAGTCTAGATGTATAATTGTCCAGGTCAAACATGATATGGTTGGACGACTCAGGATCAACAGCACCAATAGCAGCCAAGAGCGTTCTACGTTGACTAGGGCAGTGTTGTAGAACTTCTAACGCAAACATAGCACACAGTGCTTGAGCCAAATCTTCAACAATGTCGTAGTTCTGGGTGGCACGTGAACTAGGATTAAAGTTATATTTACGGATAGTGCTCTTAGGAGGGCATAATATACAGTCAAACGTAGGTTTCTCAATCTGAAGTGGTCCAGACAGAGGACTAATTGATGGAGGACTAACGGAGGACGGTGATGGATCCGGTAAATTACCAGTACCATTAGTGACCTTTCCTTTGTCAGGTTTAACTGGTGTGTCGTACGCCTTAGAGAGAGTGGTCAAACTAATCCCATTAAACATATAAATATGTGCACTTGTCGAGACCTCATCATGAGGATGGCTAGAACTGCCCCCAAGAGGGGGTTTGAGAAACCATGGATTGATGTTGTGGAAAAGGCTGAGTAAGCACAGCGGGTTGTGAATTTCCTTTGAAAATTTTGGCCACTTCATCGCAATGTGGATAGTCTCGAGTGTAGTGATCATCACCACAAATGATACATGGGAATTTTAGTTTTCGTTGTGGTTGCTTTTCAGTAGCAGGTGTTTGAGATTGATTTTTTGGTTGTTCATTGTTATTAGTATTTTTTATTTATTTATTTTCCTTCTTCTTAACTCCGAATTGTTGTGAAGGGGTAGATTGAACTGCATTCACCTCAGAGATCTGAGTTTGGGGGGAGATAGAGGAGAGTGTGGTCGACTGGGACGTAGATTGAGTTTTGACAGAACCGATAACATTGTCCTTATGAGATGAAGATGATGGCTTGGATGGATTGGTATTAGCTCAAGCAGAATTCGGAAGAAACTCATACAAAGTACCAGATTGTGAATAAACCAAATTTAAGTACTGAGCCCGAGCAATGGTTTCTTCCTCGGTGATCTCACCACCCATAGCGACATCACAAGCAATTGGGGGTAAAATTGATTTAGTAAACCGCTCCGCCAATAATATGTCAAGAATGATTGCTTTGATCATCCTTTGTCATCGTCTCCACTCATGAATATGGTCAAAGATATGCATGAAGTTAGTTTGACGAAGGGAGGTCAAGAGTTCAGCACCCGTCTCGTAGCGAATAGGTAGTTGAAAGTGCGTGAGGAAAGACATGGCAAGGGATTTGAAATCATGAAAAGAAGCACGTGGTAGTTCAATATACCACTTTGTTTCAAAGCCCATAAGTGTTTGTTGGAAAAGACGCAAAACGTATAGAATCATCCATGAGGGAGTTTGATGAACACCACAAATGGAAAGTCATTACATGGTTATTTGGATCTTCTCCAAGTTTTCCGTCAAATTTTGGAATATCAGAAGGAAGTTTAGCTAGAATAACTAGCCAAACCGGTGAATGAAAAATAGGATCATTGGTTAACCGAAACAAGTCTGGGAGATCAAGAGTCACAAGGAAAGGTAGTTGTCGATTAATCTGCGGATGATATTGGTGTGGCATAGGAACACTAGTAGGACCATAAACTAGGTTAGGTGGATAATTGTAACCATTAGGTCCTCCTACATATGGTTGTTGTTGACCAGGATAAACAGGATTCGATGATGGATGAGAAACATTTTCATAACCCGGTGGGTTCTGAGCATTATAAGCCGGGTGATTTTCTTGCCCATAAGGACGATAAACATTTTTCCCTTGAGGAGGGTAACAAGTAGATCTCAGAGGTAGATACACATTAGGGGGAGGATAAACATTAGACCCTTGGGAAGGATAAGGTTGTTGTCCTTGAGGAATCTAGGTGGTGTTTGGGACGCCTGGATAAGGTTGTCCATAAGATGGTCTGGACAGAATAGGATTTGATACTCCTCCTTGTGGGTTATGATATGAGTACCCCCTAACATGGGGTTGGGTAAATGTGCCTCCCGAAGATACTCCCTAGGATTTTGAAGGGTTTCCAACAAACGAAGGTTTCCCCCTGCCAGTGGTGGATTAACAACCAGGGTATGACTGGCAAAGGGAGGTTGCCCTCCAGGAGAAACATGAAAAGGGGGTTGTCCCCCGGGAGGGGTAGGCCCACCGTAGAATGGTGGTCTTCTAGGAGGGATAGGTCCGCTAGATGGTGGTTTCCCTCCAATCGGTTNATGTGGAGTTGTAGAGTGAAAGTTTGTAAAAGTGGGGGTAGGGATCGAAGTGCCTTGGGAATGAGTAGAGGTGATGAGTCCAGCATTAGGATGGACTTGTGTTGACATAACAGTAGGGTTAATGACCTGATCGATGGGGTGATTCATATTTTGACCGGATGGTCCCGTTTCAACAGGAGGGTCATGAGGAGGAAAGGGTTGTCGAATGGATTCAAAAATGCTCATAGAGATCGCATCCTGATGAATTCCTCCATACAGAATGCGCAGGTGTGGGATTTGTATCTACTGCAGTGGTAGGACGAATAGGAGTCCTATACTCATCACCAAATATTGGTTTTGTGGATCCCATATATGTTTCGGTAAAATCTCTCTCGAGTAAATGTGGGACCTCTTCGTCTATGACATTCCCAAGGGAGTCTAAATGAAGCAAAAGTGGTTCGAGAGGGGTTGCCAACATAGATGTAGTGCGAGGAGTGGGATTCTCAACCGTAACCAAAGCACCTTCTAGATTGTCTAACGGAGGAGTAACAACACTCCCAGCATCAAATTGATTTTCTACCTCTCCACGGTAGTTGTCTTCTGGAGGGTTAGGAGGTAAGGGTCGGTAGCCTTCCAGAGGCAGCCCTTGAATCCTACATGATCGGGGAAGACCTTTATCATCTACAGGCTCAATTTTGGATAATAACAGTACATGCTAAAAATCTAGGGCCAACTAATGAAAAGAAATAGCATACGCTAATAAAATCTAGGAATCAAAACCAAGCAAACAAAACTTCTCTCGATGATCGTATTAGTTGGTGATGAAATCCAACATCGCGTGATCAAGTCAATAAGGGGATAGGATATGGTGGAACAGTTATAATGGTGACATTCTTAACGGACTTTCACCTTGGTGCAAGCTTCCATGCAGTAATTGTGGATTTACCCTCCAAGGATCCCGAGTGAGTTTGACCAATGTTTGTTCCAAGTATAGTGAGACTTCCCTTCACTGTCAGCTTGTGTAAGTACCTAAAGATTATGCAAACTAAGGACACCAAATCGCAGTTAGCCCCTAGGCAGGTACAGTCGATAGTCTGATCTGAACGTATGGGCAGGATAACAAGTCAGAAATCAACTCGAGAGGCTCCCACACATAATCGTGGGTATACCCTCAAGTGACACCCAATATACGATCCGACCACTACAAATATTTGAACCACGGAGGGATAATCTTTGTAATTCTCTCGAATGCGACCTCATGTGTAACCCCTGTGTGAGAGGAAGATCCCAGAAATCCTATACGACAATTGGATTTGACTCTCCCTATCTCATGATGCTAATGTTTGTTTTGAAAACTTTGGAGAGTTGTACTCACGGCCTAATCCAAAGTACTAGTCCTAGTCTAATGTTGGTGGAATATTCTAAAAACAAAAATGTTCTAGATAAATTTTAATTAGCGGTAATTTTGCAGTTGTTCTTTACTCAAAAGGTGTATGAAAGTGAAATTGATGGTGTTATGACTCAATTCCCAAAAAATGCATAAAATATGATAAGCAAGTGTTTCTTTCGATGAATGCCTATTTAAGGGAAGGATAAAAGTTGTTTTCACTATCAAACACTAAGATGCAATGTCCTTAATCAATTGTTTCTCAATCAAATCCAATGCAATGCTAAAAATTTCAGAAATGCCTTCTAATATCCAAACCAATCACTAAAATATGTCCTTTTGCTTATATTTGAATGATAATCAAATGTAAAACTTCTAATGTCAATCAAAATTCAGGATTAAACAATTAGAAGCAAACCTCACACAAACAAAAATACACTCTTGTTGTGAATAAACAAGAAGGACAAAGATAACCAAATTTGCAAACAAGAACCAAAAAATTCTCAAACAAAAGAGAAATGTTGGAAAACTGACCTCAAAGATCAAATGGAAAGGTTCACATACCTTTGGATTTCCTCGCAAAAGCTTCCACTCAGTCAGAGAAATGAGGAGAAAATAGCAAGTTAACTCTAGGTCAGCAAAGACAAAGAGTGACTTCAATGCAAGAAAAAAAAATGTCAAATTTCCAAACAAGAAGAGATCAATTCTTATAAAATAGGGAGTTGAAGGCCAATACCAAGATGTACTGAGAGTATGAGACTCTGAGCAAGTGCAAAAAACAAAAACTGAACTCAGAAATTGAAAACCTAGAGGATTTTTCACAGAAAAGGGGGTAGCGCTCTGGTGTAAGGGGCACCAAAGTGTTCCAACGCTCTGTGTAAGACCACCAGGAAGTGTTAACGCTATGATAACAAGGGCAAGGGAGTGCTCTGCTTCAAAATTTTATAAAAATGCCCAAAAACTCAAAAAATCAAGCAAACTCAATCAATCAGGGTGAATAAGATGAAAGAAAAAGGCAATCAATCAGATCTAAGAATCAAAAATATAGTATGGAGAAGGTCAAATGAGTGGGAAAAGGGCCAAAACAAGATCTAGGAAAGGAAACAAAAATCAGAGCTCCTCCCCAATGGAGTCGCCAATTTCTGTTACAGGTGAATGCTCCTGCGGACAAGCAGATTCCCTCTTGGTCTCTAGACTCCTAAGGCCAAGACAGAAAATTTCTTAACATGGACACTGACATCCTTTTAGGTCTAATCAATTTAATATATGAAGGATAAGAATAAATATGTGTACCTCATTAACGACGTTTGTCCTTGCAAAGTCCAGGCTAAGCTGTAATCCTGAGCTCCTCGATAGGTCCTATAGAACAAACAAAGATACAATGGACTTCCTATTCTACTGAGATTAGCTCAAATATAGATCTATCTACTAAAGACAGACTCATGTGGAACAAACATAAGTTTGAAAGAAACAGGCCAAGCATTGATATATTGATGAGAACAAGTAAAAGTACTTACAATCCTTTGATGAAGGTGCAGCATCTTCTTCCAATTCTCCTTGTCCAACCCCTTTGCTCAAGTAATCTACACTGATTTCTTTGATGACATCTCACTTATGAGATCATAAGTTTCACATCTCCAATCTTTTTTGTTCATACCACTTATAGGATCATAAGTTTGGTATCAATCTTTGGTCTCTCCTCCTCCTTTCACCATGAGGAGGTCTCCTTATATAACCTTGGAGAGGCCCAACCACTTGAGAGATCTTTGGGATAAGTTGAGGATTCTTATTTTTCAGTTGAGGATATTCCCTAAGATCATGCCTTAACCTTCTATTCGAATTCAACCACCTTTAGAAATTGAGGGGATTCTTCCCTGTTTTAGCTCAACAAACCAAACATTCGCTCAAAAAAGGTAGCACTCCCCCAAAAGGGTACACAGAATGTTTGAGCGCTCCCCCAAAGAGGCTAAAGGAGCATTGGCACTCCCTGACAATGGGTAGGGGAGCATTGCCCTCCAAAATCCATTTTTGAGTGGTTCTTTTAGTGGCAAAAGACTTGTACTCCCTGTCAACTGATTTCTCTTCTTCAAAACTAGTCTTTGAGGTGTCTTAAGTGTCCTTATGATGTCATTAGAGGCATGACATAGGCAAGATGGCAGTATGATTTTTGTGACACTTGCGACACTTGTGATCAAGATGCGACACTTGCGAACAAGATGTGACACTTACAACACTTATAATGATGACACTTGTGACACTATTGAAGTGAGCAATTTTGAGGTGTAATAGGAGGCCAGGGAACCATGGGTTATCAACCAAGGCACTCCCTAAGGGAGGCCAAGGAACGATGGGTTCATGAGAAAGGAACTCCCTGAAGGAGGCTTAAGGACCATGGGTTCCTAAAAAATTCACTCCCTAAGGGAGGCCAAGGAACGATGGGTTCCTGAAAAAGGAACTCATCAAAGGAGGTTAGGGAACCATGGGTTCCCAAACAAGGCACATCCTAAGGGAGGCCACCGAACAATGGGTTCCTGTAAAATTCACTCCTTGAAGGATATCAAGGAACCATGGTTTCCTGAACAAGGCACTCCCTAAGGGAGGCCACAGAAAAATTGGTTCTTTGGAAAGGCACTCCTTGAAGGAGGCCAGGGAACCATGGGTTCACAAACAAGGCTCTCCCTAAGGGAGGCCAAGGAACGATGGGTTTCCGAAAATGACACTCCTTGAAGGAGGCCAGGGAACTTATGGGTTCCCAAACAAGGCACTCCCTAAGGGAGGCCATAGAAAAATGGGTTCCTGAGAAAGGCACTCCTTGAAGGAGGCTAGGTAACCATGGGTTCCCAAACAAGGATCTCCCTAGGGGAGGATAAGGAACAATGGGTTCCTGAAAAAGGCACTCCCTAAAGGAGGTCAGGGAACTATGGGTTTCCAAACAAAGCACTCCCTAAGGGAGGCCAAGAAACAATGGGTTCTTAAGAAAGGCACTCCCTAAAGGATGTCGAGGAACCATGGGTTCCCAAACAAGGCGCTCCCTAAGGGAAGCTAAGGCACAATGGGTTCATGAAAAAGGAACTCCCCAAAGGAGGTCACAGAACTATGGGTTCCCAAAAAAGGCAATCCCTAAGGGAAGCCACAGAACAATGGGTTCTTGTAAAACACACTCCTTGAAGGAAGTTGAGGAATCATGGGTTCTCAAACAAGGCACTCCCTAAGGGAGGCCAAGGAATGATGGGTTCTTGAAAAAGGAACTCCCTAAAGGAGGCCAGGGAACTACGGGTTCCCAAACAAGGCACTCCCTAAGGGAGGCCACGGAACAATGGGTTCCTGAGAAAGGCACTCCCTAAAGGAGGTCAGGGAACCATGGGTTCCCAAGCGAGGCCATGGAACAAAGGGTTCCTAGAAAAGGCACTCCCTAAAGGAGGTCGCATTGCCCTTATGGGGGTAACTAAAAATGACCAATGTTGAGGACCTTGCGACAAGAATTAATGAAACTATCTTGGTGGATCATTCTAATTAGGCCATGTGGCTTGTATTGATGTCTGGGGGAACTGGACACAAGGCAGTGCTATAATGGTTCCCATGAAGGGTATATTGTGAGCTAGTGTTGTTCCGAGAGCTAGGTCTTATGGAACTAAGGTGGGAAGTGGTATTTCCCCTTGTACTATCATATGAGGATTGGGGAAAGGGTTGTTGACAAATACCCAAGATGATGGACCAAAGGTATAACAGTAGGCATTTTAAAGTTAAACATCCACCAAAGAGGATCTAAAATAGTGTATCAAATCCATTGTTTTGTGTGATATATTGGGGGTTTTGGGACTTTAAACTGTGTGGCAACATCTCCCATATGGGCATGATTGGTCATCATGGAACTGGAGTCTTCGATATCCCTATCAGTGAGAAGAGATGTTGTTAAGCCCTAATATTGGCTCATTACCCCTTAATTGGGGCATATTATATTAGTAATGTTATTTTATTTATGTCAGCTTTAGGCCATTAGTTGTAATTATACATCCTAGTCTCCTATAAATACCAAGGAGACATTTTCATTTTGAATCATCTTGTACTTGAACATTTAAGTGGGGTAAAAGGAGGTTGCCCCCTCGAAGAGGCTTATTATCTTAAATTATCTCTCTTTCAAGGTGTTGAGTACTTTTCTGAGGATTTTCTATGCTATATTGATATTTGGTTCTTAACATATGGTATCAGAGCTCAAGGTCTTGGGGTTTCGCTGCTACATCTAAGATACCTTGGAATTTTTGCTATAACTTTTTTTATACAATGTTTCAGAAGAAACGGCTTGGAGAATATTTATTAGACGGCTCAAGGTACGTTGGGCTCAAATTTCAGCTCCTGAGGCCTTATACTTTTGGAGATACAGCCTGTACAAGATAGGGTTCTGGAATCATCCTGAACTGAGTCATTGTGTCATTTTTGCTATAAAAACTTTTATGTAATGTTTCAGACCCTGAACTCTAGAGTCTATTTACAAAAATTAGTAAGGTATTTTTGGTAAAAATTTCAACTTATGGGTCATCTTAAATTTGTAGATACACCCTGTGTAAGATAGGGTATCTGACTAGTCCTATTGACTAGTCCAAGGAAGGTGTTCCAGGTAAAACAATCATAAATTCTTCCTAGAGTATCCAAATTGCATGGGATTTGTTTCATTAGATTGTGGACAGTCTATAGTATTTTTGGTGCGAGTTTCAGAATGTTATATCAATTATTTTGTTTGGGGCATGCTATACAAGTGAGATCTCTTGGAAAGGCCAAAAATCGGCAAGTTGTGGGGAAGTGACCGTAAATTCCACCTGGCACATCCAATTTTGATCAGACATGTGGCATTGCATAGAAGAAATATCAGAGAACTACATAAAATAAATTTTCATACCTAGAAGGGCCGAAACTTGGGAGATACAACAGAAGAAATATTGTCTAGTAGAACCACCTCACAATAAAGGTTTGAAAGTGATACTTGGCCAACATGCCAACAAAAAAGGGACCTTCTACACCAAATAAGCCTCCAGAAAATCCTACTTGGACTCTTGATGAAGGTGAAGAAATGCGTAGGGACATAAATGAACTACAAAATAAGATGGATTCAATGGAAGCTAAGATGGATTCAATGGAAGCTAAGTTGGATACTAATATGGATTCAATGGAAGCTAAGTTGGATAC
>JASDQU010101990.1:0-24199 GCA_032191745.1 Picea mariana
TCACAAAAAGTGTGATTTAATGTTCACTTTACCAAAAAGTGACATTTTGCACTTTAACCAAAGTCAAGTACAAAATAGAACATAAAGTACATAGGATAAAGGCAAATGTCTCTCCCACATGTGCTAAGAAGGGATAACACATGGGGAACACCTCCCAAGGTACACAAATCAACACAAACTCCCAGGACCCCGAGACCTTAGAGAGCTATCCTTCCTTGCATAAGGTTTCCAGACCCGAATCGCATGAACCTTCGGACGGTTCTTGGGCAGTCGTCCCTAATCTCAGTCAAGTCTCTGGGTAAAGGTTCGACATGGTTCCAAGGTTTATGGGGTAATCCCTGTAGAAGAGTACTCTCGAGGGGCTTTCCCGGAACATTACGAGAGTTGAGCAAACAAGACAATTCTTGGCGGAGCGAACTCATACACCAAACTTAATCATTTGTACAGAAACCAACGGTGGCATGTAAGCATACACATGCATCCATTATTTCTAGTCTAACACACCAGGCAATCATTCTACACAGAAATTATTATGGGCATATAAACATAAGCATGTATTCATGATATTCAGTTCGAAATACAAAGTATAAAACACTCATCAGATCTACCAGGCGTGATGCAACTGCTGAGAGGGGTGCTCGTTTCCACCCAACCGTAGGCTCAGTGACTCCAAATGGATTTACCACTAGCCACCCCCGAGCTAGACCACGATGCTTTGAGGTTCAATCTCCTACTTCCAGCTCAACAAAAATCAAGGATGAAGGTTACTCTCCTTCTCCTGATGCAGGAAAATAATCCAAGACGAAGGTTACTCTCCTTCTCTTGGTATTCAGAACTCCCTGCGTTTCCAAGGTTTCTCTAGTCTCTTTCGTGATCCCCGTCGCGCGCACTGCTCTCTCCTTTACCACATTTTCTCTCTTGCCAATTTCTGTCTGCAAGGTTGCGTGTGGCACGAATTCCGCCGTCTGTGGTCAGGTCTGAGGGCTGTTACAGATGGGCGGTTCACCCCCATCCCCTCATTAACTCTTGAGGAGCCTCCCCACCTACCATTCTGACGGGAAATCCATTCCAGGATCAGAGAGCTTCTTTGGTTTGTGAGTAAGTATAAACCAGTACAGTACTGACTCGGTGGAAGTTAACGCAACCATTCCAGGTCCCTTCCACCACCTCTCATTAGCCATCGTGGTCTCTTTTAGCACATCCCCCCTCTCAGCGGTCATACAACACATATTCATTATATAATTTACATTCATCGACCTTTTATGCAAAGGTCCGTCAAATCAAATATTCACATCTTTGAGTTTGCCATAGTTCTTGGCCAGCATAGTTATTTTTACAGATTGGGGGAAACAGGGTGTTACACTGTCCTTACCAGACCTTTGGGATCTGCCTAGGAATCATAAGATTCCCTAGGATATAAAATCCTAACGGAGCTACCACTACTAACCACAACTGGCATATACATGCACAAGTACTCTGACATACCTTCCTTACCAGACCTTTGGAATCTACCCAGGGATGATCAATCCCCTAAGATATAAAATCCCAACAAAGCTACCCATTGTTGGTCAGGATACCATAGTATCATCAACATCACTCCCCCTTTCGAGGGAGGTCCTTTCGGATAACACCAAGCTTGTCTCGGAAGTCCTCAAACTTCACACGAGACAGAGGCTTGATCAACACATCTGCAACCTGCTCATTTGTGCCGACATATGGGAGATTTACAACTCCCCTCTGCACCATATCACGAATGTAGTGATACCAGATCTCTATGTGCTTCAACTTATCATGGAACACTGGGTTCTCCGTCATCTTTATACAACTCTGGTTATCACATAGAATCACAGTGGCTTCCATCTCCAAATCGAACAGACCTGTCAACAACTTCCGAAGCCATATGGCTTCACAATTGGCGGAACATGTTGCAATGTACTCTGCTTCTATCATGCTGAGAGCAATACCGGATTGCTTTCTGCTTTTCCATGAAGTTATGGCTGACCCCAAATTGAAACAACATCCTGAAGTGCTCTTTCTGTCTGAAGCATGTCCAGCCCAATTTGAATCAGTATAACCATACAGTCTAAAGTCATGATCTCCAGTATAATAGAGACCATAATCCAACGTACCCTTAAGGTATCTCATCACATGCTTTGCAGCCACAAGGTGAACACGTCTGGGTTCCACCAGATACTAACTCAAGGTGTTCATAGCAAAGCATATATCTAGCCTGGTATTCATCAGATACATCAACAATCCAATAATCTGTCTGTATAGAGTAACATCAACCAACTCTGACAAAGTATCAACCAGGAGCTTCAAATTCGTTTCCATGGGTGTGTTCATGGATTTACATTCCAACATGTCAAATCTCTTCAGTATTTCAACTACATACTTCCCTTGGTTAAGGAAGATCTTCTTTAGGCTCTGCCAGACTTCAAGACCTAAGAAATAATGCATCGGGCCTAGGTCTTTCATCTCGAACTCTATAGCGAGCTTCTTCTTGCAATCTGTGATGGGATTTTCTTCTCCAGTTAGGAATAAATCATCCACAGAGTAGTAATATAACTGGCTCATCATTCATAACCTTGAAGTAAAGGTTAGGATCAACTTTACTCTTGGTAAAGCCCAAGCTCGTCAGGAAACTATCTATTTTGCCATACCAAACTCTAGGAGCTTGCTTCAACCCGTACATGGCTTTCTTCAACCTGCAGACATAAGTCTTTCTATCTTCAACTTCAAACCCTTGTGATTGTTCTATATACACTTCTTCTTCAATAACGCCATTTTAGAAGGCTATTTTCACATCCATCTGGTGCAACTTCCACTTCATTTTGGCTGCAAGAGCTATGATGGTTCTGATAGAAGTGTATCTGGCTACATGAGCAAATGTTTCTTCATAGTCAATACCTTCCTTTTGAGAAAATCCACGAGCCACAAATCTTGCCTTATATTTATCAATACTTTCATCTGCTACATGTTTTATTTTGTATATACCACATCTTTGTTCTTTGGTCTGGGAACTAATTCCCATACATCATTCTTTATAATGGACTGGTATTCTTCTGTCATGTCGTCCATCCATTCTTTCTTCTGAACGGCTTCCTCAAAGAAAGTAGGTTCCTTCTCTACGAGATCACACATTAAGGCCATATAGCTGGAGAATGGTTCTTGCTTTGTCTCATGGTTCCTTCTGGGGCACCATACTTCTCTGCATCTTGAATAAGTTCTCTTGCCCAAGCTAGCTTTCTATTGTGAGAGATTGTCATACGGGGAGGTTCTTGAGATTCTATCATATCATGATCTTCTGGAATCTCATCATCAGGGTTAGTTGTAATTTCCTTCACGGGTTCTGCAACTCTTGGAGCTACAGGTTCTTCTTCATATACTTCTCCAAGCTAACATTTCCTTGATCTTTTGAGTGCTGCATCTTCATCAAAGGTCACATCTCTACTGATCTCAATATGATGGTAACCTGGTATGTAAATTCTGAAGGCTTTAGAGACCTCACAGTCTAAGTCACAGAGTTCACCGAACCTAAAGCTTGAGGTTCAAAATTCGATGAACCTCAAGGTTCGCCGAACCTAATTCTGAACCTGAACGAACTTGAATGCGCTCCTGAACTCGAACCATGGGACAAATTTGAAGGAGAATTTCATTGAGGTTTGGGATGAGGTTTCATTACAGTTCAATATATATAGTCGAACCTGAAGCCGAACCTCATCCGAACCTTATTGGAAAATTCGAACCTGAATCGAACCTAATCGTTGCCGAACCCGAAATTGAATCTGAACCATGTGACTTAGCTCACAGTATCCAACAAATATTCCCTTCTTTCCTAAAGGATCCAACTTAGTTCTCTTTTCTTTTGGAATGTGTACAAATACTGGACAACCAAATATTTTTAGATGGCTTACTTCTGGCTTCTTTTCGATGAACATTTCTTCGAGAGTTTTAATCTAAGTGCACTATGGGATAATCTGTTTTGAACATATACTGTTGTTCTTGTCGCTTCAACCCATAAGTGCATTGGAAGATCTTGATCGTGAATCATAGTCTTTATTGCTTCCATAATTGTTCTATTCTTTTTTTCTGCTAAACAATTTTGTTGACGATTATAGGGAGTGGTGAGCTCCCTCTTAATCCTGGCATCTCTGCAAAAGCTTCCGAATTCATTTGAAGTGTACTCTCCTCCATTGTCTGACCTGAGTATCTTGATTTTCCTTTCGGAGAGGTTTTCTACCAAGGCTTTGAATTCCTTAAACTTTCCAAGTACTTCATCTTTTGATTTCAAAAAATAAACCCAAGTCTTACGAGAGTAATCATCAATAAAGGATACATAGTACACATACCCTCTTAGAGAGGTTGATGGCATTGGACCGCATACATTTGAGTGGACAAGTTCCAAGATTCCTTCTGCTTTATTGTCGCTCTTTGGGAAAGGATTCTTTATGTTCTTTCCTTGTCCACATCCCTTGCATACACCTTCATGATCAACCTTTAATTCCGGTAAACCTGTAACTACCTTGCTTACATATGGTAAGGCTTTGTAGTTGATGTGAGCTAGTCTTCTATGCCAGAGTTCACAAGGACTTTCAGTAGAGTGAGTCAAGGCTACATCTGAGTGACCTTTTAATTTGTACAATCCGCCTTCTTTTGTTCCAATAACAACTGCATCTTCTATAGTTTTTCCTTTAGGCCACATAAGAACTTCACCATCCATGAATGCAACCTTGAAACCTTTCTCATCTAGGGCTGAAATAGAAAGTAAGTTCTTTGTCAAACCTGGTACATAAAGTACATCCTTCATTCTCATCAGAGTTCTTGAATCAAGTTTGTAGGTGGATTCTCCCATTCCTTTGATAGGGTAATGATAATCATCTCCAAGTGAAACTTTCTGGGGGAAGTCCTTTTCTATAAGGCTAGAGAGAATATCTTTCTGACCTGTCATGTGCTTAGATGCACCACTATCTATGAGCCAAGTGTCCTCTCCAGGTGTCAGATCCTGAGAGGGAGGAAAACAAAACATAATCTTCAATCTCTTCTTTAGTTAACTTCTTGGGTGGCTCATCATCTTTAGCTGCATGGGCATGATGTCTTTTGTTATTTCTCCTCTTGTATTCTTCCCTTCTGGTAGGACAGTTCTTAGCAATGTGTCCCATCTTATCACAATGATAACATTGATAGGAGGAGAAATCTTTTCCCTTTCTTTGCCCTTATGATATTTCTGGAATCTCTTTGGAGAGTGAGATTCTTTATGAAAGTGGGTCTCCTTTTGAAAATGAGACTTTTTCTTTTCACCCTTAGCATGAGCAGCTAGGGCTTGATCTTCATCTCTTAATAGGATGACTTCTCTGTTGGCCACTCTTGCTTCTTCTTGAACACATTCTTCCCATAAACTATCAAATTGGAGTTTCTCTTTTCTTGCACAAATAGTTTAGATGAAGGCATCCCAAGGTCTTGTGAGACCACTAAGAGTTGTCATCACGAGTTCATCTTCATCTAAGTTGTCTCCAATTGCCTCTAACTGTTCCTTGAATTGAGAAACCCTAGAGAAATAGTCTTGAACTGTTTCTCCTTTTTGCATCTTTGTATTCTTGAGTTGGGTTCTCAAGTTCATCTTCCGGTTGATGTTCTTTCCTTCATACATTCTGGTTAGGGCATCAAACATATCTTTTGGAGTATTCTTAGAAGACACTTGAGGGATCAAGTGGTCTTTAATAGAGTTTGCAATTATCCTTTTAGCCTTAATCATATCCTTCTTGTACTTCTCTTTGGCTACATCTTCAGGTTCCGGTACATTTTCTTTTATGAATTTTGCAAGGTCATTCTCTTCAAGAATGAGTCCAATTTTGTATTTCTAGGCATGAAAATTTTCCACACCTTCTTACTTGTCAACAAGCTTGGTGCTTGCAGACATCTTGACCTGGAGCTAAGAAAATGACCAGAAAATGAAAGTGCTCAAAAATCGAAACTGAGCTTACCAGGAGATGCGCTAGGCTGAGACGAGTTTGTTGGAGCTGTCTGTTTCAAAAAATTCCAAGTTTTACCCATTGAAACTTGACCTACGCAATTTTGGACTGGTACTTCTGGTACCGGTTCTAGTTTTCTGGTACCAGTCAAAACTAGGGTTTGAATTTCCAGAGAATATAGCCACTAAAAAAGCCTACTCAAGCTGCCAAAAGATGCGCTAGGGCAAGGCGCACTTCCCAAGATAGTTTTTGGTCAAAAATTCCTCTTCAGTAAAAAGCCCTAATTTTCTTGTACGACAACAACGACGTTTTTAGATACCCAATGAAAGATGCTCTACTCAGTTGAGCTTTGATACCATGTTAAGTTTTAGTGTTGTTATTAGGTTATTTCCAAATTACATGATCATTCAATGCATTTCCAAAACAACAACATAAAGAGGATCACTGAAAGAAACACAATCACAAGGTACGCAACATTTTATCCTGGGAAACCCTCATGGGGGAGAAAACCTAGCAAAAACTTCCTCAATAATAGATTGCCAATACAATGCCAAGACTAAGACCAAAACACCAAAGATAAACCAAGACTGAGCATGCGCCTCTCTTCTTCCTCCTGCAATTACAACTGCCTTCAAGATATGCACACTAGATGAGTGAGTGTAAGTGTGTATAAGTGAGGCACCATCTTCACATATAAATACTAGTTGAGGAGGCGCTAGGGTTATGTCTCTTCACTTAGTGGGGCCGACTTCTCCTAGAAGTGGTTAAAACCACTTTATAAGTACTAGGGGCCAACTTTACAAATACCACTATACAAATGCAATTTGACCAATCCACAAAAGAGGATTTGATCTTATACAAGACCTGACATGATCAATCCGTAAAACGGGATTTGATCTATAAGATAATAACTCATAATTAATTAGAATATTCTTCGAAGTTATAATATTTCAACACGTGTCTCGGCCCTGAGCTCAAAACTTTATCTGCAATCATCTTTATCCACATCAAAATCAAGGTCATTATCAAAACTCGTGAAGAGAGGTCCCTTTCTTGAATTGAGTAGAATGAACTCATCCAAATTACATGACATGGGGATAATCTCTTCGTAAAAAATCTAACCATTCAATGCCTCCAAGCTTATCCTTGCTTTGTTGATCTCACCATTCTCATTTGTGTTCAGGACTTGATCATGTGACTGTTCTATAACTTCCAGATCATGCAACCACATCTTCATAATGTTAACCTCTTCGAATTCTAGGCTACTTTCTTCATAGGTCTCACCATTCTCAAGCACATATTCATTTGTGCTGAGAACTCCCCAACCTCTTGGTTATCAAGCTAATCCTCAAGCACAACAATGATGTCATCATATGCTTCAATAATACCCTAATTTTCTGAAGGGACATTATCAACATTTTCTTTAGCGGTTTCCTCATCATCTGGAGAGATATCAAGTGCTTCCTTCCTCACACATTTGTTCCTTGTGAAAAATTGTTGTAAGATCTTCCAAAATCTCTTCATACTTTCCTTTGTCATAATAAGGATCCCATCTTTTGAGGAAAAGGTGGATCAACTCTGCAAATGAAGAGATTTTCCTTGGGCTGCTACAATATTTGATCCACTTCTTTGGATTTCCTTCCAAAGAAATTATAAACAATTTTATCCATACGTTCTCATGCACCACATTAAGTCTTGAGAAAGAGGTCAAGAATGATGAGATGTGTTGGGTAGCTAAAAGAGACCCATCAATATTTGAAAAATTCTTCTCCCAATTTGGAGGGAGTTTATTTGGGCACCCCTGGATCTTCTCAAGATCAAAGGGAGGATACAATTCATGAAAATCCCATGGAACCATTTTTCATCACATACAATCTTTCAACATGAGAAAACAAAATGTATCTTCGTACCTTTTTACTTCGGAGTCACCAAGGTGAGTTGTTAATGCCCAATGATGCTTGTCTCACCTCACACGCACAAAGTCTTCAATATCTGTAAAAAAACAAGGTCTTCGTTCTTCCAATAGAGTCACCAGGAAAAGATCTTCAAGGTTTGAAAACTCTTCCAATGTCGTCTTCTGGGAAGTGAACATTATCCTCGACAACGACGCCAAAAATGTTACCATACAAACTCACAATTWAGGAGATAAAGTCCGAAAAGATCAAGTATGATCTGAGTGAAACTAAGAGGGGACCACTGTCACCTCACCAACCCTCTTTCACACTTTAGGCCGACTCTCCTTCAACTCAAGGGGGGATTCCCTAGGTTAAGATTTCTAGGGTTTTAAGGTAATGAAACTCAAGGTGATATGAAGAGTAAACCCAACAAAATCGTTTTGAAATAGTTTTAGGGTATGAAAGATGATGGGAGGACCGAAGACTAGTGTCTTTTCATTGGGCATATGGGATCAACTGGATCTCCTTTGAGAATATAAAGAATGGATACCAGGTGATGACTAAGGTTGTCCACTACTAATGTTAGAAGATCCTCCTATAGGGTGATGACTAGGGTTGTCCACTACTAACCCTAGAAGATCCTCCTATGTCCTTTTTACAAGCTCCAAGGCAACTTCAAGGCAAGGTTCTCCACTAGAACTCTTCCTAGGGTTTACAAGATAGGATTCATCCAAGAAAAATACAAGGAAAATGCGCCTTCACCACTTGATAAGAACATTTGCACTTAATACAACCAACAAATAAATCCACAAGAAATTAAAAAGTACACTTACTAGGTAAATCCTTGTTCATCCATAAACCCTTGCCATGAATCATCAAAGAAATTGCAAAAATCTCCACAAATTGTCTCCTCAATGAAGGCGCCTTAGTCTTCCATCCATAGCACAAATCCAAGACAAAAGTACTCCAACAAATTTCAATAATTTCAAACTCGCTAAGGGATTTCTTCCCCAATCTAACCATGAGAAAATGAGAGGAAGTGCATCTCTATTTAGAGGAGATGCTCAACTTCCTTTACATTATAATATTAATTTCCTAGGCTAAAAACCCTAATCTAGCCTAAGAGGGGCAAAAGGCCCTCTTCTTCAATTAATTAATCTAAAATACAATTAATGTGGGCTATTCATGCCATATATACAGTTCTACATAAAAAAAAACCTCAAAACAGGGCCACCTCCATCAAAGAAGGGTTTTTGCTCATAGCATCCAACCTCCAAAGGCCCTTCAATCACATACATTCTTCAGATGGTCCTTCCAAAGTGTATAGGTCATCCCTCCAAGTCTTCTCAAATTAAAAAAAAGGGCGCTACTCAAGTCCATATCAACATCAAGACCAAAAAGAGGTCGACCCTAAGCCTTACACAGGTCGGCCCAAGCAAAATTTTAGTGAGTATGTTTGTACCTAAGCTGAATGAAACAGGGAAACGTTTCTAAGGTTCCGAAACCAGGACAATACGAAACAGGCCCTCAAAAATGGAAACGCCAGGGGAAACACTGGAGGAAATGCCGTATATTAATTAAAATAAAAAACATTATAAAAATAAAAAAAACATTATATTGCAAGAAAAACATAATGATACACATAAATGACATTTTAGAAGGAAAACCATATCCATATTAACTCCCATAGATGATCAATATCATTCATTACATGATGCAAGTAGCAAAATACAAATTTAGCCTTTATAGATGAGGCTTTACATCCAAAATCAACCTTTATAAATGAGGTTGTATGTGCTGAAAATGAAAAAAAACATGAGCTAAAGGAAACTACAATTACATATCCTAATACATATCATAATGATCCTCATTCTCATCATAAAAAATAGAACAAGATGCATGTTCAGCAGAACTAGAGCCTTGATGGGAAGAAGAGGCAATTTGAATTCCACTTCCACTTGCATCATCAGCAATATCAAGAGCAACAAGAGAGAGCTCTAAGTCTGGGTTTTCTACATCCACATCCCACTCTTTATGAGGCCCACTTGTATGTTCTTCACCCTTGTGAGACACAAGGCAGAGGTTTGAATGCACATATACAAGATCCTCAGCCTTCTGTGATCCCAACCTGTTGCGCTTCACGGAATGAATGAAACCATAGGTGCTCCAATTCCTTTCTGTTGATGAAGAGCTTACCACTTGTGATAGAATACGAGTGGCAAGGCTATGCAAATATACACCATTTTCCCCAAGACAAGTCCACCATTTAATTGGGTTCATGGTGCTTCTCTCCTCCAAAGCTGAGATGCCTGCAAAATCCTCTAATCCAACAACAAAACAAGCAAATTCCTCCCTCACCTCTATTTGTTGAGAAGATGGAAACAACCACTGGAAGGATTTTTTCACTCCTGTGGCCACCTCCTTGTCCTTATGTGGGGCTTTCTTCTTCCCATTGCTTTGAGCAATGAACTCCTCATCATAAAATTTGGGATTTAGAGCATGTGCCAAACTGTGCAATGCAGTGTTAAAGCCATTCCACCTAGTAACAATGATGGACCTCACATGCTCAACAAAATCAACCTCAACAAAAAATAGAGTGGGAGCCTCCGTGTAATAATTTCCGCGGTTTTCTCAACCATAGTACATGCCATCATAAATCTCTCCTAGGAAAGGTTTGTCTGTGTCTGCATCTTGGAGAAGCTCAAATGCAGGTAATGTAAACTTGAGAAAGAATTCTACCTTTATCCACCAATCCTCATCAATCAACACCCTCCGCACCATACTTCCTTTCTCTAAATCTGCCTGTCTCCACTCAGCCCAAGTCACACCCACCACCATACTCATCAATGCACTTTTGACCTCAACAAGGCGATGCAACGTGATGAAGTTTGAGGCATATCTTGTCTCAACAACTTTGAGCAACTCCAATTTGGAGTATTCTTGATACATTGCTTGAGACTGGTGGTGGTTGGTGATGAATTTAATGATCTCCCTAGCTTTCCCTATGACCTCCTTAATCCATTCAGTTTTTGCCTCAATCTCTTCTCAAATGAGATTTAAATTATGGACAATGCAAGGAGTCCAAAAAATATGATAATATCTACTCTCAACAATCAAGCCTGCAACTTTGCAAACGGGTGCATTATCTGTGATAACTTGCACCACATTTGTTGGCCCTACTTGTTCAATAGAAGAAATTAAAATATCAGCAATAAATTTGTTATCTTTTACCTTGCCAGAGCAATCTTCTATTCTTAAGAACATCACTCTTGTTGGTGATGATGCAATAACATTGACCAAGGGCCTCCGCTTTGTATCAGTCCATCCATCAGAGATAATGGAAACCCTTGTGTCGGTCCATGAGCTACGAACTGGTTTGAGAATATCATGAATCAATGCCCTCTCTTTCTGGAGCAACATTGTTATGAGTTTTTCATAGTTTGGCCCCTTGGAACCTTGAGGAGCCTCGTTAATTGCCTTCACCATATCCTTCCAATAGGGGGACCGAACCACATTAAATAGGATGCCACATGTAAATATGGCCCTTGCCACTCTTGATTCTGTTTCTTCTCTCTTTTGATTGTTGAACATCTTCATCAATATGTTGTCTATAGCTGCACCTCGTCCTCCAGGGTCTTTGGATATCTCGTTTTCTACCTCTAGCGCCCTCCTCTTCCTTGCTTCATGAACAATCCTTGGCTCATTGCTAACACCCAAGGAAGGAGGATGCTTGCTAGTGCCATGCATAGCAATCTTGGCTCTATTATCCTTAATTTTTTGAGCATCATCATGCTCTTTCTGGAATTTATCCCTCACCTGTAGATCAAGAGTATGTGGACAACCTTCAATACCCTTCCCTTCATGCAAAATGTGATCCTTGACTCTTGTGTAAGATCCCTTGAAGGTCCTATCCTTCTTGCATAAATTGCACCTCCATTCCCATGAACCTCCACCAGTACCTATAGCCTTGACCTTGGTAACATGCCTCCAAAGAGGATAGTATTCTTGTTGCTTGCTTACTTCAGCAGCTCTAGGGGCAGATGAAACAACACTTTGAGAAGCCATGAATGCTGCAAAAACAAGAAGAAAATCTATTCACCAAACAAAACAAAAATTTGCTAATGCTCACCAAGAGAACAAAGAAATCTGCTAAGCAAACATAAAAGAAATCTACTCACCAAATAGAAAAGAAATCTGCTCACAAAAACCACACACAATCTCCTTGTTGTTGTTGTAGAAAGCTCCTCTTGCTAATGAAAGTGTGAGGAATGAGTGAAGCACGTGGTTTCTTATAGCAAAGGAAGGAGATTTAGGGTTTCTATTAGTTTCTAGAAATTTCTTTTTGAAATGAAAAAAAAGGGAGAAAATCAATTTTACTCTCATTGGAGAATATAGAAAAGGCAAAAAAAAATATAATTGATTGTTCGCCTCTAAGATGCTTTAGAACGCCCGAAACGTCGATTGTATGGGCCAGTATGGCCAGGAAACGTCGTCGACTGTACCGTACGACGTTTCCAAATAGGGGAACGTTGTACGGTACGGTTGGCAACATTTCCTGGCCGTACCATACCCGTACCAACATTTTGCTTCGTTTCAGGGGGGACAGGGGGGGTAGCATTTCTTGCAACTTGGGTTTATACACACCCATATATATACAACAACCTATTTCCTTCAAATTATTTTCGGTCTGCTATGCAACTCAGATTCAAGGATAAGTCGCACATCTGATCTGAGAATGTGTCATTCATTTGATGTCTTGCAATCATTTCAAATCAGTGTATCTTTTGCAATACTGACAATGCTGAAAACACCTTCAAAATATCTCTATCTACACTAGTTCTCAGGGAAAAAGAGACCATCCAAGAAGCTAATCAAAATGATCACGACTTATTTTACTGTGAATACATATAGAGTTGGTTATGTCTTCTTCAAACAACTCAGTCGTATAAGAGTTCGTTGTTCTGCTACAGGACGTGGTTATAGTGTGCTAGAAATTGTGGAGTGTTGTTATCCCAGATTCATCTTTCCTTTCTGCTCCCAATTTAGCAATGATGCCACCACTGGCTAGAACTACAATGAGAGTTGTCTTTTCTTTGTTTACAATCCAAACAATAGAAAATGCAAGACTTCCTTGGGCTTGGGGGGGGGGCGGGCAAGAAGGTCACTATTTATATGCATGGCAACTCATTTACACTTCAAAGAAACCATGATCATCGTCACATAGACCTCAAAAATGAGACCGTGTTTACCTTATGATGAAAGAAAAATTGAAGGTTCATGTTACAACATCTATCATACTAACATCATGGATTATTTCTTACATGATCTCTCAAACAATCCTATGCAAACCAAGGGGTAACATCTCCCAACACCTTTTGTGATACCCAACAGGTTGGTGGGTAACAAGGCATAAAAAAGTAGTGAAAAATACATTGGTTCAACTTTTGAGGGGTTACAATCAAAAGCATCCTAGGAACTAGGACAAAAATTTGGTTTATATTCAACACTCTTATAACAGAGAAGTCCATACTTGTACTAGTGAGTCCCCCTTTGAAACTTGTTTTATGTATTTTCCACCTTCACCTTTAGATGTTGTGTATGGGCAGTAAGGAGGAGTTAGAGAAGACAATACAAGAGAAGCATTGAAGGATGAAAAGTTTGTCGATAAGATCAGGCAGATCCATTTGCAAGTCTAGGAGACATTGAAGAAGTCACAAGAAAGGTACAAGGCATGGCATGATCACCACATGATTGAGAAAACATTCAAGGTGGGAGACAGAGTTTAGTTGTCTCTGATCAAAGAAAGTCTTTAGGGTCTTGGTAAGAAAATCAAGGCTCTATGGTGTGGTCCTTTTGAAGTGTTGGAGAAGGTGGGTGATGATGCCTATAGACTCAAACCACCCTTGTATATGCACATTTACTTAGTGGTGAATGTGGAGAATCTGAAATTCTATGAGCCTTCCATGTTGGATTAGGAAAATGATGAACAAGTCTTACCTAGCATAGAGGTATTAACACCAAAGGCTTAGGTAGGGTTAGTAGAAGATACAATTTTACAGAAGAAGTCTAGAACAACCAGACGAGGGTAGTATGAACTCTGGCAGGTTGCACTGAAAGAACAACTTCCAGGAAAGTAAAACTTCCAGGAAAGTGAAACTTCCAGGAAAGGACAAATGGTACTCTAGGGTGAAGGTAGAGGAAAAATTTCCTCACCTCCTTCAGTAAAAGGTTTTGGGACCAAAAGCCTCCCTAAATGTGGAGTATGATCCAAAATGGATCATTATATATTTTTTCATCTATTTTGGTACTTTATAGGTGGAAAAATTGGAGTTGTTGACTTGTAGGACCCACTTGAAGGGCAGGTTCCCCTTTCAAGATTTGGGGTCCAAAACCTTCTAGAGCCCTATTTGAGGCCTTAAATGGTCATTTTTGGGGTCAAAACTTTGCAAGCATATCTCTCAACCTTTTGATGTTCTGCACTTCAAGAGCTCTGCAATGGCACAAAAATCACCTCAATCGGAGCTCATATCCAGAGGTTGTGCCTTCCATTACTCACATGTGTGGAATTTCAAGATTATTCTAAAGGGTCCAAAACCCTAACAATAATTGGGAGTTGAGGCATGCAAACAATGCTAATCATAACCCTAAATTGCTATCAGACTATGTTAAATACTGGGTTGCTAGGAATGGTAGGGGTTCCATTCTTATTGTATTGAGTATTGTTCCATAGGAGAGCAGAGCATTGAGAGTGGGATATTGAGGGAGATCACGGGAAGAAGAGATCCTATAGCAATGATATTGGCCACAATGTCCATGTAATCTCCATAGTGAGTGCCCCTTTCTTTGTAATTGCATTTCATAATTGAAAAGAAAAGAGCAAAGCAGAGGCCCCACCTTATAGTTGGGTTTTTCCTGTATTGAGTTTTCCTAGGGTACATCTTGTGCTCATTGTGTGGATGGTGTGTCATTGCTTGTCTCTTTCCTTTCATTTTTTAGCTTATTTCGGTAATTTTTGTGTTAAAATTGGAAATATTAAGTCTGCAATCTTCAGTGGAATATTGCGTAGTAAAAAGATTGTAGAATATTATAAGATCTATTGTGACGAATTGTTCTAGTGGAATATCCATGGAATTTTATAGATCAATATACCTCCTCATCCATCTACAAACTCTTAAACGCAAACACAGTAGTGTGGAAATTCTCAAATATAAACTTACAACGCAATTTCCACAGAGAGAACATTGCAACAATTGGAATGTAGTGCCACAAGCTATCGTGATTCATAAATGCATCAAGATGAGTGAATTACATTCTCTGAAAAGAGATGATCTCCAATTAACTGTACCTTGTAACATGTACAATCTATTCTAAGCTTGCTTCTAGCATTGATAAGAAAATTGGCACTCCCAAAGAATGTGTTTTAGAGTTTTAGCTTTGGATCAAGAAAGGCACTTGCCATCAGTGAGACCACTCTTTGCTCATCAGACCTTAGTTGGCAGCCCCTAATAAATAACCAGCCATGCAAATACTCTTGAGTTTGTAAGAGATTCTATAAGATCAAACCTTGCTCAACTTGGCAATCCAACAAAATTCTACATCCGAGGAAGACCACCTTGCATTCAGAATGGGAGCCAAGGGAAACTTCCTATGTATAAGTTGATATAACTTCTTGCTATCATATTCATGAATAAACTTATCATAAGCCCACCACCAATCTCTCCAGATTGGACCATGAATATTATTACTCATTTCCACCAATCTCTCCAGATTGGACCATGAATATTATTACTCATTTTGAATAGATCTTAGTTGGAAGAAGGCTTTGTAGCTCTCTAATAGTAGATCTTTCTAAAGGTAGCAAGGATTTTTTGCGGGCCAAAGTTATCCACTCAAGCCACATTCTTTTTTTGGATCCCATAAGTCTTTTCACAGACAGATTTCCTTCTTGCTTAACGTCTTAGATTAAAAATTAAAGTGAGGGATTCAACAATGGATTGGTAGTGTATCTTCCAACCCCAAATGTGGCAGAAGGAAAGATCCCATCCTCTTAAGTTGGTTGAAAACTCCCAAGACAACCATTTAGCTACATGTTTCCATGACCCCCATATACTTTTGAAGATGAAAGAATCGTGAGTTTTGAAGAGACAGAGCGTTGAAATAATGTCACATAAATCAAAGTGCCCATAAATCTTACAATTGTGTTTTTCCTGGGAAAATCTATAAACTAGGAGTCTTCCAAGGAGCCAAACCATCAATGCACTGAACAATCTATTTTTCTGCAAGGATCTTCCGGAGTAAAAATGTCAATGAAACCAAGTCTTCCTTTTGACTTTGGAAGAATGCAAGCGTGCCATGGTACCATGGGAATGCCTCTATCGCCAACATATATCGCCCAATCAAAAGATATTGAAATTCTCTCAAGCATTCCAAAATGGGACTTACTTGGGAACCAACAAGAGACATAATAAATGTGATTGGCCTACAAAATCTTAGAGATGACTGTTAGCTTACCAACAAATGGGAGATCTTTGAATTGCCAATACTGCAACTTAGCTTGGAGCCTTTTCAAACACCCTTCCCACATAGTGGTAGGGGATAGACCAATTGCAAATGGGATGCCAAGATATCTCACAATGTCACCATCTTGAATGTGCTTCCACGAATGGTGAATGATGGAATCCAACCTGAGGGATCCTCAACACCCATAAACCAAAACTCAATTTTATGGTCACTAATAATTGTTCTTGAAGCAATATAAAAGGTATCCAAACAAGTAATAGAAGAATTTACGGTGGTCTGACACACACATACTAATAGGAAGGAATAGCCTCTGTATCCCTAGGAATCCTGAGCCACGAATGAGTCCTTGGGCATTGGCCTCCTCAAGAAGGTACCCAAGCACATTGACTCCCAAAACATACCTATAATGGACCAATGGACAACCCTGTCTAATAGAATGATGAAGCACAATGTGATCAGAGAAAGAACCATTGATTAAGACCAGTGCTAAGGAATTTGAGATTAAGGATCTAACCATCCTTGTCAAAGAGGGCCCAAAGCCTAATCAATGCAGCATATGCAAAATGAATCCCCATTCAACCAATCATAGGGTTTATCAAATCAATCCCGAGGAAAAGCGAATCCTGGTATGTTTCTCTCATCCATTCCATAGATTCTCAAACAGTAGTTACCCTATCTAAGATGAATCTTCCTTGTATAAATATTTATTGTTTCAAACCGACAATTAGAGAAGTTAATTTTCGGATGTACAATGCAAGAGCCTTAGTAATTATTGTATAGGTTGTATTTAATAATGTGATGGGCTGCCAACCACTAATAATGTCCCTTCCTGAGGTTTTAGAGATCAATTTGATCAACCCCTGATACAAAAGTCAGACAATCTGCCTTGAGCAAACGCTTCCCGTGACCAAATCATCACCCACCGTGTCCCACATGGTCTTGAAAAACTCACAAGGAAAACCATCAAGACCCAAAGATTCACCATTCTTCATTTTATTTAGAGCTATGTACAACTCATCCTTTGATATTTCTTTACTCAGCATATCCCTGTCCATAACTGAAACCTTGGTGGGGACCACTTTTAAACATTATTTTCTAGCATTTCTGATCGAGTCTGTAATGGGCAAATATATTCTGAAAAATGTAAGCCAAACATATTCTCTACCACACAGTACACACAGATCCTCCTCAAGCTTGCCATCAGGTCTTCTAAGGCCTAATTTTTTTTCCATGCATTCTTCCTCATAAGTAAGCATGGAATTTAGATGCTTTGTCACCATCCTCCCATGAAGACGGCCCTAACCCTATCTCCCCTGACCATGTACTCCTCACTGTTGATAAAATGCTCTGACTACTACCTCTTATTGAAGAGAAGTTTTGAGAAGATCCTCTGGAAGAAGCATCTTGATCTTCTCAAGTTCCTGCAGAACTTGTTTAAGCTTGCACTTCTGTTACAAGGAACTGCTCTGCCTACCATGAATAACTTTGATTGTTTTATGTACCGCTGAGTCCCACCATATGATCCACCCCCTATCACCTTGGAGGTGAGGAATGAAATTCCATACTCTGTGAGCAAGGGCCTGGATAGTTTATGCTCCTAACCTCATGCAGAATAGGATATCTCTTTGGGATTGGCTGGCTTCTTCCTTGCCGAGGCTGATTTGGTCTTGCAAGGCAATTTTAATATGATAAAGTGGGCAGTTGACCATGGTCTCCTATTGGTGGGCCTGGAGAAAATAGCTTGGAGCAGGTGTAAGACAGCTCTTCAGATTTATGATCCAATTTGGAAAAAGAATGTCTTGGACTATGGTGTCTGATTTACTTGGTGCAACATGAGGCAGGGCAATCAGCGAATTCAATCTAGGTTGGACAGATTTAGTGGCCCTAAGGAGGATTTTTACCTGTCTTGGAGTTCGGCGACTAATTATCATAGATATGGATGCTGTTGGTCTGATCATCGGCCAATCAGTGTCCATATTCACTGGTTGGGCTCACGAGGACTTAACAACCTCTTCTTTTAAATATAATGTATCCCATTTGGCTTCCAAGGATTTCTGCACCCTTGTCACTGCTTGCTTTTTTACAGATGCAGTAGTTTTGGAATTTGTATCTTATTCTCACATCCTGTTCATCTTTTATATATGAGTGTCCAGAGGAAACGTATGTTTCATTTGTGCTTGGCCCTGTAGGCTGTGGGTTGGGCACGATGCATGTTTTTCCTGTCAACCATTGTAACATTTTTGGCCCATCATCACTGTGCACTTTATTACATTATTGCTAATTTGCTACGAAGTCTTCTAGGCGCAAATCTTCTCTTAGGCATTTATATCTTTCTTTATTGCTTCCAATCTACACTGAGTTTAAAGTGGTCAATTAGAGCAAACATCTCAACTCTGTAATACAAAAGAAGAACAGTTGCATTAACAATTATGGTAACAAAGTATTGAAATCTGCTAGAAAAAATAAAGTAAATTTGATACTTCTTTTCTGGAAGACATTGTTGGCATGCTTAAAAAAATGTTTATTCCTGTTGTTTTCAGGCAATTTTCCAGAGGTATCCACGGCCTGAAAAAGAGTATCAGTCATTTTCACTGGTATGCAATGATAGATCACTCGATTTGGTATGCCATCTTTTGGCTTAAAGCACCACTTTCACATTAGATGGAGTAAAAAATATTAACATGGAATCCAATTTGAACATTGCATGACTTCTAGAATGTTCTATACATTTATTCCTCAACCGATACAAAACTTTTTTCTATTTTTTTCTAAATGTACAAAATTTGGAATTTCTAAGTCTGCATTTAAGTGGTAGTTTTACTTCAGAGCACCTAAGGGCAGGTTATTTTTTTTATTTCGGATTTGTAAGGATAAAGATGAAGCAGAAGTTTGGTTTATTGGGCTTAAAGCACTTCCTTTTTTTATTTCGGATTTGTAAAGATAAAGATGAAGCAGAAGTTTGGTTTATTGGGCTTAAAGCACTGATCTCACGTGGTCATCATATAAAATGGAAAACAGACTCGAAAATTGATGGAGCAGCATCATCTGAAACGAGCAGCCCTATTAGTTACACTAGAAGAAATTCCCCTCTGAGCTTCCCATTTGGTAGTGCAGACAGTATACAGAAGGTACGGCATGATCAGCTTGGGACTTTCAAACAGTCCTTTGTCAAATTCTGATTGTTAACTTTCAAGTAGGAATCAACAGGATTTTCTTTCTCAAACAGTTTTTAGATCAGTATATACAATGTTTCATCGTGCTCTATGCTGTTGACATTTTTAGTCGACAATTGTCTGTTGGAGTCACATTTGTTTCCCTTGTTATTTCAAGATTCTGGAGACATGCCGCGGAGTCAGAGCTCTTCCGGGAGTCCTCGACACGGTTTAGAGGAGGCTTCTTCTGATAGGATATTGTTTGCTCCACTACCACCGATTCGTTTCTTCAAGTCCGGTTCTGTTGGAGGTTCTGTTCGTTCAAGGTCATCAGAAGCTAGTTCAGACAGCGTAAATGGACATACAAGAGTAGCGACAACAGATGCTTTTAGAATTAGCCTATCGAGTGCGGTAAGTTCATCCTCAAGCGAAGGTTCAGGTCAAGATGATGGGGATGCCTTGGGTGATGTCTTTATATGGGGAGAAGGCACCGGGGATGGGGTTTTGGGTGGTGGTGTGTATAGAGTTGGAAATTCTACTGATCCCAAACTAGACGCATTTTTACCAAAAGCTTTGGAATCAGCAGTGGTATTGGATGTTCATTATATCGCTTGTGGTGGGCGGCATGCTGCTCTGGTAACAAAGCAAGGGGAGGTCTTTTGCTGGGGAGAGGAATCAGGAGGTCGGCTTGGTCATGGAGTGGATGCAGATGTTTCTAAGCCTAAATTTGTACATGCTCTTGCCAATACGAACATTGAACTTGTAGCTTGTGGGGAGTATCATACATGTGCTGTCACTCTCTCTGGAGATCTCTATACATGGGGTGATGGAACTCACAATTTTGGGCTTCTAGGACATGGGAAGAAAGTGAGTCATTGGGTACCCAAAAAAGTAAATGGTCTTTTGGAGGGAATACATGTCTCTTCAATTTCTTGTGGACCTTGGCACACCGCTGTTGTAACCTCAGCAGGTCAATTGTTTACATTTGGTGATGGAACATTTGGTGTGTTGGGGCATGGGGATCGAAAAAGTGCAGCTTCACCTAGAGAAGTTGAATCCTTAAAGGGATTGAGGACTGTAAGAGCAGCTTGTGGGGTGTGGCATACTGCTGCTGTAGTGCAAGTTATGGTGGGGTCTTCAAACTTTAGCAATTGCTCATCTGGGAAGCTATTTACTTGGGGAGATGGGGATAAATGCAGGCTTGGGCATGTAGACAAGGATCCCAGACTTATTCCAACCTGTGTGGCTGCACTTGTTGAACCTAATTTCCGACAAGTAGCATGTGGGCATAGCCTTACGGTGGCTCTCACAACGTCAGGGCATGTATATACAATGGGTAGCCCTGTTAATGGTCAGTTGGGAAATCCTCAAGCTGATGGGAAGCTTCCAGTACGTGTGGAAGGTAAGCTTCGTGATGTATTTGTAGAGGATATAGCATGTGGTGCTTATCATGTTGCAGTTTTGACATCAAACACACAAGTGTACACATGGGGAAAGGGGGCAAATGGACGGTTAGGTCATGGCGATATTGAAGATAGAAATTCTCCAACTTTGATTGAAGCACTAAAAGACAAACAAGTCAAAAGTGTAGTGTGCGGTTCTAGTTTCACAGCAGCTATCTGTCTTCATAAGTGGGTGTCAGGTGTTGACCAATCTATGTGTTCAGGTTGTCGGCTTCCTTTTGGTTTTAGAAGAAAACGTCATAATTGCTATAATTGTGGGCTTGTTTTCTGCCATGCATGCAGTGCCAAGAAGTCCCTCAAGGCTTCTTTGGCTCCAAATCCTATTAAGCCATATCATGTTTGTGATAATTGCTATATCAAGTTGAAGAAGGCTACTGAAGCTGGTTTGACATACAATACTTTGGGGATCAATAGAGGAAGTGCCAATCAGCATTCCTATGATCTTGGGGAGAAACAGGAAAAGTTTGATGCCAAAACAAATTTACAGTTTTCCAGGTTCTCTAACATGGAATCATCTGAACAAATTGAGAGTAGATCATCCTCTAGAAGAAACAGGAAGCTGGAATTTCATAGCAGCCGAGTATCTCCAGTTCCAAATGGCAATTCACAGTGGGGGAGCACAAATATTCGACGATCCGTCACTCCCATTTTTGGTTCTTCGAAGAAAATTTTCTCTGCATCTGTTCCTGGGTCAAGAATTGTTTCTCTGGCAATATCACCAATTTCAAGACGTCCCAGTCCACCTCGCTCTGCAACCTCAACTCCAACACTTTCAGGCCTAACTTCTCTAAAATTTTTAGTTGATGATGCGAAGAAGGCAAATGATACGTTAAACCAAGAAGTTGTTAATCTGAACGTGCAGGTACATATGTTTTATGTCTCATCTGCTGCTAGATGTGTGCATTTGAAGGGAATTATCTTTGCTTACGGTTCACACAAAAAAATTTAAGGTTAATGCATTTTCATATAAAATCAAGGCTTTTAGAAGGGCCCTGCGTTTTTTCAGTACTACTTTGATATCTTTGAAGATGCGAAAAACTTAGATGTGAAAAATAGGAAAAATCCAAACTTCGTTTAATATTATCTTTAGCATATTTCCGAAGGATTGGCTTTGATCCTTCCTGTGGTTAAACATACATTTTGTTCCTCGTTATGAAACAATGAGCTGTAACTCTATTATCATTTTAATTTTTGACTGTGTGATTCTGTCGGTCTGCATGCAATGTTCTCTTGAGTTGTAGGTCTGTCACTGGAATGTAATTCGGTTCTGTCACCAGTGCCTTTTCTGTCATTGCAAGGTAAATTGGTTTTGGATATTTCATCCTTGGTTTTTGTTTAGTTACTTGTGTGGAAATATTGATGGTTTTGGTGTAAAATCTGCCATTTAATGAGTTTGCCTGGAAGCATCTTCAAATATCATAATAATCATTAGACATAATGACTGTAGCGAGAGAAGATAGGTAGAATTCCGTAAGTAAGGCTAAGATATTCCTAGGTGGAATTTTCCTCTCATAAGCAAGAGTAAGAGCGAAACATGTCACAATAGGAGCGAAACATGTCACAAGTGGGATTTGAACTGAACCCAAGTGAAGAGGATAACATTTCTCCTCCCCACTAGACCCAATTGACACACTAATTGATTACTTATCAAATGCGTAGTTGATTACTTATCAAATGCCTTTGATACAACCACCTTGTAGTTGATTGAAACATTGCTTCAGAACGTCAAAACTGTGGATTCAAATCTTCCTGACAACTGACCCAACTTCCTGTGGCCATAAGTTTCTCATGTATTTTCCCCTCGGTATTCAGAGACATGCACTGAACAATTGGACTGGAGTTTAATTGCTATTCCAGGCCCTTTTTAGGTGTTTCCATCTACAAAGGCTCCAAAATGCTTCAACTCAACCCCTTCTGGAAGTTTAACTTATCCATATGCTATGGGTGAATAATCTTGTGTTTAGTTTTTTTTTTTGGCTAGAAAATATGTATTCCAAATTTGGGTTGTCATTGTGCAAGTTAAGTAGGTATTATCATTAAGTTCATTTCTTTGTTAGGCATATGTATGTGAATCTTATTAGTGTTGAAAGGTTTGTTGCACCTAATCTATATTTAAGGTCAAGGTCAAGCCAGACACCAAACCAGACATTAAATTGGTGTATGAGACCCCCTTGTTTGTGGGACAAGGGACTCCCTCTGCGGACCGACTTGACTACTAAATTCTACGGAGGTATACATACCCTACCCCCTCTGGATTTGAACCTGTGACCTCCAAGAAGGAAATACATGTTCTTAACCATTATGATATATATATATATATATATATATATATATATCAGAGTGGATCCATTTTAACTCCAGATCTTTAAAGCAGTGAGAGATTTGAATATCAAATATTTTTGGAGTCTTTTTAGTACTTAATAGATCAAAAGTTAAAATGGATCTATATTGTTAAGTTACAACACAAATTTCCCACAGTGAAATTATTGAAACATATATGGTTGTTCTTAAGTGAAATTGTTAAATTTATAGCAGCTGCAAGAGCCATTCTCCGGGAGGATGGCAAAGACCCTAGCCGAGATCTAGGGCCCCCCCAGTGCACTCCTGGGGTACTTGGTCTGGGACCAAACAATCAGTGCCATGGCAAAAGACCCTTGTTAGGGCCCCCAGTATATGATTGGGGTTCTTGGTCTGTGACCAAGCAGTAAAGACCCTTGTTAGGGCCCCCAGTATATGACTGGGGTTCTTGGTCTGGGACCAAGCAATAAAGACCCCTGAGAGGGCCCCCAGTATATCACTGGGGTTCTTGGTCTGGGACCAAGCAGTTAAAGCCCCTAGATATGTCTAGGGCCCCTGGACATGGTCCAGGGTACCCATGCCTGGGGCATGTGTTGATCCTTGGTCTTGCACCTTGGTGGATAAGACCAATGTTTTAAAAACCGATACCGGTACCGGAACCGGTCGAGGGTCCAACCTAAACCGGAACCGGAACCGGTAATAAACCGGTCGAACCGGTTTCAATGAACCGTTTTTTTTTTTAAATACATAAAATATTTAAATTTTAACGAAAAAATATATTTTTAAGATTTTAAATCATGTTTCCAAAGCATTAGAGACAATTAGAGACAAAATATCCAAAGTATGCTCATGAATATATCAAAATGGCACCAAGTGCAATACATATCTAGAGATCGGAA
>JASDQU010101990.1:24299-37577 GCA_032191745.1 Picea mariana
GTTTCGGTTTCGATTTGGCGGTTTTTAAAACTATGGATAAGACCCCATAAATGTTCTGGGGCAACTTGATCCTCGATCAGGTACTTTGATGGTATATGACTCTCCTTGAAGGTGGGCATGACCACATAAGGGATGTATTCCATATGCAATGATGATAAAGTTAATAAGGTCACCTTCAAAATGAATGAACAAGTATTGCCACTATGTAACCCCACCTAAACCCTCCTTTACCCTTGCTTGTGTTGGTTTGGGGTTTTTTTGTTTTTTTCTTAAGGGTTAAAGTAAAGTTTAAATTAAAATGTTAATTATAACATGTTTAAATTAATTTAATTTAAACATGTTATTTTTAATAATAATTATTTTTAATTTAATTTCTTTTATTTGTGCCCTAGCCTAAACTATAAATAACCTACCCTCTACCCTTCACAACACACACTTTTATTTTTATGCTCTTTCTAAGGTGAGCGGATCCTCTCTCTTGCTGCGGCCCTCTTTTCATCTACTATTGGAGTGTTTGTTGTGTTGTTGCGGCTCCCCTTGAGGACTGGTGTTGCTACGGCTCCCCTTGTGGACTGTTGTGCTGCGGCTCCCCTTGAGGACTAGTGTTGCTGCGGCTCCCCTTGTGAACTGGTGTGGTGCAGCTCCCTTTGTGCACTGTTGTGGTGCAGCTCCCCTTGTGGACTGTTGTGGTGCGGCCCCTTGAGAACATTGATGTAGTGCAGCCCTTTGTGAGTGTGGCCCTCCTTGCAACTGTCCAAACCTGCAACCCTCCTTTGCAACTGTCCAGACCTGTTCTGTTTTGAGCCACGACCTCCCTTAAGCTATTTTTGTGTGAGGGTTTTTATCCACAGAATTTGTGTGTGAGGGTTTGGGTGATTGAAACTTTCTGTTGTGTGAGGGTTTGACTTTAGAAATGCATGTGTAAAGTCCTTGTGGCCCTATCTCCTTGGTGGCAAGAAAGTTCATTCATCTCTTGGCAAGAGATCTAACCTACATGGTAGATCTATGAGCTGGACTTTTTCTAACCATATTTGAGTGATCTACATTACCTATGTGTGGCTGCTCTCCTTCAGAATTTTGAGGTAAGGTTCCAAGTAAGTCTTTACAGTTAGATCTATAAATTGTCATTTGTTTTCTGAAGTTTTTCTACTGTCCAATTACTTGCAGAGATTAGATCAGTTTACTTGTTTAGATCTGGAAAATTTTGAGTTTGGTTCTTACACCGTTGTTTCTGAAGTTTGGTTTACTACTCATGATCAGATTGTGTTTTATTTTGAGTTTAGATTTGTATAAGATTTACACTAGCATTATAGATCAGAACTAATGTTTATTCTAGATCTACTCTTTAACTAAATAACTAAACTATCTTAGATCTGAGCATACATGTTTGTTTTCTCTGTTCAAGCAGTGTAGATTTGTTTTCTGAATATAAGATCTAGTTGTTATTCTCACTGAAAAATAAAAGGACACTTTTGTTCTTCTTTACTGCCCTAATTCTAACATTGGCTTCAGAGCTAAGGGTGTGAAGAGTGCTCAATGATCTAATCTTTATCCTACACAGATCCACTTTGTTAGGGTTGTTTTGCAGATATCAGTCATCTAAACTAACTCAGATCTAAGCATGTCTTCTTCATCAGTTAAAGCTGAAAACAAACTTGTAGAGGCTGCAAACTTTAATGCTTGAAAATACAGAATAATAAACATTCTTGAAGAGAATGATCTAGAAGATTTTATCTCTAGGGAGATTGAAGAACCTACCACAAACACAACAAGGGCAGCATATAAAAGAAAACAAACCAAGGCTAAAAGAATCATTTTTTATTCTATCAAGGACAACATGGTGCCCATCATTGGTCATCTAAGGACTGCCCAAGATTGTTTTGATGCTTTGGCAAACCTTTATGAGAAGAAGGCACCTACTCAGAAAAGAATTTTGAAGAAACAATTAAGTACTTTGAAAATGGGAAAGGATGATACAGTTGCCACCTTCTTCTCCAAAATTGCTCAGACCAAAGATCAGCTTATTGCAATAGGAGTTCCTGTAGATGATGATGACCTTGTTCAAACAGCTTTTGATGGACTTCTTGATGCTTGGGGAGTTTTTCTTGCATCCGTGAATGAAAGAGAATCCCAACCTAATTTTGAAAGATTGTGGCATGACTGCTTAGAAGAAGAAGGAAGACTAAACAATAGAAATGACTATCCAATTCTGAAAGATCATGCCCTTGCAGCAAAGACCAAGAAATGGAAGAAGTTCCCTAAGTTAAAAGACAAAGGTAAGAAACCCCAAGGCAAGCTATCTCATCTCAATCCTCATTTCTCTAAAGTTAAATGCTTTAACTGCAATAAGCTAGGACATTATGCAAGAGATTGCAGGAGTCCTCCCTCTCAGTAGAAAAGAAGAGGAAGATTTCAAGCCTCAGTTGTCACTGAAGAGGCTAAACCCTAAGAGGAGCCTCAAAGAAGACAAACCAGAACTGCCACCAAAGAGCAAGAACAACATAAGGAATATTATCTCATCTCAGCTCTTTCCAGCACTATCACCAAGTTAGAGGAGATTTGACTAATAGACAGCGGTGCTTCTAGACACATGACAGGCTTCAAACAAAACCTTGCAAACTATCAAGACAAGAAATACAAGGCAAAGGTTGAACTAGGTGATGATGGCACCTATGACATAAAAAGTTTTGGTTCTACCTCTTTCCAGTTTCACTCAGGTAATATCTTTCACATTGACGAAATTCTTTATGTACTTGGTCTAAAGAAAAATTTAATCTCTGTTCCAGTTTTAGAAAGTAAAGGTTATTTAGTAGCTTTCACTAAAGGAAAGGCCCTCTTGTGGTCCTCAAATGAAAATTTAAGTACTACGATAACCATTGGAATTCGTGAGTGTGGACTTTATAAACTTTCAGGTCAGGTTGTTCAAGCTCTAGTTCATGAGATGATCAATCCCTGCAAGCTTTGGCACAAGAGACTTGGACATCTCAATTATAAAGCACTTCCAGGTTTGCAAAAGATGGTGATAGGTATGCCAGTATTTTCTGTTGAGCATGATAGTGTTTGTAAAGGTTGTTCACTTGGTAAGAACATAAAGAAACCCTATCCTCTCAATAATAGAAAATCAAATGGAATTTTGGATTTAATTCATTCTGACCTTTGTGGGCCCATGTCTGCACCTTCTATGAATGGTTGCATTTATTATATCATTTTTATTGATGATTGTTCGCGTAAAACTTGGATTTATTTCTTAAAAACTAAAAATGAATCTTTTAGCAGATTTCAAGATTTCAAGAATCTTGTTGAAAATCAAACAGGAAGACACATCCGAGTTTTCAGAATAGATAACGGTAAGGAATTTGACTCCTTCAAATACGACGAACTCTGTTGAGCCTCTAGAATTAAGAGGGAGCTAACTGTACCTTACAACCCTCAGCAGAATGGGGTTGCTAAAAGAAAGAATAGAACTATCTGTGAAGCAGTCAGGGCTATGATGCATGATCAATACTTACCTCTATCACTTTGGGCCGAGGCTGCCAGTACTGCAGTCTACATTCAGAATAGATGTCCTCACAAAGCCCTTGAAGCGAAAACTCCTGAAGAAGTTTTCATCGGATGTAAGCCCTCAGTTGATCATTTAAGAATCTTTGGCAGCCCAGTTTATATACACATTCCAAAAAAGAAGAGGACTAAACTAGAGCCCTCCGGCAAGAAAGGAATTTTTGTGGGATACAGTGAGACCTCAAAAGCTTACAGGATTTATATCCCTGGCCAAAAGTTCATCGAAGTAAGCAGAGAAATGAATTTTCATGAAGAAACATCTTTTTGTCGGGCCAGAGAACTACCATGTGATTTAGAGGAGCAGGAAGCTCCACCACTGGACCCTTTAGACTCTCCTCTTCCAGATGAGTAGAGGGAGGAAACCTTAGAATTTCCAGTGGATCCCTCAAGGGATACTATTGAGTTTCCAATGGAGATACCTCCTACTAAAAGGAAACCAACTTGGTGTCGGGAGATATTGAAAGAAGCAGAAAAGCATTCAGCTCCTAAGGGCACCTTCAGAGAAAGCAAGAAACCAGATAAGTACTCCGGTATCATAGCTTATTTAAATACAGTAATTGATTCAGAACCTTCCACTTTTGTTGATGCCTCCAAACATCAAGTATGGAAAGATGCTATGAATGAAGAATATGATTCTATTTTAAAGAATGATATATGGACCGTAGTCCCTAGACCTCATGGAAAATCAGTAGTAACTTCAAAATGGATTTATAAGATAAAGCATGCAGCAGATGGCAGCATTGAGAAATACAAGGCGAGATTTGTGGCTCGTGGTTTCTCTCAGAAAGAAGGAATTGACTACGATGAGATTTTTGCTCCAGTTGCCAGGTATACTTCAATCAGGATTATTATCTCACTTGCAGCAGTTTTTGGTTGGAAACTTCACCAGATGGACGTTAAGACTGCTTTTCTTAACGGTGAAGTTGAGCAAGAAGTATACATTGAGCAACTAGAAGGTTTCATGATACATGATAAAAGATCTCATGTGTGCAAACTCAAGAAAGCTCTGTATGGGTTGAAACAAGCTCCGAGAGCTTGGTATGGTAGAATAGACAGTTTTCTACAAAGTCTTGGATTCTCCAAGAGCATAGTAGATCCAAATCTTTATATAAAGATTGTTCAAAATCATCCAGTTATCCTAGTCTTATACGTGGATGATCTGTTCCTCACTGGAGAGGAAAACTTGACAGCTCAGACTAAGAGGGAGCTTTCTGAAGAATTTGAAATGAAAGACTTGGGGCTCATGCACTATTTTTGGGCTTGGAGGTTTGGTAGAAACTAGGAGAGATCTTTCTCTCACAGAGTAAATATGCAGTTGATATACTTCGCAGATTTGGCATGATAGACTGCAAGTCCATGACAACCCCAATGATCTCTAACCTAAAGAAACTGCAAGAGCAAGTTACAGGTTCAGATCCAAAAGACCCCACTGTATATCGGTAGATCATTGGATCTTTGATGTATCTCGTACATACGAGACCAGACATATGTTATGTAGTAAATGCTCTTAGCCAGTTCATGTGTGAACCAAAGCATATACATATGGTTGTTGTAAAACACATTCTGAGATATGTTCGGGGAACTATAGCTTATGGTCTCAGATACACCTCCAGTGGAGGTGTAATGCTCCATGGTTTTACAGATTCAGATTGGATGGGCAGTACAGTGGATCGGAAGAGTACTTCCGGATATTGCTTCAGTTTGGGTTCAACAATGACTTCCTGGTCCAGCAGGAAAAAGGGCTCCGTAGCCCAAAGCACTGCAGAAGCATAATACATTGTTGCTAGTGTTGCTGGTAGAGAAGCAGTGTGGCTCAAGAAGCTACTCTCAGACTTGTTCAGTTCAGAGCTTGAACCCACAGTCATTCACTGTGACAATCAGAGTTGTATAAAGCTCATTGAGAACCCAGTGTTTCACGACAGATCGAAACACATTGGAATGAGATATCACAATGTCTGGGACATGGTTCAGAAGAACGTTCTCAGCATTCAGTATGTTCCGAATCCCGATGACAGAACAGACAGCAGATATTTTTACCAAGCCACTGTCCCTGACAAAGTTTGTATACTTTCGTGACAAGCTTGGTGTAGCTGAGAATGCCTCTTTTGCTGAGAGGGAGTGTTAAATTTATAGCAGCTACAAGAGCCATTCTCTGGGAGAATGGCAAAGACCCTAGCCGAGATCTAGGGCCCCCCCAGTGCACTTCTGGGGTACTTGGTCTGGGACCAAACAATTAGTGCCATGGCAAAAGACCCTTGTTAGGGCCCCCAGTATATGATTGGGGTTCTTGGTCTGGGACCAAGCAGTAAAGACCCTTGTTAGGGCCCCCAGTATATGACTGGGGTTCTTGGTCTGAGACCAAGCAGTAAAGACCCCTGAGAGGGCCCCTAGTATATGACTAGGGTTCTTGGTCTGGGACCAAGTAGTTAAAGCCCCTAGATATGTCTAGGGCCTCTGGACATGGTCCATGGCACCCATGCCTGGGGCATGGGTTGATCCTTGGTCTTGCACCTTGGTGGATAAGACCCCAAAAATATTCTGGGGCAACTTGATCCTCGATCAGACACTTTGTTGGTATATGACTCTCCTTGAAGGTGGGCATGACCACACAAGGGATGTATTCCATATGCAATGATGATAAAGTTAATAAGGTCATCTTGAAAATGAATGAACAAGTATTGCCACTATGTAACCCCACCTAAACCCTCCTTTACCTATGCTTGTGTTGGTTTGGGGTTTTGTTGTTTTTGTCTTAAGGGTTAAAGTAAAGTTTAAATTAAAATGTTAATTATAACATGTTTAAATTAATTTAATTTAAACATGTTATTTTTAATAATAATTATTTTTAATTTAATTTCTTTTATTTGTGCCCTAGCCTAAACTATAAATAACCTACCCTCTACCCTTCACAACACACACTTTTATTTTTATGCTCTTTCTAAGGTGAGGGGATCCTCTCTCTTACTGCAGCCCTCTTTTCATCTGTTGTTGGAGTGTTTGTTGTGTTGCTGCGGCTCCCCTTGAGGACTGGTGTTGCTGTGGCTCCCCTTGTGGACTGTTGTGCTGCGGCTCCCCTTGAGGACTAGTGTTGTTGCAGCTCCCCTTGTGAACTGGTGTGGTGCGGCTCCCTTTGTGGACTGTTGTGGTGCAGCTCCCCTTGTGGACTATTGTGGTGCGACCCCTTAAGAACATTGTTGTAGTGCAACCCTTTGTGAGTGCGGCCCTCCTTGCAACTGTCCAGACCTGCAGCCCTCCTTTGCAGCTGTCCAAACCTGTTCTGTTTTGAGCCACGACCTCCCTTAAGCTATTTTTGTGTGAAGGTTTTTATCCACATAATTTCTTTGTGAGGGTTTGGGTGATTGAAACTTTCTGTTGTGTGAGGGTTTGACTTTAGAAATGCACGTGTGAAGTCCTTGTGGCCCTATCTCCTTGGTGGCAAGAAAGTTCATTCATCTCTTGGCAAGAGATCTAACCTACATGGTAGATCTATGAGCTGGACTTTTTCTGAGCATATTTCAGTGATCTACATTACCTATGTGTGGCTGCTCTCCTTCAAAATTTTGAGGTAAGGTTCCAGGTAAGTCTTTACAGTCAGATCTGTAAATTGTCATTTGTTTTCTGAAGTTTTTCTACTATCCAATTACTTGCAGAGATTAGATCAATTTACTTGTTCAGATCTGGAAAATTTTGAGTTTGGTTCTTACACCGTTGTTTCTGAAGTTCGGTTTACTGCTCATGATCAAATTGTGTTTTATTTTGAGTTTAGATCTGTATAAGATTTACACCAGCATTATAGATCAGAACTAATGTTTATTCTAAATCTACTCTTTAACTAAATAACTAAACTATCTTAGATCTGAGCACACATGTTTGTTTTCTCTGTTCAAGCAGTGTAGATTTGTTTTCTGAATATAAGATCTAGTTGTTATTCTCACTGAAAAATAAAAGGACACTTTTGTTCTGCTTTACTGCCCTAATTCTAACAGAAATTATTGAAACATATATGGTTGTTCTTATCTAGACTCTATTCAAAGATTATATAATGCTTCCTTGTGATTAAGTCATTATTTTATTTCATTATCTTTTTAGTATATATATATATATTTATGTTTATTCATTTTCTTGTGTTCCCTACTCTTTAACACTTTTTTTCCTTCTATTTTTGCTTTTAAGGGTGTTCTTAAATCTGACCCCATCTTATAGTTCATAATACATATTAGTTGCTGAATCCTTTCTATATAATTAAGTCTATTGAAAGATGGTGTGTTTCTTTGTAATTAGGAATCTTTTTCCTTTTTACATCATCGAGTTAATATATTTTTAATGTTGATTCATTGTTTGGTTTTCTCTTTCTGATTATTTTTTCCCTTTCTCCTTTATTGTGTGGTAGAAGCCTCCATGCATGTTAATGGCAATTCATATTAATTGATCAAATCAACCTTGATTAGTTGATAAAGTCTTTCCAAAAAGTCGACATTATGTGTTCTCATGAATTGTCCCCTCTTGCAACTGCAATAATCATGTATTTGTGCTATTTACAAGACGAATGATGCGATGTCACAATGAGAACAATATCAAAAGTGAAATGGATTGGTTTTATACACCCTAAAATACTTGGGGAAGTGTGAATATGTGGCTTTTCTTGTTGTGTCATGACCATGACAGATTATCTCTATTGAATCTCCATGAGTAGACACGATTTCAACCAACAATAGTTACTCTATGGCAACCGGAATGCCGTGGTAATGGAGAACTTTGGAGTTAGACCAATTTGAAATGCATACAAGTATTGAAATACTACCATAAGCAGCTAAAGATTGTCATTTACAGAAGGAAATGAAGTGTACAAATTAAAGTCATCTTGACAAATGATAGTTCAACATTGATACAGGAGCATCCTTAAATGTATGTTCTAAGTTAGAGTGCACATCAAGAAAGTGTGATAGAGTAGAGTGTACCGAATTAGAAGAGTGAGAGAAGGAAACATGGAAGATGGAAGTGTTACCACACAATCTCACACCCAAAGATGTAAAGTCCAACACTTAGGTGAAGACATGTGAAATTAGGAGGTTGGCCACTGTCACTTCACCAACACTCCTTTGTATTTTAGACAAAGGGTGGACCTAAGTCGAGGGGGTCTTCCCTATGGTTGCTAGGCTCACTTCTTGTAGTATGGAGTGGGAGTAGAGGGAGCTTAGCTACTAATGTAAACAAAAGGAAATGGGAAAATTTTAAAGGGTTGGGGATGATGGATGAAAGGGATCCATTGCCTTATTGCTTGGGCTATGGAGCTCATGTAGATAATCTAAGAGGGCTATTCTTCATTATGGTTAGGGATATAGATAGACAAAATATCATTCTATACTACATGCCTAACTTAGCAAACAATAGACCACAAGGTATAGAAGGGATGGGACTCACAATAGGAGCTCCAAAACCAAACCAATTCTAGGATATGGTTAAGCTTTTACTCACAAATGATGTATATGACTTTAAACCCGCCTCTTAAAGATAAGGCATAAGTTTTTGTCCACAACGAATACACGGGGCTTTAACTGCTCCTCTTCAAGACAAGTTACTCCTAGATTTAGCTTAGACACTCTCAACCTACAATCAAAAGTCTACTAAAGGTGCTCCAAGAATGTATGTCACACATAAAAGATTATACAAACATACAAAACCACAACTTACACAACAAATTACCCTATTCCAATGCTTGGAACTAGCTTGCTCACAATTTCTTCCATTCCAAAATTCTCCAAGAATGTATGTCACACATAAAAGATTATACAAACATACAAAACCACAACTTACGCAACAAATTACCCTATTCCAATGCTTGGAACTAGCTTGCTCACAAGTTCTTCCATTCCAAAATTCTCCAAAAATGTATGTCACACATAAAAGATTATACAAACATACAAAACCACAACTTACGCAACAAATTACCCTATTCCAATGCTTAGAACTACCTTGCTCACAAGTTCTTCCATTCCAAAATTCCCCCACGTTGCAAATGGAGAGAACAAATCATTATACAGATTTAATATGCTCTCTCATACAATAAAGTATGAATTTTTTTGCTAGATTCATTAGTTCTCCTAAGAATAATGATAAAATAATTATCTCTAACCACTTCAACAAACTTTTTATTCAAATTATACAAGAGTTTATCCACACTTTCCTTACGAAATTACAATAAAATAATCTAAGAAATGTTTCTCAATGAAGCTCGCATCTAACTAACTCCAAAAATTAAATCAACAATAAATAAAATATAGGAATCAGTTGCAACCACCATCCAGAAAAAGGAAGAAGCAATTAAGTGCCTTCATGTTTTAGATCATGTCTATACTCCCAAAATAACCAGGAATGTAACCATCTCTTCCATGCCCACAATCCAGAGATATCACTGCACCAATGACCAATAAATATGCAACTAGAACTTTCCATAAGTGGATGGCTGCGTCTAAGCATGATTTGCCCCCTTATTAGTCCCTGCCTTTAGGCTAGGGATATAGTAATCGGTTCGCCTGTATTTCAATTAGTTCAGCGCGTCGTTCAACACGTTTAAATCAAAGTTTTAGCAAACCTTTAAAAATTTTGCAAAATCATTTCATTGTTATCCTAAGTTCATCACCCTTTGAGGTTATTTTCATTTCAATTTAACCTAAGTTAAGGTTTGAGGTCTTATTTGGCCTCATACCGAGGCAAAAGACATTTTTTTTACTATTGTTTTTTATTTCTAACTTAGGATGCGAGATACATAATAATGCACATACGTTTTACATGAATTAATGCTAATCCTTAAGTTAGCATTAGTTCGTAAAATTAAATGTTTGTGTCCACTCCCATTTTCAATGCTTTTCCATTTCACTAGTAATGTGGTTGTTTGTCAAGTTGCAATGTTGCTATAATGTGGTTGTTCGACAATGTGGCTATCAGCATGTTCGTCAGGTGGCAATGTGCAAGACCAACGTTATTACCAGCTTCAGCTTGATTTTTGCTTGATTTTTGCTAGTGAGTTTGAACGCTGTAGAAATATCCATCCATAGGATAAAATCTGAAACCTCTTATCGAATTTGTTTCTCAGTCTTAGATCCGGTTGCAGTCAATCCATCAACTTCAGCGAGGAAGGACAAAAAAATGCATGTGAGTAAGCTTGAAACAATTTGTAAGCATCAGAGATAAGTTTTTGGTGCACACCTTTACCTTTTCTGACCACCAAGTGCTTGCATCCCCTGCTACTTGTTGCTTGACAGATGAATCCACCTTAAAGTGCCCTGGATATCAAGGATTCGGTAATGTCTACCCCTGTTACCTGCTACTTGATAGATGAATCCGCCTGAAATTGCCCTGGATATGAAGGATTATTTTGTTTTCCTGGTTAGCCTTCCGAACCGGATAGTCGTTAGTTGATTGCAGCAACATCAATAAAAATAGTTTATTATGATTATGTTATAATCTCTATCAACAAAAATAGTTTATTATGATTCTATTATAATCTGCATTTTCCATACCTAAAGATGGATTTGTTGTGGCTGGCAGCTAAGAGAATTTTCCATCCCTGAAGATGGATTTGTTGTTGCTGGCACCTGTGAGCTCACGACGAAGTTCTCACAAGTTTCATTGTTGTTCAATGATGAACGCACCCACCAAAATGCAGATTCTTACCATGCATGTCACCTGGTAATGTCGGCCCACTTGGGAGAGAGCCTTTAGGCTTTATGCACTCCACGGGGAATTGATCGTCGAGATTCATTCAACTAATAGGGATATATTCTTTATATAAGTATGAAATATACGTACCTAGAACATCCAGATAAGTATTTGGTCGAGTCCAACAGCTTCAGGTCAATCAGATCCATCTCCTCTGATTATTTCCTTTACTAATTATCTGTAGCTATCTATATAGGGCGATCCCCCTTTGGAACAACTTCATAAGCTTAGTTCTTCCTCTAGCCTGTGGCTTTACCTCTCTGGTTGTTGTATTGTTAGAAGATGGGCAGTTTCGGGCCGGTCTATGTCTTGGGCGGCCATGCTTGAATCCCAAGGAAGCTTCTCCTAAGCACTTCAAGAGATAACCAATTGGAAATCCATGGCCTATAGGGATATAGATTCAGAGCTAGCGGTTTAAGTGCCTCTTGTTGACAGGGAACCCATGAATGCTCCGCCAGTGGCAAAGAAGTCTCTTGTCGTAGATAGATATTGAGTTCCAGGTCGAAACAGAGATTCACCATTAATAGATATAGTTTCATTCATTTAAGATCCAACATCTGTTTACAACAATTAACCCTAATTTTTTAAATCCTTAATTTCTAACAACTCAAAAAAATGGTTCATAGCTGCCCTTATGATCGATCTGCAAGAAAACATTTTTCCTAAATCTAAGACCGATCTTAATATTGCGTTCTTTCACCAAGACCGATCTTAATATTAAGACCGATCTTAATATTGCGTTTTGTGGATCTCCGCCATTGATTCTTTCCTTAGATGTGCTATCACCTAGCTCAACAACTAGCTCATGGTTCATATGTAAGTAAAGGTGATCATAAATACTTAATCATACTATTTCCGTTTGCATAATACAACTTTTCTATTCACATGGAAATGCAACAGGTAAATGCATAATTGAAGAGGACCGAACCAAGAACGATCCCCAACAAAATGCCCATGCACTAAAGCTGTAGTGTGTAACAAATCCCACCTTGCTCAGTCCGCTCGCTCCCACCTTTTTCAGCACGCTCACCCGCTCACTTCAAGAAGTTTCTTTAGGATTTCTGCAAACAACAAACAATGTGGAAGAGCCTGCATGTGATACAGTTGTCCATACAGATGTATCGATTAAGGAACGCATGGAAAGTGATTTCACACTTGTGCAGTCTATGCATGGAGCATGACTCGTGGAAGGTCTATACACCTGTTATAAGATAAGCATCCTAAGTCACTGCGTAACTTATATCAAAACTCAGACATCATGAAGTTAAAAGAGTACACGTAGTATCATGCTAAGTAAAGCTTATACTATGATACAGCTCGGGTTCATATTTATGACAAAGCCAAATAACAAGCTCCTCTACCTTCTGGGCAGGGACTTGTTGCTAAGCAACCTCACTTCTTACTTGTTTAAATTGCATAGGATAGGATGAAAAGACAAAGCCAAACAACAAGCTCCTCTACCTTCTGGGCAGGGACTTGTTGCTACACAACCTCACTTCTTACTTGTTTAAATTGCATAGGATGAAAAATAAAACGTGAGATAGAGCTCCACGTTGTCTGTTGTGTCCTTTAAACCGTACAACAACTTATAATATAACATACCATGTCCAACTTATCTCAAAATCATGGCCTAGATAATGGCGGCTCCATCTCGTATCATGTATTTACGATTGGGGTTGGAATTTGAATTCGTTTTTAATCGTTAAACAATTTTTTTTACATTTTGGGTTTACATGTTACCCTTCAAAGAAGTTGAAAATTGTGCCCTTTAACAAGTTGAAGCTAGTTGAAGATTGAAAGAATTAAGCTCATACATAAAACAGATTGTATTATTGCACCCCTAAACTCAGATACAATGCGTACATAAATAGTTGGAGTGAGATCCAACTTATTCCACTTATTGTGGGAGAGGTTGAGGGAATATCTCAACCTCCTCCAGCTATCCCCAACATAATCCCTAAACTCTAGGAATCCCTAATGAGTCATTATTATCTAACTGCC
>JASDQU010101990.1:37677-85125 GCA_032191745.1 Picea mariana
AGTTGTGTTAAAGTAAAAATAGCATTGTCATATTTTAGAGACAAACTATTCAACAAGATTGCTTTTGCATCATCTTCATCGACTTTACAATTAATATCTGCCAACTGTGCTAACAAAGACTTTAGATCATTTATGTGAGAAGACAGTGATACTTCATCATGCATTTTTAACTTGAATAGCTGCAACTTTAATGAAAACTTAGCATTTACAGCCTTTTCCCCAAATATTGTACTCAATTGTACCCACATTTCTTCGGAAGATTTTTCCAAATCTATTAGATGTAGTTGAGAATCTGCAAGAGACAATCCAAGAATGGACTTGGCTCTGTCCTCTCTTTTCTCCCATTCAATTAATTGCTTGGGATCTGTAGGTGCCTTYTMTGTTCCTTTTACTATTCCCCATAAGTTCTTATGCATCATTYGAAGTTGTATTTTTTACTTTCCAAGTATGRAAATTAAAACCATTAAATTTTTCCAATGCAATATTTTCCATATCAACACAGATTTAAATAAAAAATGAATACCTCTGCAAATGACAGCTTATAGGTTATATGCTGTGAATCTATAGATCCCTGGTGATTGCAGGCTTGGCGACCCAGCAGCAACGTAATTTCATCTTTCTCACGGTAATTTCACTTAGCGATTCAGCTTTCTGGCGGCTCCCTTCTCTTTAGAGATTCAGCTTTCTGGCGGCTCCCTTCTCTTCACGCACTAGTTGTCTGTTATCTCTCTGACACGCACTGCTACCTTTGCACAAACGGATAATGAATTAACCTTCTTACGCCTGCACAGCAGATGGCTTCATAGATCTGCCTCCAGAGCTCAGCCAGACATTAATGATCCTCAGTTATCTCACGACCCCCTTTTCTCTGACGCACAATTGATTACTTTTGCACAAATGGCAGGCAGACGGCACGTTGGATGAATTGGAACGCGGGTAGACGGCTTCTTTCCATGCAGCAGAGTTCGGCAGAGATCTTCACGACTCTAACTTCTCGGCTCTAATCTCCACTGCAAGCCACGACTCTCTATAACAACAGCGGTTCCCCTGGGCGCAAGATCTCTCCGGTGAGACTCCAGACAAATAGAAACCCTAGACAAATCAGGACTCAGCCTATCGCTCTGATACCAAGTTGAAGATTGAAAGAATTAAGCTCATACATAAAACAGATTGTATTATTGCACTCCTAAACTCAGATACAATGCGTACATAAATAGTTGGAGTGAGATCCAACTTATTCCACTTATTGTGGGAGAGGTTGAGGGAATATCTCAACCTCCTCCAGCTATCCCCAACATAATCCCTAAACTCTAGGAATCCCTAATGAGTCATTATTATCTAACTAAGCTTTGATAAGAAACTAATCCTTCAAAATTGAAGTTTATGTTAAAAAATTTAGTTGGTATCTCCATTTTTGCAAAGGATGTATCTAGGATATAGGGAGCATCAGATGCCTCTTCCCTACCTTCTTAATTATAAGTTGTCTCAAGGTGTCTCGCATTTCTACACAACTTTCACGTCAAAGAGTTCATCAACGATTTGAATTTCCGATCCACTTAAGTTAACTAACAAAATATGATTACACACAATTTATTTCCATTACATTTATTTCCATTACATTTAATAGAATAGTTCTTCACCTGGAAAACTTTTAGTTGTATTCAAGGAACGAGAAAGGTCAATCATATTAAAAAACAAATAAAGAAGAACACATCAACAGAGAAGAAAAGAACAACCAATAAAGTCAACTCCCAAATTTAAAATCCAACCTTTGCTTCCATTGCCTTCGGCAGGAAAGCTTCCAGCTATGTTCAAAGATCAAGTAAAGAGAAAGGTCGGTTATATGAGTAACATAAAAAACAAAAAAAGGAGACACGTAAGTCCGACTTGACAGAGTAAAAGTCGACCTTCAATTAAAGAATTTTCAGCTGTTTTCGAGGTTCAGGGAAGAAAAGGCCTCTAAATGGATAAAAATCGGCATGGCTTCCATGCTATTGTTAGTCCTGTGGATATGGAAAGATACTATTTTGAGAGCTGGTCGAACCTGAAGAATTTTCAGATGTGCTTAAAATTTAAGGAAGAAAAGGCCTTTAAATGTATAAGAGTCGACATCAGCTTTCATGCTACTGAGAATTCAGTGGTTATGGAAAGATATTATTTCAAGAGCTCATCGATATTGAGAGTTGGTCGAACCTGAAGAATCTTTAGTTGTGCTCAAAATTTAAGGAAAAAAAGGCCTCTAAATGTATGATACTAAGAATTCAGTGGCTACGGAAAGTATTTCAAAAGTTGGTCGATATTATTTCTTCAGGTCTCCACCTGAAGAAGTTTTCGTTGTATTCGAGGTTAAAGGAAAGCCCCCTATATGCATAAAATTACACATACACATTGGTTGGTCGATATTATTTCTCCAGGTCTCCACCTAATGAATTTTCAGCTGTATTTGAAGTTAAAGAAAGAAAATGCCTCTAAATGTATAAAAATCGACATCCGCTTTCATGTTACTGATAATCCACTGGATATGAAAAGATATTATTTCAAGAGTCGATATTATATCGATATGGAAAGATATTATTTCGAGAGCTGACTGATATTATATCGAGTCCCAGTTGAAGAATTTTCAGCTGTAATCGAGGTTGAAGGAAGAGAAGGCCTCTAAATGCATAAAAATCGACATCGGCTTTCAAGCTGCTGATAGTTCAGCGAATATGGAAGGATATTATTTCGAGAGCTGGTCCATAATATTTCTTCAATCTTCACCTTAAGAATTTTTCGTGGTTCAAGGAGGAAAAGGTTTCTAAACGCCTAATGATATTATTTCAATAGCTTTAGATACAATTTATGTCAATACCACATAATTCCTACGGACAAGCAAAAGAAAGAGATGAAATAAAATAACAGTTCATGATATTTACCAGTTTGTTTCCAAGTTCAACTGCAGCGGTCTGATAGCTCAATTTCTTTCTCGGTTGCTGCCGCAGAAAATGTAGACAGTTTTGAATCTAGACGTCCTCTGTTCGAACCCCGTTCCCGTCTTCATCGCTCTATTCTCTTTCTGATTTTGTAAAATCTCTATGAAATCAATCAATACAGAAAAGTTGACCACCTTGGAGGTTTGACAAAAAAAAAAAAAGACCCAGGGGTTGTTTATATATAAAGCTCTCAATTATCTTAGGGCACCATCTACATACTTGACTCGTGGGTAGCTTCGAGTTATTCCTCATTACCCACTACACATTCGGACATGGCATCAATCTAAGATTCAACATCCAACACATAATCAGACTGTGAAATTAATAACGTTTTACACGATTTATAACCAGTCATAAACATGTTTTCTCTTTCGAATGACGACAAAAATTTAACTGTAAAATACAGGCATTTTGCCCGTCAAATTTAACTTACACCAGACGACATCCAGGGATGTATGTAAACCTATCGGATAGGGATAATCATTTCGGTCCCGGGGAGGATACTCACTCATTGATTATGAAGTGGTAGAACCAGTGGCTACGGGATTTGGAATGAATTCCTAGTTCATCCTACGACAATGGCACCAGCTACACCACAAACTGAAACACTACATCCTCCCTTGGCAATGAAAGCGACTCAATCCATTAATTGGTGATGTCAGCATGCGAGCTTGGATCAAGTCGTGGCACGTACGACGATTTCATAGATGGGGGCCCCATCAAATATAGCCATTTGTTATCCTTTTAAGAAATGAAATGTGCCCCATGGTTTAGTTGTAACACGGAGTCTCAGGCATGGAAAGCTGAGGAGAATCCATGGTTTGTACGAGGAGTTTTCAGGAGTATACTATCTTGCAGAGTATATATAAGAAGCCTTGAGTATTCCAGAGGGTTAAATAGCCGAGGGTTAAATAGCCGCCTAACGAAGAGTCCCATTACAATAGCTGCTATGGTCAATTCAGGTAATGTCTCTCCGACCCCAGTCCCATTACAGGGAGAGGTGCTTCTCAACGCGAACACAGAGGAAGATATCTATCGTGGAGGCCCTATGCACACGTGAACCATAATGGCAGAGCATCCAAGGGCAACATCACGCAGTCCAAAACGTGCGCGACTAAATAAACTTACAGAACAGAAAAGAAACGCAGTGTGGTCTATTAGTTTCCAATAGTGTGGTGGGTCGTCCTGTCAGGGGTGGATAGTGACGGGTCGGAGAATAGTAACAACGATGGGCCCAGGTCCGGGAACAGGGACAACAAGAGCTTTAGGTGGGACAGGCAGGTATTGTCCTGTTCCTTATTATGTGTTTCTTTTTTATTTGTCCTCTATGGCAATGACAATACATTCAACACTCATTAAAAAAATGGGCAAGAGGTACCCGTCTCGGGTGAAACAAACCATTTAGGTCAAGTGAAAATTGTCTCTTCAAGAAAAGCAGGGAAGTGGGTTTGGGTCAATGCCAAACAGTGTCGGGGTATTTTAAAACGCAGAGTTGCTCGTCTAAAATGGGAACAAACAAGGAAAAAATTGACCCTCCGTAATAAACTTTCAAACAAGCCTCTTTTGCAAAGGTGTAACAACAACAGAACTAAAGACAATGGTGATTATGCGTTGTACAGTCCCACATCAACACCTCTCACATGGTCATGTGCAAGAGTTACTAAATGCCAAGAGGAGATTAGAGGTTTTGGAAGTCAAAGGGCATGAGAGAGACCTTCAAATCCAACTATTGACAGTAGAAAACCGGGACTTAACAGAGAACAATAAAGTTTTAACAGAGTGAGTGACAATGTTGCAAGAAGCCCCTTTGGAAGCAAAGGCTGAATGGCAAGGCTTGAAGGATGTCAGGCAAATTAGGGAAGATTCTGCGGTGGAAATTAGAGAGGTGATGAACTCTAAAACACCCAAAGCTGAAGAGAAAACAGGTGAACAAGCATACACCCATGGAGTGAAAGCAAGGGATGAAGAGAAAAGAGATTTTACAAAAAATTCCAAAACTTGGGACGACATGCAAGGTAGAGAAAACAAGGAAAGACAAGGTAGAGCAACAAACATAATTATCAAAGGTGTGAGAGAGTATGGAAAAAATGAACATACTCTTGATCTTACAAGTGAATTTTTGAAGGACAAGTAGCTTTGGCAAGGCCGAATTTGCCAAGCATGGAGGGTGGGTAAGCCTAGTGGCGAGAGAGCTATGCCCATAAAAATCATCATGTCAAGCATACATGACAAGCAAATTCTCCTAGGCAAGAAGCAACTCTTGAGAGGCTCTCGCTTTTTTCTAGTCGAAGATTTAACTATTAGACAGCAAGAGGAAAGAAAGGAAGAGTTGTTAAAGGTTATGGCAGCAAGGGATGAGGGAAAAAGGGCATGGTTGTTCAAAGGAAACATTGTTATTTCCTTTTTCGGTTCTCATTCTAAAACAAGATAGCAAGTTGGTAGCCAAGAAGAGACAACAATTTCATTAGCAGGAAGATATGCAACAAGCCCAGTATGGACAAATAAGGGTGAAGACTCAACTTTGAGTCTTGTAGACCAAAACAAATAGCAATCAAATTATTCCCAGGTTTTTTTAAGTTTAGTTTGTTGGAATTGTAGAGGTTATCCTTGGATGGAGGTGGGGACCTGGGTTAGGACTTATCGCGGAAAATAGGGACATAATTTGTCTATTGGAAACACATGAGCATGAAGGGTGCAAGACACCTATGTTTGAAGACTATGTGAAGATGGCAATGTGGAACAAAGCATCTGAGAATGGTAAAGGACACAAGGGTATCATGGTCTTAGTGAAGAAGAAAAAAAGGTCATCTCATTCAGTGAGAAAGAGAAGACTCAAATAAACAATTCATTTGGTTTAAAATATCAGAAAATTGTAACATCATCAGGGTTGCAGGATGTTATTTTGCTCCACAAGTTTCAAAAACTTACAAAATTAGGGGGCTTGACCACAAAGAACCCTTTGCAGCCTTAAAAAACGATATTGCAACGTACTCTCAACTAAGTGAAGTCCTTATAGTGGGTGATTTCAATGCTAGGACAATATGTGAACAAGTTAGTATTCTTCGTTGTAAGGAAGACTACAACCCCATTTGGCTTACAGAAGAGAGAAATCATTAGTGGACAAGAGTTTCAGAGGACAACAAAAGCTCCAACTTTTTTGGGGAACAACTCCTTACTTTATGTGGGGCATTTGACTTAGTCATTTGTAATGGGGTGGCTAGATGGGCGAATTCTGGAAATTTCACCTGCAATACTTACAATGGAGCAAGTGTAGTAGACTATGCAATTTGCTCACATGGCTTGTGTGAGAAAATGGAGGAAGTTGTGATTGGTGAACAACTGTGGGAGTTAAAATCGGATCATAAACCGATCTATTTAAGTCTAACTTGGGCTTAACAACAATAGGATGGGACTAAAAATCAGCACATTCGACAACCTCCTTCAAAGGGTAGAATTCTATTGACTCAAAAAAACTGTAACACCTTCAAGATAGCACTAAAGAGATTGTTTAACAAGGAGAAAATTCCATCCCAGGGCCTTCATAGCCATGAGCTAACAAATTTAATCCAAAGCGCACTTACAGAATGCAAAAGAGCAAAAAATAGGAAATCTGAAACAAACTGCTTTCTGGTTAATGTTTGGTTTGATGAGAAATGCAAAACAGCAAGGAAAACTTTGAAAGAGTCAAGCCATAAAGAAATAAACATAAAAGCTTACAAGCAAATTGTAAGAAAGAAAAAAATTGATTGCATGATCTCAAGGAGGGAGGAATTAATCTTCTTGGGGAAAAATAACCCCAAGTTATTTTGGAAGGAGCTTCAAACGAGAAAGAAACAAACTGAAAATAATATCACAGCCTATCAATGGTTCGAGTATGCAAATCAACTTTATGAGCAAGATCCTAAGGTGGACCCCCCTCCCTTGGTCAACACTACTACTAAGTTTTTCACCGTGCAAGAAATTGAGGCGGGTATCAAAAAGTTGGGTGTTGGAAGAACAAAATATTTAGTTGATCTCCAGGAAGAATATCTAAAGTGGGGTTCAAAAACTCTTGCACCTCACATTATGAAAATTTTCAACATCATTCAGCAGGGATTCCCTACAGATTGGACAACGAGCCTAACAATACCACTTTTCAAGTGTGGGGATGTCAACAATCCCTCCAACTATAGGACCATAATGATAAACCCCTTGTTTGCAAAATTATTTGGAAGTATGCTAGAAAATAGAATCAACAAGTGGGCGGAAGAAGGGGATAATCGTGCTAAAGGGCAAGCAGGGTTCAGACCTAAACACTCAACGATTGATCACGGTATAACTCTAAGGCACATCATTGAAAAAGTGTGGGAGAAAAAAGAGGAAGCTTTATGTTGCTTTGTCGATTTCAAAAAAGCTTTTGACACGGTCCCTAGAGATAAGCTTTGGCATAGAATGGAGGAACTTGGGGTTCCTATACATCTTAGAGCAGTCGTCCATAGGCTATATGAGGAGGTTAAAGTCAAAATCAGAACGTCAGTTGGTATCTCCAAAAGTTTTAGGAGTGATATTGGGGTCAAGCAAGGGTGCCCATTGTCCCCTACCCTTTTTGGCTTATATATTGACAAACTTGAAGAGTGGTTAAACTCACGGGAGGGTGATGGTGCTCTTTTGGGTGATTTTGTGATAAGGCTTCTTTTGTATGCAGATAACCTTATTTTGATTGCTAAATCTGCTCTTGGGTTGCAAGAACACTTAATTTCCCTTGAGTGCTTTTGTAGTACAGTGGGAATGCAAGTCAATACTAGCGAGACGAAAGTGGTAATTTTTTCTAGCAAAAGAAAACATAAGCAACATAAGTTCTACTTTGAAGGCAACACTCTTGAAGAAGTGGCGGATTATAAATACCTCAGAATTGACTTCAACAAAAATCTAAGTTGGGAAGGTTGCAGAAAGAAAAAAACTTTGGGAGCTTGGAAAGCAATCTATGCTTTTCAAAATAGATGCAGAGAAGCGAAGCTATGGGATTGGAAGACTATGCAAACTCTCTTTGGGCTTTTAGTGATCTCAGTGGTTCTATATGGTTGTGAAGTGTGGGCCAACAACACATATGACTTACAGTGGAAACAAATTGAGAAGATTCAAAAGCGCTTGATCACAAGCAAGTTTAAAATTAAAAGTTTAGTCCCTTATGATATCATGCTGAGTGAAATGGGGGTTGCTCCTATTGAAGCAATTGCTATGGTGCGTCTCATAAGATATCTAAAAAAAATTGAGCAAATGGAAGATAGTGGGTGGCCTAAGGTCGTCTTCAATGACATATTGTGCAAAAAGAAAGAAGATGTGGATGAGAGAAAATATTAAATGGCTTAGTAAATGGGATATCCACTTGAACAAGTGCCCTACGTACAGTAAAGAGATAAAGGCTTTTGTTATTGATAGGTTCCACAAGCGAACTTGGGATAAAGGGCTTGGGAGAAAGAAAGAGTATTATATTGAAGAGTTTAACCCCACATACAATCATCATCAAAAAGCGTACATAGGGGCCAATATATCTTGGAGAGCCAAAATGCTCATTGCCCAATTAAGAACCAATTCCCATCAACTCTGTTGTGAAACTGGGCGTTGGAAAAGACCAAAAGAAGCTTGGAAAGAAAGGGTGTGTGTGTTCTGCACCTCCGGAAAAGTGAAAACAGAAAAACATTTCATTTTAGAGTGTGAAGCTTTCAAAGACAACAGGGACAACTATATAAATATCTTGACAGCTAGCTCTTGGAATAGCTTATTCAACGAGGAGACAGTGGAGAAATTGGGGGAGCTCATCATCAAGTTGAACAGGAAAAGGGTTGAACTGCAGAAATCAGTGTGTGAGACAGTTTGTCCCATAGGCTATTGTTAGCCTCGTGGACGTTAAAATCATTTTCTTTCTTTCTTTCTAACTTGATTGGCGGCTCCAATGTGCCCCATGGTTTAGTTGTAACAATTCAGCGGCTCCAATAGATGACGTCATATGGCTTGACCCCTTCACAAATTTGGTTGATTTTGTGTGCTTATTGTATTAATTATTGATTTTGAATTATGATGAGTTGTACTTTGTTTGTACATTCATTTCTGAATCATAAATTCCTACATTATACATGATGTAAAACGTTTTGTACACACATGTGTGTTTGCTTATTCAAAATAGTGTGGTTTGTAATGTATGTTTGTTTGCTAGTATTTCAAATCCAGAGGGGTAGGGTATGTATACTTTTGTAGATTTTACCAGTGAAATCGCTTGGTGGAGGGAGTTCCTTGTCTCACAAATAAGGAGGTCTTATACACCAATTTGATATATGGCTTGGTCGTGACCTTACAATTAGATTATTATTATTATGTATACTTTCTATTGATTATTGATTTATGATGCATTGTATTTTATTCGTGTATATTCATTTCTAAATCATAAAATTATTGATTATTGATTTATGATGCATTGTATTTTATTCGTTTATATTCATTTCTAAATCATAAAGTTCTACACTACACATACAATATAACATATGATTTTGTACACACGTAACTTATACATTTTACACACATGTATATACATTATTTAAAATTGTGTGATGTGTAATGCAAATTTATTTACGTTTACAAGATCTAAATGTGTTTGGCAATATTTGTTTGTTTGCTTATATTTATTTTGATAGGGGATTGGAATGTGTATGATTTTGAAATATGATGAATTCATTTTGTTTGTGTATGTGTAATGTTCATGCTTGTTGTATTGATTTTGAATTATTTGTGTGAATTGAATTAATGTGTATATTTTGTTTGTTTATAAGATTATAAATGTTTTTTGGGAATGTGTATTTGCTTGAGTTTTATATTTTGTTACAATGAAATTTATAATTATTATGAGATTAGACTTCCTTCCTTATATGTATGAGCGCATTTTATTTATGTACATTTTAATAATGTATGTTTGAATCATTATAATAATTTTCTATGTTATACACTCCCATGCTAGCTAGGATATGATAGGCTAGGGTAAGCTAGAGTATGTTAGGTTAGTGTATGCTAAGGTGTGTTATGTCAGTGTGGCCTAGGATAGGGTAGGGTATTTTAAATTATGGTAGGTTAGTCTAGAGTAGGGTAGATTATACTAGGTTAGGGTAGTAGTAGGCTAACATAGGGTAGGGTGGGGTAGATTAGGTTAGTCTAGAATAAAGTAGACTAGGCTAGGTATGCAAGGGAGGGGTAGCATAGGTTAGGGTAGGGTAGTGGTAGGTTAGGTCGGGAAACGTAGCAGGGGATACAGTGTGTTAGGTTAGTGTATGCTAGGTTGTGTCATGTTTGTGTAAGTTAGGGTAGGGTAGGGTAGGTAGGGTAAGTTAGTCAAGAGTAGGGTAGATTAGCTTAGGTAAATAAGGTTGGTTTAAGGTAGGATAGATTAGTTTGTGTAGGGTAGGGTAGGGTAGGTTATGCTAGATATGGTGGATTAATCTAAGATAGAGTAGATTAGGCTAGGTATGCATGCTAGGGTATGATAACTTTGGCTAAGGTAGTGGTAGGTAAGTATAGGGTAGATTAAGCAAGGTAGGTTAAGCTAGGATATGTTAGTGTATGGTAGGGAAAGGTGGGATAGGTTAAAGTGGGGTAGGCAAGGGTATGTTAGTTTAGTGTAGGATATCGTAGTCTATGCTAAGATAGGCAGGTTAAAATAGTTTATGCTCAACTAGTGGTAAATTGGGCTAAGTAGGATAAGGTAGATTAGAAACTAGGCTAAGGCAGTTTAAGGTAAGGTAGTGGTGGGATAGGGTTGGGTAGATCAGGGTAGGCTAGGTAGGCCATGATTATAGACCATGTTAGGGTTAAGGAGATAATTCTATGTAGACTAGGCTATAATAATGGTAGGGTAGTTTCAAGTCTAGGCTAAGGTAGAGTAACATATATTAGGCTACGTTAGGATAGTTATAGGCTATTTAGGCTAGGATATGCTAAATTATGCTAGGTAGGGAAGGTTAGCCTAGGATATGGTTTACTAGGTTAGGTATCCCAGGGTAAGGTTTGATAGGTTAGGTTGAAGTAGATTAGGCAAGGTAGGCCTAAGGTGTGTTAGGTTTGTTTATGCTAGATTGTGTTATGTTAGTGTAGAAGGTTGGACTAGGGTAACTAGGGTAATTTAGTCTAGAGTAGGGTAGATTAGGTTAGGTAGACAAGGCTATTATAGGGTATGATAGTGTTAGGGTCCTAACCTCCTTAACCCCTCAAGTAGATAGAATAATGTGTTTTGCTATGTAATAAAGATAGTCATTAGTAAATAAGGCCTATGTAATAATGTGAACATGTCCAATGTAAGAAGACTTACTAGAAGGTTCCGCCTCTAGAAATTTCTTCCTCTAGAATGTTCTCAAGAAAATAGAAATAGTATAAATAGGGGTGGAAAACATGGAAAAGGTTGTTTTGTTGAATCATTTATACTTGAGCTCTGCTCTGTTGGAGGTTTCCCCCTCGAAGACACAAGTGAACATTATTCTCAAGATAATAAAGGTATCATTTGTTGGATCTGTATTGTCATTATGTTTACTGTTTTGTCTCTTCCTGCTAACTATTTTGGTAATAATTGTGTTGTTGCTCTGCATATTTCCTTGTGTTACCTTACAAGTGGTATCATATCCCTTTCCTCTGTCAATTTTTAGAAAAAAAAAAAATCAGGCAAGAGACATGTTTCGACGTCTATAAAGCACAATGATTTGTCATTAAGTAGATAAAACTGTGGTTGGGGAAGAATATAGGAAAGAACTACACTTGGTTTCACCTTGTTGGAAACCCTTGTAACCCTTATTGCTACCCCTTTGAGTAGTACCGCATTACACAACAACTGTACATGGATTTCCACTCCCACATACCCTCGGGTATATCGAGAGTCCGATAGGTATCCTGAAACATGTCATAGATCATCCAATCGAACACCTGATTTCTATAGTGGCACCGAGAATAAAACTTGAGAAGACTACTCATGCATACCTAGGTAATCAGGTAGTACAACTAAGGGTACAATTAACCCTCCTTAGTTAGAGCCTTGATATATTGGGTCGAGTATCGTTGTTGGACCCCACAAGTATATAAGAGAGCTGAAACATAGGGCACTCCTTTGTCCTTAGGAACCCTCAAAACCCTAACCCCTGCTACCGAAATAGAACAAAACATAAACAATGGTGAAATCTTGCACATTCATTGTGGACAACACTGCTTACTGCATCCAAGCAGCTAAATTCCTACACAATCTTCACTATTAAGAATTTGGGCATTTTGTCACAACAATATTATTCAAACAAGAGTATTACTTTGTAGGACCTTATTTGGTACCTATCCCATTGGATTCCTCTCTTTGCACTGATCGCAATGGTACCCCTCTCATAAGCCCTTTTTTGTGGACCCACCCACCCTCTTTGACACCCTTATTTGGGACCCATCTCATCATATTCCCTTTTTCACATTGATCAGAGTGATACCAATCTCTCATAATCACTTTTTGTGCAGACCCACCAACCCTATTATTGCCAGCTTATCTCCCTGATGGTCACCTACAACCAAGAATTTGACAACTGCATCATTGCCCTGGATAAGTCCTTTAATAACCTTGAAAATGCATTCAAAATAGCTCAATCCCAAAACAATCACAATATCACTCAAGTTACTTTCAAAATTGCTACCATAAATTCCAGGCTCACTACACTTGAAACCCTCTCCGTTGATGTGAAATCCTTGACCACATTGGTTCGTCAATCTCAAGGCCATATCTCCTCTAAACAACCTTCACACCAAGAGGGCATTGACTCATCCCACTTCATGGTCTTTCATTGTAACCCCTTTTCTCATGACATGTGTCTTCCTAAAGTTAAGGTGATTAAATTTGATGACTCGAACCCCACAGGCTAGGTCACCCAAATGGAACATTATTTCTCATTGCTTGACATCACTAATGACTTTATCAAACTTCATGTCAGTGTCCTTTATTTGGATCCATAACATTGGCATTGGTGTCAATGGCGTAAAATTCACACCGAGGGTATATTGCTTGGACTCAATTTGTGGTAGACCATTATGAACACTTTGACACAGACACCCATTATTTAGGCCGTTTGACTAAGCATAAACTATCTTGTACAATTGAAGACTACATTGTTGCTTTTGAGCAATTGGATTTTTGAACTGAAGGCATGTCAGACACCTTCTTCCGTGAATACTTTATCAATGGCCTCTAGGACAACATCCAAGCTCACATCCTAATGGCTCGCCCCTAGACTTGGGTTGAAGCTACTCAATAAGTCAAGGAAGCACAACCGGTAGTCTCGTCTCAAATAAAAAATCCATACTTTATTACACGGTCTCGTCCCACGAATCCAGCTCCTCCTTCCCCTCCTCTTAAGGTCCAAAAATTAACATAGGCGTAAATGGTTGAACGCCAACTTAAGGGTATTTGCTAGAAATGTGATGAAAAATATTTTTCGAGGCACAAATGTATGGAGGAAAAGCTTTTTATGGCTATTTCTAAGGACATTTCAGAATATGATGGTGATGTTTCCCCTCTCGAAGTGCTACTCCAGGTCGATGGTAACTTCCAACCCTCTAATCCACTAGGGGTTGAACCCCTCATGTCTCTGCATATGTTGGTTACTATTCCTCTATACTGTCTGAGTTTATTGACCCAGGGTTCATGTCTGTTCGGGTTTGCAACAAAGCCTCTAAAACTATCAGGCCTCCTGGTAAACCAGAAGGCAACGCAACACATAGAATGCATTGTGCAGTCTCACTCGAGATAGTTTTAATGGGTGGTTGTAAGACTCATGTGTTTACAGCCTAGGATTGAGTGTGAGATATGAGAGCTAAATATTGAATCATTATTAAAAATGTAACTGCAATATAATGTCAATTACGAATACGTTGGAAATATAACAAATCATTTATTAATCATAACAAATAACTACTGAAAAGATGATAAATATATGCATGCATTCATCACATAACATAGATGTTACCGTGGTTCACCCCCTCCTGGGCTACATCCACAAAGATTTGGCTCTCAGCCCTTTTATTATATTATTTTCGCATCTACAGTGTCGCGCGGTTACAGCTCTTCTCCGTCGAGCAAGATCTATATGGGGTGGACTAGATCGCACCAGACTCCCCAGCCTGCGATCTAACCCTCAAGATCTACCCCCCCTCGTCTCCTTTAGTTCAATGGCTTGTAAAATAGATCATACAACAAAATATTACATATCAGTTCACTACAATATCGACTTATCTTCGTAACCTCTGAGCAATAATAGCAACCCCCCCCCCCGCGACCCCTCTATGATACCTAGGTATCTATATTTATACGTTTCTGGCTCTTCATCCATTACAATGCATTACCCAAAACCCTAACCCTACCGTCGTTAGGTCTTCCTCCCATGCGTGTGTGTTGTTCTTCCTTCCAGTTGTTGCTTTCCTTGCANATATGGGGTGGACTAGATCGCACCAGACTCCCCAGCCTGTGATCTAACCCTCAAGATCTACCCCCCCTCGTCTCCTTTAGTTCAATGGCTTGTAAAATAGATCATACAACAAAATATTACATATCAGTTCACTACAATATCGACTTATCTTCGTAACCTCTGAGCAATAATAGCAACCCCCCCGCGACCCCTCTATGATACCTAGGTATCTATATTTATACGTTTCTGGCTCTTCATCCATTACAATGCATTACCCAAAACCCTAACCCTACCGTCGTTAGGTCTTCCTCCCATGCGTGTGTGTTGTTCTTCCTTCCAGTTGTTGCTTTCCTTGCATGTGTGTGTGCTGTGTTTCTTTCCAGTTGTCGTTTTCCTTGTGCATGCTTTCTTTCCCAAAAACGCCTTGCTTTTTCGCTTTGGCCTTTGGTCTGCCTCCAACAGGCCCCCAACATTGACATGTGGCTCATACCGAGCCACCTAACCTGTGTGTGCTCCCTCGATCTCCTTAGTGATCGCTTGGAACTTTTCCTTAAGCTTTATTGCCTGTGTAGTCTTCTCCTTGAGTGTGTCCACTATCTGGACTGCAATTTCATCACTGATCAATTCCATGCACTCTGTTTGGATCTGTGCTATACATGCCTTGGCTTCCTCTGCTTGTGCCAAAACTTCTGCTACCCGTTCTTGCAACAATTCCATTTGCACGTGCTACTCCTGTTTCTGGGTTTGCGCAGTAATGAGCTCTGCTTGCAATTTCTTCATGTCATGCACCCCTTTGACGCGTTATGTAATTGGCATTGTCTTCTGCCTCTGCTTGAGTTCTTGGATCGTTGTTGCGTTGATCGTTTCTTCTTCCTTGTCCCACTTTTGGACCTATTGATCCTCCTCTAACTTAGTCCACAACTACGCTGCTTTATCGAACAAGTCAGTTGTTGCGTTGGCCTGTTGCTCGATCTCCTGCAGCCGTGTTGTTGCTTCCTGCTTCCTTTGTTCCTTCACTGCTGGTGGTGTGCTTGGTGTAAGTTGCTCCCAGAGATTCACGATCTCCTTCTGATATTGATCGATTGCCTGCACAATCTAATCAATCTTTTATGCTACTGTGATTTCATCTCTCTGTGTGGCTTGTGGAATCTTCTCGTAAGTTCTTGCCACTTTTTGTTCCAATCCTTTTATGCGCTCCCTTTCCTCTTGGGTCTCAGATTTATCCTGCTCATAGAGTATTTCTAGTGCATCCTGTTTCTTTGTTTCCTTCTGCAATTCGACTAAGTCTTTGTGTGCGTGAGACTGTACCTCATGGTTCATGCTGACCTGTAACTTGTGGAGTGCCCTAGTAGGCATCTGTGTCAATACCAGTTGGATTTGGCTTAAGTCCTTCAAGGGTGTCTATCCCACAATCTCATCCATGCACAACATACTGGGTGTGATGTGGAATGTTGCATTCGGGTGTGGTAATGAGTGGATTAGATATCGTTCTTCTTCTTCCACTCTTTCCGTTGTTTGTGGTGCTAATGGTTCTGGTCCCCTGTTGTTGCTTGTTGTCTATACTTCCTCGATTTGCTTGAGTAGCTGCCGCATGTCTGCCAGCTCCTCTTGAATCCTGTCTCTGTGTTGTGCAGCATGGTCGAAGTCCTTGGATAGGAAATCCTGGAACATTCGGGCTATCATTTCCCCATTGTCATCCGTGATCGTATACTTCGACTGTGTTCTTTGTGCCTTCATTTTATTGCGCACACCTTCTGTCTGCGTGGCTAGCCTCTTGTGTCCCCCTGGTTCCTATGGATTGGCACTTGTTGCGGTCTCTTGCACGGGCTTGACCTGCTTCTACTGCTCCTTGGTCAACTGCGTCTTATCCTTCTTCCTATTTTGGGTCCCTGTCTTCGTTGGCCCTTCGTTTGTCTGTGTTATTTTGACCTGGCCCATTCTTCGTCTCTTGTGCACTTGGATTTCCTTTGGCTGGGTTTCTCCCTGCCCTGCCTCTTCTTCTGTTGTTGTTTCTGACAATTCCTGGGTGATGGCCGAAGTCCTCCATTCATCGTCCCATTCGTTGATGACCATGTCAATGTCACCCTCTGTGATACAGTAGCGCATCTATAGCCACTGTTGATCAGGATCCTTCCACGCATGTATCCACATTATATGTCGTGTAGCCCTAAAGTTGGCGATGTCCCCATATCACGTGATAGCCTCTGGTGTTATTCTCCACATCTTGGAGTTGGATTCTTGTAGGTCGCGTAGGTATCCTTCAAAGATGGACCCATTTGCCCTTTTTCTCCTAGCATCTGGCCTGGCTCTGAGCAATAAATATCTCGCTCCCTGATTTGGTTTGGGTCTGGTACAAAAAACTACATACCTTGGCTCTTTCCATCCCATGAAGGCTATTAATGTGACCAGCCATGAGTAGTGAAACTTTTCTCCTAGATCCTGCGCATCCTTACAGTCATCCAGGAGCAAGTTCAAGAGGTATGGTGCCCAGCTCACTATGGTGCCCTCTGCACACTAAGATGCAATTGCGACAACTCCAGCTGGAACTTTCTCCCTGCGACATTTTCTTAGCAACTTGCAGGTTAATATTTTCACGCCCAAAAGTGTCGCGACATCGTTGATCCTCTTGATGATGATCCCTCTTGTCCCCCCGTCGGTGCCATACTTCTTCTTCATCTCTTATGCTAGCACTTTCTCTTTGACTTTGTCATCCAAAAAATGTGTGGGATCCATGCCCCGAGATGGCAATCCTATTATGTTGGCCATAATCTCTACGTTTATGGAGACTAGATTTTCCAACCAGATATCCCTTCCATGTGTGACTGCTAACAATTGTTTGACGCATGCGGTTGCGTGATGACCTCTACCAAAATGTGGTAGGTCCAACAGACCTAAAATTCTTGTCTTCTCCAACCCTGTTTCCCATTGGAGTGGTTGACTAATCAATTCCCCAAATGGATTTGTGCCTACCGTCTCCATGTATATCCTCTTTGCAAGTTCCGGAAACTTGGCTTCGTCTGCTACATCGTGATCCGAGTATTTGAGCTTTCCTATATAACCCAATAGGTCTGGTCCTACCTGTACCCCATCTGGTATCCGCAGTAGAATGATTTCTGCAGCAAGTTTCTTGTGAGGTGACCTGGGTATCTGTATCTTGTCTTTTTGCAATGGTGGTGGCTGGCTTGAAGTTCCAACGGCTTCCGGTTGTTCCTTAGTATACCATTCCGACCAACTTGAGACATCTTCGACTGTCCCTTCCACTGGGTGGTCTGATATGGTCATTTGAGACTCGTCTGGCTCAACTATTGTTTTCAGATTTGGTGTAGTTCCATTGACTTGCGGAGCTTCTTCAGTGTTTTCTGGTTGCACCTCCTTCAGGGTTTCTACGTCCTGGTTCAGCTGCTCCTATACCTCTACCGGTATATCTATGTTTGTGCCCTCCGGTGTTGGCTGTTGGGTTTCTTCCACTATCAGTGTAGGGTTCACCGGTGTTGTGTCTGGAGATGGGATTTCGTCGACATTGACGATCTCCGGCTGCTTCTGTTCACCTTCTTCCACATGTACCCGTGACCTGGTTTTGACTCTGGTTGGTTTGGCACTTTGGCTTGCTTTTGTTTGCTTAGGCGGTGCCATGGTGGTGAATGTCAAATGTTTGCTGAATTCGAATGGTCTCTGTAATCTTTTCAAACTCACTCTGTGCTTTTTAGCCTCTATTGCTCTCTGTTTGCTTTCTTTTCATGAATAGACTGTTTGCTCTCACGTTCGTGTGTTGTATGGGTTTTCCATGAAGCTTGTCAAGGACACTTCCTTCATTATGGGTTTAATGCACCTTATTTGCGGGTTCAATGCACCTCCGACGGTTTCGTACTTGTCATTACTCTGCCTTGCCATCTCCAGTTGGCACGATTAATATGGCGTCCCATCGGTCCTTGCCTTCCTTTAATTTTGCCTAGTGTTGTCATGTCGTACTGCTTTTTTCGACTTTCCTTTTGTTGCATGTTTCCCTTTGTATGTGACCATTGTCCTTATCCTCACTGGGTTTATGTTCCTAAGTGTGCGTGCTCTTTCTTTCTCTGTCGCACTATGCCCCTTCTGGTTCTTTTTCAATATACTGCTTTTTTTTTTTTTTAATTTATATTCTACTGCACAGTGGGTGGTCGATTGTCCTTGTACAACTTTAGTCGGATCCCATTGATCATCCCTCTAAGTTCTGTGCTTGATAAGTCTCTAAAATGTACAACTCATCCATCTGTGACAGATTTTACTTCGTAATGTCCTAGCCAATGCATTCTTAGCTTTCATGGGTGCTGAAACAATTTGTTTTCATATATCAGTACTAAATCTCCTTCCTTGAAAGTTTTCTTCTTTATGTGTCTATCATGCCAAGATTTGTCCCTTACTTTCTGAACTTGTTGGTGGAATCCTGCTAAGATCTGATCCTCTTCCATGGTCATTAACTGATTTAGTCTCTCCTGTACTGCGCCTCATTCTGTCATTTGTGTAATTGCTGCTACACGCAGGCTTGGTATTAAAAATTATAATGGCACCACCGCTTCTTGGCCATAAACCAATTTAAATGGCGTGTGCCTTGTCAACTTTTTGCACGTAGTCTTGTAGGCCCATAATACTGATGGTACTTTGAGGTCCCGGTTGTCCCTGTTGACGTTACAGATCTTTGTCAGTGCATTCTCCAAGATTTTGTTAAATGCTTCTACTGTGCCATTTGCTTGTGGGTGATATGGTGTGCTCTTCTGATGATGGACTTCAAACTCTTCAGTCATAGCGCTGATGGTGTTGTTTATGAAGTGCGTTCCTTGGTCGCTCATTCAAATTCTTGGACACCCAAATCGAGTGATGACTTGTTCAAATAAAAAGTGCGATGTTGTTTTTGCGCTACAATCTTTCACTGGTGCGGCCTCCGCCCATCTTGTTAGGTACTCTGTCGCGGTGATAATGTACCTAGCTCCTATTCTTTTTTTTGGTGGGTTGATTGGTCCCACAAAGTCTATTGCCTATAATGTTACTTGTAATCGTAATGGCATCTCCTCCCTTCTGTTGGGTTTGCCTACCCTTTGACAGACATCGCATTTTTGACAGTACTCCTTTGAGTCTCTATGAATCGTTGGCCACCATAGTCTTGCGCACAATACCTTTTGCGCAGAATCTTTACCTGCATAATGCCCTCCTACTATTCCCTCGTGGGCTTCTACTAAAACTCTTGGTCTTTTGTGCTCTAACACGTACCTTCACAAGATTCTATCTGCGCCCATTTTGTATAAGTGTCCTGCAATCAATTGATAGTCGGCAACACAGACTAATAGGTTTTTCTTCTGCGCGGTGCTATATTCTTGTGGCGCAGTACTCGTGCTCAAGTACTGAATGATATCTGGGAAGTGTTCATCAACGATCTGTACAGAAAATAACTATACATCTTGAAAGTTGTCCTCTAAATTCCTAGGTTCTTCTCCATTTGTGACTCTTGATAGGTGGTTAGGTCCTGCATTTAATTTTTTTGGCTTGACTATTACTTCAAAGTCAAATTCTTGAAATAGTAGTAACCAACGACAGATTCTCCCCCCCAACACTGGCTTGTTGACTAGGTATTTCAAGGCTAAGTGATATGTGAACATCTTAAAGTGTTTCCCCAATAAGTAATGTCTGAATTTTTGTAGTGCGTAGACCATAGCTAGGCCTTCCCTTTCCATAGTGTTATAGTTATGCTCTGAGTCGGATAACTTTCTGCTCGCAAATGCTATCGGGTGATCTAAGTCTCCCGCTCCTGGATGCACCAAGATAGCTCCAAGTGCTACGGTTGATGCATCCACATGCACATGGAATGTCTTCACCTAGTCTGGAAATACTAATATCAGTGCGGTGACCATCTTTTCCTTCAGGGTATCCAGATCGTGTTGGCACTCATCATTCCACTAAAATTTTGTATCATTTCTTATCATCTTTTCCATTGGTGCAGTAATCTGTGCATATCCTTTGATAAATTTCCTGTAGTATCCTGCGTGTCCCAACGTCGCTCTTAGTTGACGGACTATTTTTGGTGGTGGTAAGTTAACAATTATTGTGATATTTGTGGGATCTATGAGTAAACCTTGTTTGCATACTATATGGCCCAATAGTATCCCAAACGGTGTTCCAAATATGCATTTCTTTATGTTCAACAATATCTGACACTGTCTGCATCTTTTTAACATTAGCCATAAGACTTCTACATGTTCTTTCAACAAACTGGGTATACTTCGAGAAACTGGTGGATGAATTCCTTAAATGCAGCAATGACTACTCTGGAAAGATTGTTGGTGCATTCTTCAATCCAAATGGCATGACTGTGTACTGGTAAGATCCCCATTCTGTCGCGAACGTGGTCTTGTATCTGTCTTCTTGTGCTATCTTGATCTGATGGTAGCCTGAGAATCCATCAGTGAATGAGTATTCTTCGTATCCTCCTACGTTTTCTAAGACTTCATCCGTGAAAGGTGTAGGGAATGGGTCGTGTAAGCATGCATCATTCAACTTCCTCAAGTCGACACATATCCTTATCTCTCCTTGTTTCTTGTCTTGTACTACCATCAGGCTTATCCATTTTGATTCTTCAACCAGTTCTATGATTCCAGCTTCGAGCATCCTGTCGATCTCAACTTTGACTTTCTTCTTATATATTGGGTTTAGTCTGTATGGTCGATGTCTAATCGGTCTTTCTTCTGGTTTGAGTCGTATCTTCATTTCTCTCAACTCTTCGGCTATACCCTTCATCTCTGTAAATGTTGTGGGAAACAGGTCATTGGACTCGCGCAACAACTCTGTTATGCTTTCTACTGTCTGCTCATCCCAGTATTCTCCAATGTTGGCCATCTTGGGATTCTCGACTGTCCCAATGTTGACTTTATTTACTTTGATCGGTGCATAAATGACTTCTGATTCTATGGGTGGTCCTTCCACATCTCTTTCTCCTTCCACTTATTCAATCTGAATATCGCGCAGATCATCTTCATATGGTGCTTCCTCTTGTACATGGTAACATGACAATAGTGCCTTGACTGTCTGTTTGTTCCGCTATTGTTCTTTTGTGATCAGTTCTGCTTCTGGTTCTTTGATGAATATCACTCCTCTTATCTGTTTAAGCCCGGCATCTATGTTGGGGTTCTCATGCTCGAATGAGAAAGTGACTATAAAATTCTGTTGCAATGTCATCCAGGTCATAGTTCCTTTGCGCAATTCCTGGTTTGTAAACCAATCGTTGGTATGCCCTCTAGAGTGTGTATAAAATGATGAGGCCATTCCTCTAGGGGTGTCAATTTCCACAATGTTCTACACTTCTCCAAGTGTTCCGCTGGCGCCCCTTGTCCATCATACTTATGTTACTTGTTGTCTTTTTGTTTTGCGTCGAACCTTATATGCAGTAACCACTTACATTGGTACCAATATGTGATTGTCTCTTTGTGTGTGCCCGACCATCTTGCGGGTGTGGCCTTGAGTGCTAAATCAAGTGCTAACAGTGTCTGATTCTCTAACACTATGTCTTCATACTGTGTCAAGAATGTTTCCAAATCATTTATTTTATGAAAACTGGGTGGTTCTATGATTTCTTTGCCTACCCATCTTACTGCGCGATCTATTCGTGCACATCTTCTCGTGGAAACTTCGTGTAGCCTTTGTTGCCAATTCTCTAAACCAGTATCAGAATTTGTTGCACATGAAGTAATGCTCCGCCAACTGAGTATCCCATCTATGATTGGGTTTACGTAATCCTCATCGCGCGCAATTGTTCTGTACAACTGGCCAATTTCCTCTAAGTCTAGGCAAGTGGGTTCTACGAATCTCTCCCCTTCCGACGGATCCAATGGCGCGATGACCATGTATTCTCCTGACTCAAATGTTATTTTTCGGGTCTTCAAATTGATTATGGCCTGGTTGTCAAACACCCAATCCAGATCAAGCAACGCTGGCTAAGATGTGGTGTCGTCCACTATTTCAATGACTTTGAAATCTGCTTTAGTGCGCACTCCGTCTAGGTCTATTGTCACTCCTTTCAGTCTACCGATTGGTAGGACTCTGTGTTGATTTGCTAGTTTCAATTGAACAGGTGAATATCCTAATGTGGGCTCTCCCATGCATTGCCATGTCTTCTTTGGTAGTACATTAACTTCAGATCCTAGATCCAATATGATATCGCCCATGTTGAAATCTCCGATGTTGGCATTCAGTCTAAACTCCTTGTATGTAGGTGATTGACAGTTTTTTGTTCTAGTTTTTCTTTCATCTCGATGCTACATTTTTCTAGTATGTTTTGCAATATTTTCACATATGATGTATCACTTAATACTTTTACACATGATTGCAAAAATCTTTTGATTGTACTTACTTGTCCCATGGGTTGCATTTCGTTGGTATGATCCAATAATGGAGACATCTCGTACTCCGGTGCTTCCTTGTTTTGTTGCGCAGTTGAATTCGACACCATGTCTTCCTTCTGAAATTCTTGTCTTGCTTCCTTAAATATCTCCTTCTCCTTTTGCACGCAAAACTGTTTCCTTGGTTCGGTGTTCTTCTTTACCCACTGGTTTTGTATTGGTTCTTGTCGAACTGCTTCATTTCCTGTTTTAGTTCCTCCGCGAGTAGCTATATTGATGTTTCGTCCTTCATCCCTTGCTTCCGCTGAAATCCATTGAACATCCTGGTTGTTCTGGTTCCTCTTTTCCTAGATCTTTACTAATAGTGTTGGACACTCCTCTGTGTCATGGTCCGATGCGTGATAGTACATACAAGTTGTTGGTGGAAGCGAACATTCTCTTGCATAATGTCCTGGTTGTTGACAATTATGACATACCACTGGTCCTCTACCTCATTTGAAACCTCCTCTTGCTCGTCCTCCACCTCTATAGCCTACTCGATCTCCTCTCAGTGAATTATACTGAGGCGCTTGATTATATTGTGTGGTACTGTATTGAGGTTGTGCCATGTTGTACTGCGGTTGCGCATTATTATATGGTTGTTGCACAATATTGTACTGATGTTGTGCAATGTTCTATGGAGATAGAACTTGATTAAACTGTGGTGCGGCTTGCCCAGTCATCATTTATGCTTGCACTCTATATGCATATGATGTCCTTTCTCGCATCAACTCCATGGTTCTACAATCTTTGTCATTGTGGCCCATTGACTTGCAAAAGGTGCAATATGCACTCTTCAGGATTGTTTGGTATTTCTTCATCATCGTGCAGTGATAAGGGTTGTGACCCGGTTTCTTGCAGATTTCAGACCATAGTCCGCCTATTGGTAATGGATTTGGCATTCTTGCTGCCATATATTGCGCGAATGTTGGACATTCGTTCTTGTGGTGTCCTTATGTCTTGCATGTAGTACACCAAACAACTTCTCGTTTGTCCTTGTTCCTATTCTGGTTTAGCTGAAATGTTAAGTTCTTCAGATCCTCCTTCAGTTCTTTGATGGTTGGGTCTGTCTGCTAGTACTGATTCTCTTCCAGTTGCAAGGATGCCTGCATAGCCTCTGGAACTTCTATTTTCGCAAAGGGTATTTTAAGTGTGGAAGTAGTGAGTTGAAAAATAGGTGTCGATGCTACATCTTGGTCATGAGATATTTTAACTTTCCCTTCAGTCGCTTGAATCTATGATCAATCTCCCAAACAGACTCTCCTGGTTTCTATCTTATTTCAATCATCTTGTTCATGTACTGATCCTCTAAGTTGGGCTTCTGGAACTCATTTATCGGCAACTTCTTAATGTCGGCCAATGTCCTTGTCGTCCCAGGGGCATTGTTTGCATCTAAACTTGTGTACCAGTCTAGTGCGCGGTCTCTTAGCGTAATAGCTAGTTGCACAAGTTTGGTATCTTCATCAGTGATCTGCTTTGCTTCCCAGATCTTTGCACAATTGAACAAGTGCTTCTCAGGGTCTTATGTTGCTTCTCCTCAAAATTATGGTAACCTAATGGTCAGATCGTGTCCTTCCATTCTGAATGTTGAGCTACTACCTTCGCGCGGTGTAGATACTTGGTTAGTGTTGCCTGAACTGGCTCCTCCAGTTGTTGTTCCTTGTGTGGATGTACTTCCTGTTGTCTGGCTACTTCTGAACTTCGGTTGTCGAAACAATGGTGTTCTCTTTGGTGTATTAGTCACACATGGGTTTATGGGTTCCACACTGACACTAATATGGATAGGATTGTTGCCTTCTCTTCCCGCTCTTGAACCTCTCGTCTTCCTCTCATATGTTGCACACAGGATTTCCTCAATCTACTCCATAGCCCGAAGATCCTTTACCTCTTCATATTCACTTGCCAAGCCTTCCCTCACAGCTATGACTCTCTTCTTGGTATTCACCTTATATTGGTAGGGTACTCCGCTACGCTTCTTTCCAGTTGTCGCCATGATCTGCTTGATCTGGTCATCATCCACCATGATTGGGTCCAAGGGTTCCTCCTTCTTGCCTTTATCCTTTCCTCCTTCCATTTCTCCTCTTTCTCTCAGTGCTTCCCCCCTTCCCCCATGCACACAGGGAAGTTTAATTGTCTCACTCCATTGTCATTAAACATTTGTTATATAGTAGTATATTAATTGAAGTATAGAGTGATCGAATGTACCTTCCTCGAGGTTTGTGTAGAAACTCTTGCTCCATTGTGCATTATGACTTCGCTGTGTCAACTGCAAACTCTGTTATGAAGCCTACCACAATACTGTCAAGCCAAAAGTCAACTGTGTGGGTGAACTTGTTGTTCACTTGTTGCAACTGTTCAATCTATACGGGGGTCCACTCTATCTGTCGAATCTGGTTCATTGCATGGTTATCCTTCAACCTTAGTATCCACTCCTGCAATAAGTGTGGAAAATCGCAGAAAAAAGACTACATGCAAATTAGTAAACATGTATTTCTCAAGATACTTGCGGGGTGTTACTCTAGGGTTTCTATTGTCTTCCTGTGCAAACTCTCTTTTGTTCTTAACTAGCTTTTGATATATGCTTTTGTGGGATTACATGGTCTCAACATTCCCTTCTAATGGCTCATTGCTTTCTTCCCTAACCTTTTCTTGATCTGCCTCCGACGGGTCTTCAACTTATCTCATCTACTCAACCCTCTCTTGTTCCTACCAATGGCAACAGAACCATTTGTTGGTTACTATTCATCTATATTGTTTGAGTTTATTAACCCAGGGTTCATGTCTGTTCGGGTTTCCAACAAAGCCTCTAAAACTATCGACTCTCCTGGTAAAACAGAAGGCAACGCAACACACAAAATGTGTTGCGCAGTCTCACCCGAGATAGCTTTAATGGGTGGCTATAAGACTCATGTGTTTACAGCCTAGGATTGAGTGTGAGATATTACAGCTAAATATTGAACCATTATTACAACTGTAACTGCAATATACTGTCAATTACGAATACGCAGGAAATATAACAACTCATTTATTAGGCATAACAAATAACTCCTGAAAAGATGATAAAGATATGCATGCATTCATCACATAACACATATGTTACCATGGTTCACCCCCTCCTGGGCTATGTCCACAAAGATTTGGCTCTCAACTCTTTTATTATATTATTTTTGCATCTACAGCATCGCGTGCTTACAACTCTTCCTCGTCGGGCAAGATCTATATGAGGCAGACTAGATCGCACCAGGCTCCCCAACCTGCGATCTAACCCTCAATATCTACCCTCCCTCGTCTCCTCTAGCTCAAAAACTTATAAAATAGATCATACAACAAATTATTACATATCGATTCGCTACAATATCGACTTATCTCCATAACCTCTAAGCAATAATAACAACCCCCCTCGTCCCCTCTATGATACCTAAGTATCTATATTTATACGTTTCTGGCTCTTTAGTCATTACAATGCATTACTGAAAACCCTAACCCTACCTTCGTTAGGTATTCCTCCCATGAGTGCGTGCTTTTCTTCCTTCCAGTTGTTGCTTTCCTTGCATGCGCGCATGCTGTGTTTCCTTCTAGCGGTCGCTTTCCTTGTGCATGCTTTCTTTCCCAGACACGCCTTGCTTTTCTTCTTTGGCCTTTGGCCTGCCTCCAACAACATCCTCTCATTGGTATCTCAACACCCCAAACCCTTAAGTTTATTGGCTATATCAAGCATACAAAATTCGTTATCCTCATCGACAATGGTAACACCCATAATTTTATTCATTGTCGAATTGCTCAAGGGAACCGTTACTATATCCATGCAGTGAATAAATTCCAAATCATGATTGCTAATAATGGTTCCATGAAATGTGAGGGGCGTTGTGAAAATGTGTGCCTGCAAATTGGTCATTATAATCTGAAATCCTGCATGTTTGTTATTGAAATGAGTGGTTGTGACATTATTCTGTGTGTTGAATGGTTACACACACTAGGCCCCATCACCATGGACTTCAAGGAATTATACATTAGTTTCCAATAGGATTTACAAATAGTACAAGTTCCAAGGCATCACGACAGGTTCCCCAGAGATTGCTAGTTCACATCGAACGAAGAAACTCCTAAGAAATGATCATTCTAGTATTATTTCTCAATTCCATGCCATTCAAGCAGTTGAGACTCCTTCCCCCACTATTCATCCTGGCATGCAACTTATCCTCCCCAAACACCAATCCATTTTTAACAACACCCAAGGACTCCCACCCTCCCGTGGCCCCCATGATCATTCCATTCCACTTGTCCCTAGTAGTCTTTCTCTCAATCTTCACCCTTATTGTCACCCATTTTCCCAAAAAACAAATTGAGAAAATTGTTCAAGAATCATTAGTTGCGGGTGTCATATGCCCTAGTACAAGCCCTTATTCTTCTCCTATTGTCATGGTACTCAAGAAAGAAGGTACATGGTGCATGTGTCCTGATTTTTAATTCCTCAACAAAATTACCATCAAATCTAAATTTCATATTCTTGTCTTTAATGACCTTTTGGATGAACTGAGTGGTGCTTACTTCTTTACCAAACTTGATCTGCATTTTGGCTACCACAAAATATGAATGAAGGAGGTTTTTATTCCCAAAATATCATTTCGTACTCATGAAGGCCATTATGAATTCTTGGTCATGTCCTTCAGCCTATGTAATGCACCCTCCACTTTCCAAAGCCTCATGAATCATGTATTTCTCCCTTTCCTCTGTCATTTTGTATTGGTCTTCTTTGATGATATTCTTATTTATAGTAAAACTTGGCAATCCCATCTTGCCCATGTGGATGAAGTCTTACACTTACTGTCTTAGCATCAACTATTTCTCATATAGTCCAAATGTGCCTTTGGAGCTTTTGAAGTAGAATACCTAGGCCATATTGTTGGTAAGGATGGTGTCCATGTGAATCCTTAGAAAATAGAAGCCATCAAGGTTGGCCCCACCCTAAAACTCTTAAAAGTTTGTGAGGTTTCCTTGGTTTAACTAGATATTATCAAAGTTTGTTCATAATTGTGGAAAAATTGCAGCCCCACTCACAACCCTCCTTACAAAGAATGCTTTCAATTGGAATATGAATGTTGATCAATCCTTCCAACCTTTGAAAGAGGTTGTTTGTACGAATCTAGATATGACCTTTCCCGACTTCACAAAGACCTTTGTTTTGGAGTTTGATGCATCTGGGAAAGGCATTGGGACAATTTTCATGTAAGAAGGTAGACCATTGGCCTTCACTAGTAAACAACTTTCTAAGAGACACTTTGGAAAATCGATCTATGAAAAATAAATGTTAGTTGTTTTTCATGCAGTGGATATCTAGCATCCTTACATTCTTGGGAAATGCTTCCAAATTAAAATTAATCATCATAACCTCAACAAAAAAATTGGAACAAAGAATTTCATTCCCTGAGCAACATAAGTGGTTGACCAAAATTTTCAGCTATGATTATGGTATCATTTACAAGAGGTGAAAAGAGAATGTGGTTGTTGATGCTCTTTCCAGGAAATATGAATAAGGGTCCCTCTTTTCACTCTCCTTCATTCTAGTTGATTGGTTAAGGTAGTCCACCAGGAATGGTTCCAAGATCCCAAAATTTCTAGCCCGATCCAACAATTGCAACAAGACACTAATGCATCTCCGGGATACTCTTGGCAAAATGAGGAGCTTCTCTATAAAGGCCTCTTGTATTTGAGAAAAAAGTCTAACTTTAAATCCATTATTCTCTCGGAACTTCATGTTTTTCCAACAACAAGGTATTCTAGCTTTCACATAATATATGAATGGATCAAACGTTCCTTTTTTTTGGAAGGAATGAAGTAGGACATATGCAATTTTGTGGCTATTTTGCACGCAGTGGATATATGGTGTCCTTACTTGCTTGGGAAACACTTCCAAATTAAAATTGATCATCGTACCCTCAAATATTTCTTGGAACAAATAATTTCATCCCTTGAGCAACATAAGTGGTTGACCAAAATTTCCGGCTATGATTATGAGATCATTTACAACAAGGGAAAAGAAAATGTGGTTGTTGATGCTCTTTCCATGAAATATGAAGAAGAGGGGTCCCTCTTTTCACTGTCCTTCATTGTAGACAATTGGTTAAAGGAGGTCCACCATGAATGGTTCCAATATCCCAAACTTTATATCCTAACCCAACAATTGCAACAAGAAACTAATGCATCTTTGGGATACTCCTAGAAAAATGAGGAGCTTCGCTATAAAGGTCTCTTGTATTTGAGCAAATAGTCCCACTTTAAATCCACTGTGCTCTCTAAAATGCATGCTTCTCCAACAACATGGAATTATGGCTTTCACAAAACATATGTATGAATCAAACGTTCCTTTTTTGGGAAGGCGTGAAGCAAGACATACACACTTTTGTGGTTGAATGTGATACTTGCCACTACAACAAGGGAGAAACAATCAAAACTCTAGGCACACTACAACCTCTCCCTATTCCACCTACTATATGTATCGATATATCTATGGAATTCATTGTTAGATTACCCAAATCTAGCAATAAATGGTCATCATGGTTGTGGTTGATCACATTTCCAAATATGTTCATTTCTATGTCGTCCAACACCCATTCAAAGCCTCCACAATGGCTTAAATGTTCATGGACAATATCTTCAAACTCCATAGAATTCCCCACTGTATTGTCTCTGACCGTGATCCAACTTTCACAAGAAACTTCTAGCAATAATTGTTCAGGCTCCAAGGCACCCAATTTCATCTCAACACTTCTTATCTTCCCCAACTTGATGGTAAAACTGATTTTTCAACAAGTGCTTGGAAGCATATTTGCGGTGCTTCGCGTCCAAATGAAAATCTCAATGGGTTCACTAGTTACCACTAGCTGAATGGTGGTACAATACATATTACCATGGTGCTACCTACATGACTCCCTTTGAGGTAGTTTATCGTCAAAATCCATAGTCCAAAGTCCAGGAGGTGGACAAAACCCTCATAGTCTGAGCCGACATTCTACGTTCCCTCAAAGAGAATTTGGTCTTGGCTCATAATCGAATGAAGAAACAAGTTGACAGTGTCATCCTGAATGCCATTTTGCTAAAGGGGATCAGGGGTTTCTTTGTCTACAACCTTATAAGCAATCTTCCCTAAAAGAAAATCATTGTTAGAATCTTTCTCCAAATTTTTATGGCCCTTATACAATCCTAAAGCATGTAGGGCATGTGGATTACAAGTTATCCCTTCCCAATCACTTTAAGCTCCATCCAATTTTTCACGTTTCTTGCTTAAATAAATTGATTGGGACCAAGTGCCAAATTCAAACTAGTCTCATTGAATTGGATGAAGAAGGTTCCATTTTGTTGTAGCCATAAGCAATTCTAACCCAATGTGGGCGTCATCTTTGTTAGCGCAAAATTTAGGAAGTTTTAGTATAGTGGAACGATACACAACCATAGGATGCCACATGGGAGCTAACCACCATTCTACAACAATTCCCTCGTCTCAAGCCTTGAGGACAAGACTATTATTTAAGGGGGAGGGAATTTTAGGGTCCTAACCTCCCTAACCCATCAAGTAGATAGAATAATATGTTTTGTTATGTTGGAGGGCATGCTAGGGTCCTAACCTCCCTAACCCATCAAGTAGATAGAATAATATGTTTTGCTATGTAATAAAGGTTATCATTAGTAAATAAGACCTATGTAATAATATGAACACGTCTAATGTAAGAAGGTTTCGCCTCTAGAAATTTCTTCCTCTAGAATGTTCTCAAGAAATTAGAAATAGTACAAATAGGGGTAGAAAGCATGGAAAAGGTTGACTTGTTGAATCATTTTCGCTCGATCTATGCTCTATTGGAGATTTTCCCCTCAAAGAGGCAAGTGAACATTATTCTTGGGATAATAAAGGTATCATCTTCTGGATCTATATTTTCATTGTGCTTACTATTTCATCTCTCTCTTCTAATTGTTATGGTAATAATTTTGTTCTTTCTTTGCATACTTCCTTCAGGTACCTTATAGATATATCAGTCTATGTAGGCTAGGATAAGATAGATTAGGTTAGGTAGGGTAGGTAAATCTAAAATATAGTATATTAGGTTAGGTATGCCATGGTAGGGTAGGATAATTTTGGATAGGGTAGTGGTAGGTAAGTGTAAAGAAAATTAGACAAGGTAAGTTAGGCTAGGATATGTTAGTGTACAATAGGTTGGGATAAGGTAGATAGGGTAGGTTAGTCTAAAGTAGGGTGGATTATCTTAGGTAGGAAAATCTACTCCGAGTATGATAAATTATTTTGTGTAGGCTAGGCTAGGGTAGATTAGGTTAGTTAGGGTAGGATAAATTAGATAGGGTAAATTAGGCACGATAGGGTGGGATTAGGTTTGTTAGGGTAGTATATGTTATGGTGTGTTATGTCAGTGTAGGTTGGGCTTGACTAAGGTAGGTAGGGTAGGTTAGTCTAAAGTAAGGTGGATTAGGTTAGGTAGGCAATGCTACTATTTGGTAGAATAGATTAGTCTACGTTGACCACACTAGGGTAGATCAAGTTAGTAGGGTAATTAAATCTAGAATATAGTAGATTGAGTTATGTATGTGATTGTAGGGTAGGATAACTTTGACTAGGGTAGTGGTAGGGAAATGTGGCATATAGTAGACAAGGTAGCTAAGGCTAAGATGTGTTAATGTATAATAGGCTAGGCTAGGGTAGCTAGGGTAGGTTAGTTTAGAGTTGGGTAGAATATGTTAGGTAGGCAAGGCTACTCTAGTGTATGATAGATTAGTCTATGTAGGCTAGGCTAGGTTAGATTAGGTTAGGTAGGGTAGGATATATTAGGCTAGATATGGTGGGCTAAGGGTTGTTAGGGTCATGTATGCCAAGGGTGTGTTATGTTAGTGTAGGATGAGCTTGGCTAGGGTAGGTAGGGTAAGTTAGTTTAAAGTAGGTTATATTAGTTTAGGTAATCAAGGATACTCTAAGGTAGGATAAATTAATTTGTGTAGGCTAGGTTAGGGTAGATAAATCTATGAGATAATATATGAGGTTAGGCATGCCATGGTAGGGTAGGATAAATTTAGCTAGGGTAGAGGTAGGGAAGTGTAGAGTAGATTAGACAAGGTAGATTGTGTTAGGAAATGTTAGTGTACAATAGGCTGGGTTAGGGTATCTAGGGTATGTTAGTCTAGAGTAGGGTATATTAAGTTAGGTAGGAAAGGCTACTCTAGGGTATGATATTTTAGACTATATAGGCTAGGCTACAATAGATTAGATTATGTATGGTTAGGTAAATCTAGAATATAGTAGATTAGGTTAGGTATGCCATGGTAGGGTAGGATAACTTTGGGTAGGGTAGTGGTAAGAAAGTGTAGAATAGATTACACAAGATATGCTAGGCTATCATATGTTAGTGTACAATAGATCGGGCTAGCATAGTTGTTGTAGGTTAGTCAAGAGTAGTATAGATTAAGTTGGGTAAGCAAGGCCACTCTAGGGTATGACATATTAGTCTATGTATGCTACGCCATGGAATATTAGGTTAGGTAGGGTGGGATAAGTTTTGTTAGGGTAGTATATGCTAAGGTGTGTTATGTTAGTGTAGGTTGTGCTTGGCTAGGGTAGGGAGGGTAGGTTGGTCTAAAGTGGGGTAGATTAGGCTAGGTAGGCAAGGCTTCTTTAGGGTATGATAGATTAATCTGTGCAGGCTAGGCTAGGGTAGATTAGGTTAGGTAGGGTAAGTAAGTTTATAATATAGTATATTAGGTTAGGTATGACATGGTAGGGTAGGATAACTTCAGCTAGGGAAGTGTAGAGTAGATTAGACAAGGTAGGTTGGGCTAGTATATGTTAGTGTACATTAAGTTGGGCCAAGGTAGTTGAGGTAGGATAGTCTAGAGTATGGTGGATCAAGTTCAAGGATACTTTACGGTATGATAAATAAGTATGTCTAGGTTAGGCTAGGGTAGATTAGGTTAGGTAGGTTAGGCTAGATTAGGTAGGGTAAATTAGGCAAGGTAGGGTAGCCTAAGGTTTTTTAGGGTAGTGTATGTTGGGGTGTGTTATGTTAGTGTAGGTTGGGCTTGTCTAGGGTAGGTAGTGTAGGTTAGTCTATTGTAGGGTAGATTAGGTTAGGTAGGCAAGGCCACTCTAGTGTAATATAGATTAATATATGTAGGATAGGGTAGGGTAGATAAATCTAAAATATAGTAGATTAGTTTAGGTATGCCATGGTAGGGTAGGTTAAATTTTGATAATGTAGTGGTAGGGAAGTGTAGAGTAGATATGACAAGGTAGGTTAGGCTAGGATATGTTAGTGTATACTAGGTTTGGGTGGGATATCATAAAATATGACAGGCTAGGGTATGTTAGTTTAGTGTAGGATAGTGTAGTTTAGGCTAATTAAGCTAAGTTGGCTAGGCTAGGGTAGTTTAGAGTGAGGTAGTGATGTGATAGGGAAGGGTAGATTAGGCTAGGTATTCCATATTAGGGTTAGAGAGATACATCTATATAAACTAAGCTAAAACAACACAAGGGTATTGTTAAGTCTAGGCTAGGGTATAGTAGAATATATTATGTTAGTTTAGGGTAGATTGGGGTGCATAGGGTTGGTTAGTCTAGGATAGAGTAGAGAAGGCTAGGTATGTTATGGTAGGGTAGTATTAGGGTAGATTAGGTAAGGTAGGGTGGGTTATGGTTTGTTAGGTTAGTGTATGTTAGGGTGTGTTATGTTGATGTAGGTTAGGATAGGTTAGGTTAGGTAGGGTAGGTTAGTCTAAAGTAAGGTAGATTAGGTTAGGTAGACAAGGCTAGTATATGGTAGGATAGACCATTATGTGTAGTCTAGGCTAGGGTATTGGTAGTCTAAGGTAGGGTAGATTAGGTTAGGTAGGGTAGGATAATCTAGGATATACTAGACTAGGTTAGGTATGGTATGCAGTGTAGGATAACTTCAGTTAGGGTAGTGGTAGGGAAGTGTAGGGTATATTATGTACGTTAGGTTAGGATAGAATATGGTAGTGTATGGTAGGGAATGATGGGATATGTTATGGCATGTTGATTCAATGTAGGACAGGGTAGTCTAGGTTAGGGTAGGTAGGATAAAGTAGTTTAGGCCATGGCATAGGTAAATTAAGCTAAGTAGGCTAAGGTGGATTCAACTAAGTAGGCTAGGTTAGGGGAGTCCAGGGTTTAAAGGTAGTGGTGGTAGATAATGTAGGGTAGACTAGGTTGGTTTAGGATATGGTAGACTAGTCTAAGTAGGCCATGCTAGGAGGGAGATAAGCTTATGTAGACTAGGTTATAGTAGTGGAAAGGTAGTGTTAAGTATAAGCTAGGGTAGGTAGGTTAAGGTGGTTATATATCAAGTTAAACAAGGTAATATATGTTAGGATAAGTAAGGTGGGTTAGTCTATCATAGGGTAGATTAGGGTAGGGTAGTGTTACACCTCATATTGTATGAGGCTCCACTTTGTGATTTTCATCACGTTGATGGAGATTTGTTGTTGGTTCCTTGGAGGTCTTTAGCTTGAGGGATTCTCACTTCTCCTTGGTTGGATGATTATGCTTGTTGCTTGGTGGTCTTCTCACATGTTCTTCCATTTTTGTTCACCCCTTGGTTGCACCTATGGATGGTTGTGGAGCATGCTATCTCATTATGTTATGGTTTGCTATATATTATTATCTTAGATATGGATGATGGTTCTAGTGCCCCAGGGGATGGTGTTAGAAGGTAGATGTTTCAATATGTTGTTAATGTTTCCCAATGACTTGGTGTGTTGATGTATGATGTTGGTGCCACTAGGAGGGGGTGTTCTATACAGTCCTCATGTGTTGGATGGGGAACACACTTGATGATTTAATGGGTTAGCACTTTGTTATGTTCCCTTCTCTTTTAATGTTTCTATGGTGGAATGATTCATGTTTCCTTTGTGGGACTTTTCTATGACATATAACTTAATGATGTAAAATTTGCTAGACATCACATAGGGGGGAATGTGTTTAATTATGTTAATACCCTCATTTATGTGTTATTTCCTAAGCTTGAGCTAGAGGTGTGGTGGGGGGGGTGGGGTGTTGGGGAACTACATATGATTGGAGGGAAATCTAACCTTTTTCCTAAGGTTGGATGATGACTTTTGATGTAATACTCCCTTGGTGGTGGTGCACCTTAGGTTGGGATTTATGTTTTGTTGTTACCATGGTGGGTATTTTCTACATATAACATCTTCTATTTACATGGTACAACACTTTATTAGAGTGCACCCCTCATTGGCTCACATGTTCATGGTGATTTAATCTATCGGTGACTAATAGGAGGGGGACTATGCCCATATTTGAGCATTAACCTTTGTAAACACATGTTGAGGTTGATTTAATTGTACAATGGTTAAATTAATCTAATTTATCTATATTAAGGTTAATAGCTTGGACACCCTACTTCATTGGATTCCTTTTCACACTTGAAGGGGTTATTTGGATGGTGCTTATGGAGGATTTTTATTGGGAGGTATGTGGCATACCTTGGAAGGTCATATGTGTGGCACATTACATGCATTTACTTGGTTATCTTACTATATTTGGGCATGTCCTTGGAGGGAGAACTTTTTGAGACAATTATTCCTATTATTGGAGGTGTATATTTATTTATTTAATGGAATTTTGGCATGGTGAAAACTCTAATTCACCCTTATCTCTTTGGATTTGTTTTGTTGTAGGTTGCACACTTACTATTTTGGGGGTTTGACTACTTCATATTGCATAATCATCGATGGAGTTGGTTTCTTTGGTATTTGCACATGTGGATTGGTTACATGCATCTTGTAGACCACCTTCTATTTTTGGAGGTTGGTTATGGAGCATTCTCCTAGGAGGAATATTTTATTGGTATATCTCTCATGCACCTTGGAGGGCACACTTAGTAAGCCCTTCTAGGTGGACCCTTGAGCACACCCTCATAGATTGAAGACTATTTTTATTATATTTTTAATGCATCCTTTCTTGGAGGATGAATTGAATGTGGATCCATTTAGCATTTGATTTGGTATACTACCTATTTTTGGTGGTGTGTCCTCTCTTAGAGGTTATTTTTGCATATTATTGCATATCAGGCTATGGTAGTCTAGGATAGGGCATGCTCATGATAGATTAAACTAGGGAAGGGTGGTCTAGGATAATATATGGTTAGAATGGAATAAACTAAGATAAGGTAGGGTAGATTAGTTCGAGATATCATAATTTAGGTAGGGGTGATTTAAATTAAGGTCAAAGAAGGCTTGGGTAAGTCAAACTAGGTTAGGTAGGGTAGATTAGTCTATGAACAGTATGATAGACTAGTTGTAGGAAAGGGTAGACATAGTCTAAGGTAGGGTAGGTTAGTAGGTTAGGGTAGATTAAATTAGGTAGGGAAGGGGAGGGCGGGACAAGGTTGGATAGGAGAGGATATGTTATTATAAGGTAAGGTAGGGTGAGATAAGGTAGTTTAAAGTATTGTTATCAAGAATTTCCAAGGGCAGTTTAGGCTATGGTATTCTAGGTTAAGCTAAGGTACTTTATGTAATAAGCTAGGTAAATATGATATTATACGTTAGTGTAGGGTAGGCTACAATAGTCTAGGCTAGGATATGGTTATGATAGATTAAGCTAGGGTAGGGTAGGCTAGGCTAGTATAGGATAAGTTAAGCTAGTGTAGTCTAAGCAAGGATAGTTTAAATTGAGGTTAAGGTAGCCTTGAATAAGCCAAGCTAATTAAGGTAAGGTAAATTACTCTATAAACATTAGGGTAGACTAATGGTATGAAAGGGTAGGTAATACATGGTAGATTGGGTCTAGGGTAGGGTAGGTTAGTTTAGGTTATTTTAGACTAGGATATCAAAAATAGAGTAGGATTGGCTAGGAGAGGATATTCTAGTCTAGGGTAGTGTATGGTAGGATGATAAAGTTCAAAGTAATATAATCTAGGATTGCCAAGGGTGGTTTAGGATATGGTAGTCTAGGTTAGGCTAAGGTAGTCTAGTTAAAGGATAATAAGGGTACTTTATGTTAAGGATAGGGTAGGTTAAGGTATATGGATAGGGTAGGTTTGTATTATTTAGGTTAGGCATGTTAGGTATAAGATATGAGATTAGGTTGAGAAGGCTAGGTTGAGGTATACTTTGGTAGGTTAGTTAGGCTAGTGGTGGGTTAGGATAATGGTAGGCTAGTGTTTTCTAGGGTAGAGAATTCTAAGTTAGGAAGGGTAGGATATGCTAGGTTAGGAATGGATAGGAGTACGGTAAGATAAGTTATACTAGGGAATTCTATGTGGGTTAATGTATTCTTGGGTAAGGTAGAGTAGCTAGGGTAATGTAGTCCAAGGACGGGTAGACTAAGATAGGTATGATAAGCTAGGGTATGATGGTTTAGGATAGGTTAAGTGAGGTAGGTTTATTATAAGGTAGGGTAGATTAAGGATAAGGTAGGTTACATTAGGCTATGTAGGGTACTACAGTACACAATGACCAAAGTGAGAAGTTTTCATCATAAAAAATAGTGATGGCACTAGAACACTCCAAGTTTATAGGAAGGGAATTCATATTGATGGGTATCTACATGTGAATTCACATCACTACCTTAGACATGAGAGCTATTAGGTTATCCATTAATGGTCATTTAGAGAAAGAACTCAAGCATTGAGAAAACGAACTCGAATGGAATGGTTATGAAGAAAGGCCATTCTAAGAGCAAGAAGGGGACACAAAAGAAGACAAGAGAAAAGAGAAGGTAGTATGATCACCTTACCTATGTCAAAGGAATAATTGATAAATTTGAAATAATATTGAAAAAAGGTAACATACTTTTTATCTTCTACCCTCTCAACATTGTTATAAGTATGGTAGATTTGTTTAAGGATCCAAGTGGTCCTAAAAATAGAAAGGAGTCTATACCAGTCCTTGATTATGCAAAAAGGTGTACATTGGATAAACTAACAGGTCATTTTATGTTGCTAAAACAACATCATCAACAAAACAAATCTTCATCATAACTCTATGTTATGGTTTTGACCCTATATATCGTAACTAATGCATAATCAAATTCCTCCCTTGATTTTGTGCAATTTCACACCGAGTTCCACTAGATTTTTTCATTTTTTATTGACTTGGATACCCCATGGATTTGGATCCATTTTTGTTTTATTTCATGCATTCATGGTAACCAAGATGTTACAATAAAGGAATATAGTCCACATCTTGAAGTCATCGTGGCTTTCAAGTATTTGCAAATTCAGAGTTTCGTTGACATCTCAAGTCTCAACTTAATTTCTTGAAACAACAAGTATTTTCCCTTTTTCATGTGATTTTTTGGTCCTTAGGCATTATTATACCCATGGACCTTTCCACACGGCTTGTGTTCATAGGGTAATGAGGTAGAAAGATTCCTAGTTAGGTCCTCTTTCCCTACACCTTTTTTTTCTTAGTCCAATTACTCATGGGTCAAATCTACCTAGAGCCTCGTCCAAGTCCTCTTCAAGGTTGTTTCTCATTATGTGGGTCCACCACCACAAGTAATCCCCCTTGTGGGTTGGTCACATTATTTCTACTAACCCTTGTATTAAACCCTAAGTTTGCTTACTTGATTCATTTTATTTTTCTTTTATTTATTCTCATGAAATAAAAAAATCCATGACCCTTCTTTCCCTTATTTTGTTTGTCTCTCCTTTCTATTTGGATCTTATGGTTTATACCATATTTTTTCTTCTTGTGGATACAACACCAATGCCTACAATAAGAAGGGAGAGATTACATCATTGCTACAATGACAAATAATCCATCACCTCACCAAATCAATTTTCTTTAAGTAATTGATTTCTTGTTTTATTGTATATTTTTAAGTGATTTGTTTAGGGGGTGTGGTTGGGTGGTTGCAGGGGGGAGGGGTAGGGGGGGTGGGGGGTTTGATCGTTGTTTTCTAGAGGGAAATATCCCTTATTGGCCACCTATGGATTAGATTTAATGGTCTTCCTAATGGGTTCCATTAAGACAACCATCACATGGGGATCCCTCTCTTAAACCATACTTTCTCTTGTGGATGCCACAACCGAAATGGGGATGTTGACATATGGTACTAGGGATTTTGACTCTCCCTTCCCTCTGCCTTCAAGTTAATACATTATAAAAACAAGAATGCAATATCACAATGCAAACCATCAATACAAAGGAGAAAAACTGGGTTCAAAATTTGATTTGTGTTCTCTACAACCCATTATTCTTCTTAGCCTTCATTAGTAGATTAATATCATTACTTTCGGGTTTCTTCTTCATGTTTGGGAGTCTATTTTTATTTTCAATTTATTCACCAAATGTATGGAATAAAATAAGGTTTTGGTTTTCATATCATTTATTTTTCTTGTTTCTTCCCTAGTGCTTAATTTTTATTTTTATTTTTTTCCCTTAAAACAATGAACTACACTTCCTTTGCTTTGACATTTCCCTATCATCATATATGGGACTAGTGGAGAAATTGAGTACATGAGTTGTAGCACTTAAGGAAAAAGAGGATCATATTCCCAAACAATAAGGTCTTCATCAAATGTGGGACTGTGTTTTTTTACGGCCTAAGGAATCACAGGTTTCTTGCATCCTAAGGATTCACAAGTTTGTTGCAACCTAAGGAATCACATATTTGTTGTAGCCTTGTCTCCTTACCAATTATCATCCTCATTGGAACCTTATAACTTTTGAAAAAATCGATCCATTTGAACATTTTCCTAACACCTCAAACTTTGGATAGTGTACCTAAATTAGTGCATATTCGATTTCCCCATTGGTATTTTTCTATACTAAATTTAGCCTAGTTTAGGGTTTTTATTTTAGTTATATGGTATATTTTACCTTTTCTATCTTTTTTGTAAATTGTTTGGCTCTAAAACTTGGCACACACTTTCCTTGTACATGTCATTTAATTGATTTTCAGGGCATGCATTTACCAAGTATATCTCTCTTGTGTACTTAATTTGTCATTTTATCTTGTGACTATATTTGGATTGTGGTTGTTATCTATGGGATGTCCATAATAATTTCAACTCTTACTAATATAATGGCATATCCCTATGTTGATATTTTGTTCCACAATAATACTCCCCTTCATTTGCAACTAATGGCTAATTTTCCTACACAAGGCTCCCATCACTTCATGGCATCTTTTGAATGCTCGTTCATCCATTTAGGCACAATGTGAAAATCCTCATTATCATTTGGCATTTTTCAAAATCCATTTTCAAGTTTGCAAGGTAAGGAAACTTGTGAGAAAGGCATCCCATTGTCTTCTTTTCTTCACCAGGCATCTCTAACCCTAGTCACTTATCATATGTTTGGCACTCTTACTTGTACTATTTATTACATCCTATTGCATTGATATGCTTTGTAATCCATCCTATTTGAATTAGTATTGTAATTACCCATGTCATTTGACATATTTCTTTTCCATTGGAATCATTTCCTACCCATCTCATTGTTGTCTTCTTGTTAATTTGGCACCCTTATTGGTTCCATTTGATGCATTTCTTTCCACTTGATAGCCTTGCAAATTGTTCATTCAATTTATCATTGTGAATTTGTTCTAGGGACGCGCATATGTTGACCTACAACCACGACACCTCCCCCTAAATATTTATAGGTCTCATGAAAGGAAGAATTCTTGAAGCAAAAAAATAAAATATATGCCAAGAAATTTATCTTCTTAGAGAGAATGATTTTGGTGCATGAAGCATTCTAGTCTATGGTAGTATCCTATTAGTGCACATGGAGAGCATCCAAGCCAAATGAGGAGCAGAGTGTGAACAAAATGATGTTCAACGATCATTGTTAGGTGTATTGCATATAATCACATTCCTAATCACTCTAATAGAGGCTATTCTTAATGTAGACACAATTAATACATATATCAAATATATATACAAGACATCTGATAGCATGTTGGGCTGAGTGGGATGTGTAATATGTTAGAGGGATCATAAAGTTCTACACAAGTCAAATGTGAATCACTAATCAATAAAAGTGAGAAATGATGAACACACCATCACACATCAAATCCATTGTGACTAATCTTAAGTGGTATGTTCAAAGGTGTAAAAGGGTGGCTATCAACAATGATCCAGAGGTAAAGGAGGGATTTAAATTTTTTACTTAGAATACGTTCATTTGTTTATGATATAAATGTTCATTTGTTTATGTCATTCATATAATTTAGTATATCCTTCAACACATAGGAGGAGAGGGAAGATTAGCTCACCATGGGCCAAGAGAACTGTATTGGATGTTGTAGGTTTCTCTTTTGTTATAAATTACATTTAATCCCTTAATTTTATTTCAAAATAAATTAGTAATAAACATTTAAACTATTTACAAGAAAAAATCACATAGAAACATTCTTTGAGTAATGTTTCTGCGTTGAATGCATTTTACAAGGAAACATTGTTTTAATGACCGTACATTAGTTTTCTAAGAAGTGTCTTTTAAGTGACATTACAAACATCATTTAAGCAACATTTTTTCAATATATATTGAAGTACCAACTTATCATGTGTTGTGTGTATTGTTAAATTTTTGGTTGTTTGACATGGAAGACAATAAACATCACTAAAATGAATTTTCTAAGAAACATTATTATAGATAAGTTTGTGAGTTCAAATTTATTTATTTTTTTCCAAAAATGTATTTTATACATCAAAATAACATCACATTTTGATTAGTTAATTTTCATTAGTTCAATTGGTTAAGGTGTGGATTTTGTTTGCTAGGCGACCTGAGTTCAATATTCTTACAATGTGTTTAGTCGGGAGGATACACCCAAAAATCCAACCATGTTAAGGGTTTGTGTGGCCCGAGATGAGTGTGATCCTCGGGTGACTTTGACAAATTAGACACCTCTAGGTTGTGGTTTCTTAACCAATGGTTAAAAATGCTAGCCCCACAGGTTACAGACACATTTCTAACAAACAAACAAAAAATCACATTTTGACCACAAAATGTAGTTGTGATTTTACATCAAAATGTTTCCTATTACATCTTATTGTTATGAAATATTAGAAATATATATTTATTTTCATAATGTCTCTTTGACAATGAATGCAAGCTCGCATTTCAAAAAACAGGAAAAAACATTGTAATAAATATCCAAACCTAATTGTGACCAAATAAACTCCTACATTATCTACCATGAATGCATTCAATTCCTTAAGCATACCCATTCTTTAATATGTTTTCCATTCATTTGGAAATATAAATGCTCATAGTTGTAGACATGAGAACCCATGCAACAAGAAGACAATTACGTTGAGAACAAAAATTCAATACCGTTTAAATTTTGAACCACATATAATTAAACATAGTATTCATCACAAGGTTAACATTTTATTAAAAAAAAAAAATAACAACCAAAAAAAATTTACATGATATCTAAACTTGTCCTAAAGCTATTTGTTTAAAATATAGAGTCCATTTGTAATATAACATTGTGGACATATTTTCTCATCCATTTAGGTTGCAATTATTATTGAATGCATAATATGAAGAGTGTGTGTCCCTCTTCATCTATGGCGTTCTCAAATTCTAAGGGGTAGAATACTTTGCATCTTTTCACATCCACACACTTTGGGAAATACTCTTTTCGAACATATATTATGTAGGTTTTAGTTTTATTTATATATTGTTGATGTCATCGCACACACGAAATCATTTCATTCAATCTCAAATTCAAATGAGGTTATGTTATCATGAAATAATTAACCATTAACCATGTTACTGATGTATACATTCAACCAACATTCCAAAAATAAAACATCTTTATATCCATTTATTAGTTTTTTGCTTACATGGGATGCACCGATGTGCCTACAAAACAGTCAACCTCTTGTTCATGGAAGAGTTTTCCCTAAATATCAACATGAATAATTTAACTATAAGTGAACATGGCACATTCATGTGCATTTTTTAGTGTGCCAATATTGAAATGACACAAAAATCATGTCTTAGATGCTTATGACTTAGATGAGTACACTTAATATGTTTAGGTATTTTTATGTGTGTGTATGTGTGTGTCAATTGGGTCTAACTTGGGTGGTTGGGAGGAATGATTGTTATCTCCTCATCTAGGTTCAATTACCACAAATGAAATGTTGAGTTCTTAACAAGTATACTATTGTAATGGCCTTGAGCCCTATTTTTCATAGCCACGAGCTTCTGGCAAATCTAGTTTTCCTAGGGTACCATCCTTGGAATGAGGAGAAGTACCTGACAGGTTTCCTGTGGATATGTATTCCATAGTAAAACACTATATGTGTGTGTGTGTGTGTGTGAATCCACCTTTTTACACTCGATAAACCCAAAAATAATCTGAACCCACACTCACACACTTAGGTGAAGAATAGATTTTGTTGGTACCTTTCTAGCATCGTGCAATAATATACCCAAAGGCTACATCAACAATATTCAATATAATCAAGAGCCATATCTAGTAAACCTCACATATGAGAGGAGCATCATTATTAATATTTGAACCTGGGTAATTGTTACAATAACCTCTCCAAGTTGTTGCTAGACCAAAACTTGACAAACATGCATTTTCGATATACCATAAGGAAATGATTTAATATCTCGATAGTCCTCAGCCCATGGAAACACTAACAATCGCAAGTAACAACAATATATCGACATTGTTGGATTACTGAGAGGGGGGGGTGAATCAGTAATAGCGTAATTATAATCTTTTTTCTTCAAATGTTATATCAATGTAGAATTGTTATCCAATAATAAGCAATAAGAAGTCAACAATCACACACATACACAGTACACCAGTGTTTTACGTGGAAACCCAAATCGGGAGAAAACCACGGAATGTTTTTTCTTATATGTCTTGAAGAATTACATTCATTGGAAGCACCAACTTCCTTTGTTTTCCAGCTGCAACTGAAAGGAGGCTCTAACCCCCTAGTTTCTCAGGCTACAAACTAAGGAAAGCTCCAACTCCTTAATTCTCTGACTACAACCAGAAGGAGGCTACAACCCCCAATGTTCTCCAGCTACAACCGAAAGGTGGCTACAACCACCTGTCCTTGCCCCGTCCTACCACCCTGAAGTAGAAGTAGAATGATGGAACCACTGTCGCACTATCACTGTGAGATATACCATTGTAAACTTATACTAATAAATCTGAACCATGCATCAACCTGTACCTCAACCTGTAATCAATCTGTACCATAAACAAGTGCATCAACCATGCACCAACCTGTAATCAATCTGTACCATAAACAAGTGCATCCAACCATGTACCAAGTATGTACCAATCACGTGTCAACTACTCATCAACTATGACTCATCAATATGTACCAACATCATCAACTATACACCTCATGTATGTGCGCCAACTCATCAACTACTTGTCTCAACCATGTACTCAACATGTACCACAACCAAAAGCCCTCATCAATTTCATCATCCAAATCTGATTTGTAGCTCTGTAATAGACCTGGTGTATATGATCACATTCCTGCAAATCCTCCTTAACTTTAAAAACAAGAGACTAGCATTTTCATCAAACTTTTCTTTAGTCTCACATGCCTAGTTTTGGATTAGTCAACAACCCTAACTTGAAGTAATCATAAATTTGAACCTGTAATGTATAAATATTTGAAACTGATACACAATGTTCTTCAGTGTGTTTAATGCAATTCCTCCAAGTGTCACTACTTGGAACCTCTAAGAAAAGGAGTTATAGAAAAAATGGCATACCTTGCTGAATTCTGGCTTATTCTAGAGAGCGACCTTGTAGAGCGTGCCCCACACAAAATGTTTGATGAAATGATATAAAACTGTTACACAAAATACTATAGACTATACCCTAACCAACACATTTGGTCTCATTGAATTTGAATCTATTATGAAGAAGTTATGACGTTTTTACCCAAAACACCTGATTTTGACTAGTTTCAGGACTGACCACAAACCCTATTTTCCATAGAGTGTAACTCCCCAAAATACAATGACCCACAAGCTGAATTTGTTTTTACAAATACTTGGATATGTTTTTTCACTTGCATAGCAATTTCACGGTCTCAATCATTATAGAAAAAAAAGTTATAGTGAAAATGGTGAGATGACCTGTAAATAACATACCTTAGAAAACACCATCAAAAGAATTTATCCTTCCTTGCATTTCGGCCTTCTGTTCTTCACCTTCACTCAGAATTCTGGTTTAGATATCCTTGGTTACCTCAGACACATATAGATATTCAATATTCTCAAGTGTGATTCAAATGAGAGAGCCGTGCCTTTTATTTATACTCTCCAAGTAGCTTCCTTAAAAACATCTTCTAAGTCACTTGGCCCACTTTTCTTATTTTAGGGTTGGGTCCGCTTCTAATTTCTCCATTAAATTTATTATTGAAATAATTTATTTTGTATTCACTTTGAATTATAATATAGTCATCACTTCACTTTATTATTTACCTTTTAAAATCTCTTAAACCACTTTGACTACTTTGACCTTTTGGGGCTTCTAGATGACATATAAGGGTCCTCCAACTTCGTAAGGCCATAACTATCAAACCGTGAAGAGTTATGTGACGTTCTACATACCACCAGAAATGGAATGACATGTACTATCCACATTGAATATTATTATCTGAAAATATATCATAACTCATACCATTACCCATCAAACAAACTTGAGTCCATTACCCAAACCTGGGGTCTCCAACTTCTCATGGCCATAACTCTCTAACCGTGAGGAATTATGTGACGTTCCACATACCACCGAAAATGAAATGACAAGAACTATCCATCTAGGATATTTTACCTAACAAAAACACTTTCCTTCATGTCATTATTCCACAATTAAGCATGGGTTCTCTTACTCCACAAAGTGTCTTCCCGTGAGGGCTTTCACCATAAGGGGACCACTTTGGAGTTCATCCATATTTACTTCTTATCAACCATGAAAAAAAAATAATGAGTCATATTTACATCAAACAATATTGGGTCCATTACCCAAGCCTTTGTGCTACGAGTCTTTCTTCAAATGTTGACATCAATGACAACCAACCTTAATCAACAATCTCCCCCTTTGGCATTGATGGCAACACTCTGATGCAATACTAAAATCATATCACTCATGCTCCCCTTGGAACCATGCCTTTGTCCTCTGCATCTGATAAATCTGCTCCCCCTGGAATCATGCCTTTGTCCTCTGCATTTGATAAATCTCTCCCCCTTTGTCATCAATGGCAAAGGTATCTTTCCATTCGGGGCTGCTCTCCCTGACAGATTGTCCTCTTATGGTGCTTCCTCGTGTACATCTAAGACATATAAGATAAGCATTCAAAAAGCATTCATTTTTGGAGTAGAAATAACTCCAAGTCTTTGGCGAAGATATTCAAAGGCTTCCCATGGAAGGGTTTTGTAAAGATGTCTGCCACTTGTTCTTTTGCGCCCACATACTCAACTCTGATGTTATTTTCTGCAACCTATTCCCGTAGAAAGTGATACTTGATTGGAATGTGCTTCGTATTGGAGTGCATCACTGAGTTTTTTGAGATATTGATGGCACTTGTATTATCAAAATATATTGGAATGGGCTCGTCATACTCAACCTATATATCTGTCAAAGTTTGTTTCATCCAAAGAATCTGTGTACAACATGCTGCTGCTACAATATACTCTGCCTTGGCTATAGATAGAGATACCGATGATTGTTTATTGCTTAGCCATGATACCAAACACTCACCTAAGTAGAACGTTGTTCCACTGGTGCTTCGTCAGTCATCAATACAACCTGCTCAATCTGCATCTGTGTAGGCAATAAGTGATAGATCTTTTCCTTTTGGATACCATAATCCAAACTCTTATGTTCCTTTGAGATATCTGAAAATCCTCTTTACTGCTAATACATGTGATTCCTTTGGTGCTGCTTGAAATCGTGCCACCTGTCCAACTGCCTGCATTACATCTGGTCTGGATGTTGTCACATATAGTAGGCTGTCAATCATTGACCTATATTGCCTCTGATCTGTAGACTTTGAATCATCATCTTTGCTCAACTTACAACTAGTTTGCATGGGAGTGATAACTGGTTTGCAATCTTCCATTCCGAACATCTTTAGCATTTCTCTTATATACTTGGTTTGAGAAATAAAAATTCCTTGGTTGCTTTGACGTATCTGAAGTCCCTAAAAGAAGGATAGTTCTCCAAGTAATGACATTTCAAATTCATTCTGCATGTCTTTTGCAAATTTTTGGCTTAACCTGTCATCATCACTACCAAAAATAATATCATCAACATAAACTTTAATTAATAAAATATTACCTTGAATTACCTTGATGTAGAAGTTGTTTTCTTCACTACCTTTTCTGAACCCTGCATGTTGCAGATACTTATCCAGTCTGGAGTACCATGTTCTAAGAGCTTGTTTTAAACCATACAAGGCCTTCTTTAATTTACACACATAGTATGTGTTCTCTAACAACTGAAATCCTTCTGGTTATTCAATGTAGACTTCTTCTTCAAATTCCCCATTCAGAAAAGTTGATTTTACATCCATCTGATATACTTTAACATTTTTGGAGCATGCATAAGCTAAAAGCAAACGGATTGCTTCCATTCTGGCAACT
>JASDQU010101990.1:100987-119655 GCA_032191745.1 Picea mariana
TTATTATTTACCTTTTAAAATCTTTTAAACCACTTTGACTACTTTGACCTTTTGGGGCTTCTAGATGACATATGAGGGTCCTCCAACTTCGTAAGGCCATAACTCTCAAACAATGAGGAGTTATGTGATGTTATACATACCACCAAAAATGGTATGACATGTACTATCCATATAGAATAGTATTATCTGAAAATATATCATAACTCATACCGTTACCCATCAAACAAACTTGGGTCCATTACCCAAACCTGGGGTCTCCAACTTCTCATGGCCATAACTCTCTCACCGTGAGGAATTATGTGATGTTCCACATACCACCAGAAATGAAATGAAAAGCACTATCCATCTAGGATATTTCCCCTGAAAAAATCACTTTCCTTCATCTCATTATTCCATAATTAAGCATGGGTTCTCTTACTCCACAAAACATCTTCCTGTGAGGGCTTTCACCATAAGGGGACCACTTTGGAGTTCATCCATATTTACTTCTTATCAACCATGACAAAACAATAATGAGTCATATTTACATCAAACAATATTGGGTCCATTACCCAAGCCTTTGTGCTACGGGGCTTTCTTCAAGGGTCGACATCAATGAACCCCAACCTTAATCAACAAACACACCAAAAATTTACATAAGCATTTTTGTAATGGTAAAATGTAGAATTCACAAACACCTCTGAATACATATTCCATAATACTATCAATTCTATACTTTTGAGATCCAATATTTTTAGTTTCTTGTATCGATTTCTTCTTTTTAGTGAACCATTTAGAGTTATTCAACTTAATCCAAGCAACATCATTACCTCCAACTATATTCTAGTGCAATCAAAATAAGAAAAGCGCAGTTGTTTTTTTGTTCTTGCAAGATGACAACAAAATGATACGTATCTTTAGCCATAAAACAATTATAAAAGTATGCAATGAAAAAATAAATTCAATTTCTATGTTTAAATAATAATGTTATTTTTACCCTTTTACATATTGTTTATGTTTACATAATAAGGTTGTTTTCACCCTTCTATGCAAGGTTGCTTTTAAATAAATGAAATGCATAATAAGGTTGGTTTTACCTTTATACACATTGCATGTGTTTACTTGTTTTGAGTTTAATTGATTCGAAGGAAGATTATAACTAATTGGAAAGAGGAATAGGGTTATTCTATAATCATCGCTTACCTTAGACATGGAAAAAAAATTTGGGAATATTATCAAAATGAACACCCTTATCAATCAAGAAACGAATAGATTTTTGGATGAATGGATGTGCAAATGTTCATAATAATATGGGTCATAGATTAATGACTTACACTACGCAGTTAATCCCGAAAATAATATCTAATGTTCATAATTTTCAACTTATTCCTATTTGATATTTTCTTATAGAGGTATGATTCTACATAATTTGATTTCATTTTCTTTCACATGTGTTCAGGGAGTTGAACCAAGATGTTGATAAGTTATCTAAAGAATGTCAACATTTGGCTTAGGGTATGGCGACAATGGAATATTAACAAAAGGATAGATATGTGGTCCACCAATCCTTTAGTTTACTTTAGTTTATTTTTTTTAGTCTATGGTGTGAAGAAAATGACTTGATGACAATATTATCAGATGATGTAATATGTTATTAAGGATTATTAGAGGAAAATTTATGTTTTTGAAATAGTTATAGTGGTATGGGAGGGTTTTCGGAAAAAAATAAATGGAGGGTATTATAATACTTTATGATACATATATGTAGGTCTTGTTAATTGGGTCTAGCATGAGTGGTTGGGAGGAATGTTTTTTATCCTTCCAACCCAGGTTCTATTCTTTCTAGTGACATGTTGATATTTTTTAAAAAGCTTTGAGCTTCTGCAAAATTTGGTTTACCCTATTCACAATCCTTGGAATGAGGGGGAGTGCCAAGGGGTTTCCCAAGATATATATTCCAAATAAATGTACAATATGAGTAGACCTAATGGTTAAGAACATGTTTTTTCTCTTTCAAGTTTGCATGTTCAATTTTGGAAGGGGGTAGGGTATGTACATGTGAGAAATCTATTAAGAGTCCCCATAGATTTGAAGTTCATTGTTACCTTTGTCTATAGCAATACTAATCAAAATTATTAGATCCTTAATATTTTTAATATTTTTATTACCCCCCAACTAAACATCACGTGAAGGATATCTTATGCTCGTTTGATAGAAATAAAACACCCCATTCTCCACATAAACCCAGGTTCCCTCCTAAGGACCCATTAAAAAAACCCCATGGCCTTGAGTTATCTATATCCAATTTTCTTAGGATTCATTGTGCCCGCAAGGTTCTTGAGCCCTTCATATGCATACTATACATTTGAAGGGGAGAGAAGGAATGGCCATTAAAAATCAACGTATTTCTGACCAACCAAACAACCCATCATACAATAAAAGGAAGATATTTTTAAGATACTACTATTCTATCCTCCATCAAGTCTTTTAGAAAATTTTCAATCGGGTCTCCATCCCACACACCACAACCACCTTTCATTGTTTTCATTTCCAACTAGACCATCTTTAAAAAATGAGATCATATCAATAGATGAAATATTGTCGAGCTATTAATCTTACACAAGGGAAAAACATGGGGCACTTGATAGGAATGATTCCTTACTACTTGTCATGTGATTATTTTGATTGACAATACCAACCACATACTCAATTTTGTGTTTAGGGGTTCTTTTAGATCCCAAAATTTGTTTCACCACCATTTATTTTCATTCTCCTCCCTTCCAAAAACATACATCCCAAAAGAGCAGTATATTCCCTCCTAATAAGGTTTTCTAATTGCATCGTAAAATATTCCTCTTATGTAATTTTGATGAAGCACAATTTCACTTTCTCAATGAATCTAACCCATTCCATGGCATGATTTCATTCTATCCCAAGATCCACTAAAGATTTACATCCATTCCTTTAAAAATTAGTATTATTTGAAGGATGGGTATTTGCTAATGTTAAGATAATATTATGCTTAAGGGTGTTCAAAAACAATTTAATATCCTTGGCACACCTCTACTACCTATCCATGGATCTATTCCCATATAAAACTTCCACCCCAATCAATTGTGAACAAGAGGGTATGAAAGAAACATAGCCTTCCATATTATAGAGGCATTCACTAGCTTCTTATTTAGACTCCTAATCCATTCCTATAAATATCGGCTTCATATACTTTTGTATCTTTACCTTCTTCTAGAAACCATCGCCTGACATAAGTCTCTAGAGGATTTAGAAACTAAATTCTTTCCAAAGTGGTAAATTAGTTATCCCTCAATCCTCAACTTCTTTGGCTTGGATAATCTTTCCCATTTAATTGATGGAATGCTCTCCTTTTCCTTCTTGCTTTATCAAATAAAAACTAATACCTTGTTCCTTATAATTTGGGATTTATTTAGGTATATGTTTTAAGGAATGCCAATAAATAGGGATGGATTCTAATATTTCTTTTACCAATGTTAATATTCCCCCCTATGAATCTCTCATGAATCAATAACCTACTAAGGCCTTATGCAACCATCAAAAAATTAAGAAATTAAAGGGGCCACCCTTTCCTAAAACCATTTGTGGTGTTGAAAAATGTTGTAGTTGAGGCACTGATTAGTAATGAGAATGTAATAAAGGAAAAACACCCTACCACCCAATTTACAAAATAATACTTGAATACAACATGTAGCAACATCATCCTAATCACATAGGACCAATTGATATTATCATAAGACTTATATGGATATAGCTTGATGATGAAAGATGATATCGTCCTTACCTTTATAGGGTCGAATCTTTCTTGTGAAACCATAATAGCTTCATGAATTTTCATGTCATCAAGGAGCCCAAAACATTCCTTTTATGTAAAAGGAGAGAATGACATTAAACCTTCTTGCAATGACATTATAAATAATTTTGTATACTACATGACACAAAGAAATAGGTTTTAAATCCTCAAAAAAACTAGGGGATCGTTTTTTAGTATCATGGCCAAGAAATTGTAGTCTAAATCTCCTAAAACCTTCCCTAATCTTCTATATTCGTCTAGCGCTATTAACAAGTCATCTTCCAAAATATCAAAACAACTTCAATTCACCACCAATATGGTCCTAGACTCCTATACTTTGAAATTAATCAATTACACCCTATAATTACTCCTTGACCTCTGACATTGGATTAGTTTTTTGGTTTTCATCTATGAATCTGGGGAAGAAGTATGAGAGATTTACTATCTCTACAATATTCACCCTTAAGGGTTCCTTATACAGATTTTGAAAATGATTTACATGCACCTTTGAATGATCAATAAAATTTGAAACCCTCTCCCCATTTTCCTTCTTGATATCCCAAATAGTATTGGAGTTTTTCCTCATCTTGGTAAAATTACGGAAAAAATTAGTGTTTTCATCTCTTTGAGCTAGCTAAATTTCTCTACTCTTTTATATCCATTTAGATTACTACTTTTCCAACAACTATTTCTTAATTTGTTCTAGTTCTTTGACAAACCTCTACTCCTCCACTAAAAAATATCAATGGTATTGGAATTATACATCTTATCACTCTTCTATTCAGTAGAAGTAATATTCCTACGAGAATCACTAAACTTTGAACTAGCCCAATCAATTGCTAATTCCTTGTATCTCTTAAGATTATAACTAAATTGAAACATAGTTGAGCCTTCGCTATTCTCATCATGAAGTCTTAATTCTTTCTTGAAAAAATTTGTAAAATCATCATGCATGAGCTAGGATGAATTGAAATTGAAGGGACCTAAAGAATTTTCATCTACTTTCTCAATCTATAAAAAGAGTAGTACATGTTTTTATAATCCCCCTCCCCTACCTGTGACCTATCCTCTCTCTACATCCTATAAAACTTCCTCTTCCAAAAAAAAAAAATTCTAATCTTTTTAATATACCATCAAATCCTACCCTCTTATTTCTCCATGTAAGTTCTAGATTTATAGGCTCTAAATCACACAACTTACAATCCTCAATATTATGGAGGAGGAAGTCAACTAAAGGGCCCATCCTTCTTTTTTTGGACCCATAATTTTCCTCAATGTAGTATAAAATTCATGCCCCCCCGTAAGATCACATTGTTCCTTATTAATAAATACAAAGAAAAAAACGAGTCCCAAAAATCCTTTCTCAACTAAAAAAATCCATAAACAATGATGAAAGTGAAATATTTACCTATCTCACAAGAGTACAACTCTAAGCTTATGGATGAAGGAAGGAATGCATTACTCTTGGATTGCATTGATTTGTTCCACCCAATTTCAAGACCCCCTAACCTCCCAACAACACTTAGTGCCGCAAAATTCCATCTTGGAAATGTTTCCAATGAAAAACTTTTTCACTTTCTTCCTCTACCATAGTCTTTTGAACAAAAATAATATATGGTTTGTGTACACTAACCAACCTCTTTAGGGAGTTTATTTTATGGGTACCCACTTGACCCCTCTTGTCCTAAGGCACAATAATAATATTTGATCCTTGTAATGGGATTTCCCCACTCTAAGGACCCCTTGAATTGCCATCTACTTACTTGCATGAATCTCTCTACCTACTTATTCTTTTGTCAAATTCATAAAATATTTCCTCCTTGACGTAGCCTAGGATCTTGTCTACTCTTGACCAAGATATCCTTCCACTCTATACTCCTCTCTTCCCACACCATGTTTTATTGTTGCTATAAGATGGTATTTTTTACATTGATTTGGGATAAATTATTGTTTAAATCAAAATTGTTGGCGCATAACCCTAACTTACATTAGTTTATACCTAGCTTAGACTCCTAGATCTTGGTTAATACATTCATTTACACTTTATTTCACCTAATTTGGCCACATAGAGAAGAAGGGCACCTCATCCCTAGATTTTAGGGAAAACTGTTATTTTTAGATCAAGACTCAACTCCCGGTTCTTGATTTTCTTGATTTATTCTTGATTTTCTTGATTTACTCATGATTTATTCCAACTCCCCCATGCAAAAACTCATCTATTATTGGGGAATGCGCACCTCCTCTTTGAGTGAGATATTTATTCCTTAATTAATGATTTTTGTCGTTACTATTATTAGTAACTACTATTTCGGGTCAGTTAAGTGAGTTGGAACTGCTTCTCTTGTTAGTTAAGTGAGCTTAAGTGAGCTAATGCGCATCACTTGACTCTTGTGGACATTAATGAGTGTGTGACATGTATCTTTAGTGGTCTAGGTCGAACTATGTGGTCTCCCTTAGCTTATGACACCTATTTTAGCTATTTCTAGCTTTTTTTTACTAGAATTTATATGTTGGAAATTCTATATATTCACCTCCTCTCTTCTTTTTGAGGATGGTTGCTCATGTATATTCATTTTTTATTAATATAATTCTCTGATTTATGGAGCAAAACTTTCTCTCATCTTTTGAATATCAACAAATTGTTTGTGTTCAATTTAACTAGAATTCTAGATCTATCGGGGTTTCTGCAGGAATTCTACAAAAATGATGATCTTTTATGATCCAGACTCATAGAAACTGCATGCCTCCTACTAGGATTCTTCTTGAATACCCTAGTATACTTAACACCTCCCTCCCTTCTAGAAGACTCCCTCCTTTGAATAAATGCTCCAATTTTAGTCCCAAATTTCCTCCCAATACTAGGGAAGAGAGTATGAGAGGGTTTTGATACTTAACCATATCCATATCCATCATCTTGGAAACTTAGTCCTTCCATATCCAATAAAAAGAGAATATTATTTTCCTTCATACTCCCTCTCTAGGTTTTTTTATTTTCTTTAAATAAAGATGCTAATATTAGTAGCTATGATCCTCTCTCCCGTACTCAATATGGTGACCATACATCATTTTCTCCTCTCGAACATAATCAAAGGGAGGGTATATTTTGGGAGAAGTTATAGATGACTTGGATCTATAAATGTCTTGTATCATTTTGTCTACAATAGTAGTAGATGATTCTTCAATATCATAACCAAATGAATTACTCTTTTTTTTTCTAGTGAATATTCCTTACCTTTACTTTTATAAGGAATAGCTAGTCTGGGACTACTCTCCATTTCCTACTATGAACCTATCTCTTCTATGATTTTTTCATATAGAATTTTCTTCTTTGGAAAATTTTTTTGAACATGTCCATAGAAAAGGTGAATGGAACATTTGAAAAGGATCTTAGTGTAGTTTATTTTCTATTAGTAGGACTAAGGACCGATCTCAATATCTAAACCATTATGTAATTCATCCTCATTGTTGATATCCACACATATCTTATCCATTAATGGTTTATCCAGGTTATTTGTCCTCTCATCAATATCCAAGAATATATCTATCTTATTCCCTGTCAAGGTAAGGCCACTCTTTTCCACAACTCTAATGGGAGGGAGTGCAACTTAATCCAGAGAGGTTGTATGCCATCCCTTTCAGCCATGGGATCAAATAATTGTACCCAATATTTAAGGGAAAAGTAGAGTTGACCTAATACCATTTCATCCTATAGATATTATCTCAATCCCTCACCAACTGGAACATTAAGGTAATCCATCACCTTGCCAACAAATGGAAAATAGAGTCATAATCTAGTTGTTGATGCCAAAACTTATGAATCCACTTACTCTTTTTTTTTCTTCTAAAATCATGCTTCCATGTAATTTTACAATTACAGTAGTTTCTTAATACAAAAAAAGTTGATCCATGAGTACATCCTAAGCCATTACTAACTTAATTTGTTTTTGGCTGTGAGTTTAACAATATTTTCCCTMTATCTCCTCTTCCTCACTAGATCCCTCAAAAGTTATTCCTCTCCAAGTCACTTCTGAAATTGTTCAAGCCCTATATTGCTCTGTACAATCTCCTCCATTGTCAAAGTTGACACCTTCTACGTTTGTGAGGGGGATAGGTGCATTAGGGAGACCTGGGACTCGTTCAAATGCACAAAAAAATTTAATCTATATAACCTACTCATTAAAATTATTAGGTCTACCACTAAGGGCTTTAAATGGATGCTTAATTAGACCCCACTTAGATTATTTTAAAATGTTTTTCCACCATACCATCGATCCTATGTAACTTCAACTAGGTAATAACAATTAAGAAATCTCCATATGCATTCTTGATCTAATTACATATAAGGTTTTAGGAACTTATAAAATGTAGCAATGGCACTAGGTGAAAATGTGGCAATGCATTTTCTAGTGTTAGAGTGAATTTATTATCTTTGAGATTGTCTCTTTTGACTAGCCACTAGATTACATCTAAACAAACAAATAACTATGTTCAAGTTGCAACATTGTGTAGGTATGACCTTCAAAGTATGGAATTCATTATGGTTTCTTCCAACTATTTGGTACTTATAGATTCATTGGACACTACAGTGGGTAAACCTGCTTGCCAATTCATCTTGATAAACTACAAAAATGTCTTGTCGACTAGTAACCATTCGTTAAAGGTTGTTTACTTGAATATAATGGTGGCTTCTAATCTATCCTTCAAAGCTACATATATTTTTCTTCTTTGATTTTTCCTTTCTCTCCTTTCTTTGAAGCCATAATGTTGTCTATGATGTTAAAAACACAACCATTAAAGACAAAATTACAATTGGTTAGAAATGAAATCATATTTAACCATGCATTTGAACACAAGTCCCTAGTTTATAAATTAAGTGCACAATCCCTTGTTTATTTGAAGGCATGACTTAGAAGGACTTGCAAGGAAATTTAGATTCCTTGTGTTCTAAAGGAATTTAAGCCCAAAATATTTTTGATACAATATCTTGAATATCTTGATGCCTATGAGCATGAAGGGAAGTCAATGAATTTCAATGTAACAAAAGATAACTCAAATTTATATCCAAATATAAGAAATTCCAATTCAAATTTGAATTGAACACATGCCAAGGATACAAATTCAATTGAACATTTATGTATGCAATGAAACAAAGCATGTAATACAAATTTCATCCTTTGCAACTCCTTTAATCCTCCAAAACCCTATGTGAATGTCTTCAAACCATTAGCCAACCACTAGAAAACCATTAGCCAACCACTAGAAGAATAGGCAATGTTGAAGCCATGAATAATTACAAATAAATTCACTCTATAAAGCCAAACTTATAATGAAGTAAGATATCAGAAAATAAATTAGAATTTTTCTTTAAGTAAGATATCATATAATAAATTATAATTTTTCTTATTAGTGTTCGCATGTGTACAAAGATATACTTTTCCTCGCAGATCACTTAGGAAACCATTTTTGGTTTAAAACACCTTAGTACATGAATGAGGCACTCATGATTTGAGGGCTTAAAGGGTGAATCCTTTCTTATATTAAAAGTGATTTGGCCCTCGGGTGAAACATTCAAGCCTCTTTCGATATTCACGCCACCATCACTAGTTGTAAATTTTTTCAAAACAATAAGAGGATGACAAGTAGAAATTCTTGATGGGAATTTCAATGAATGTTAACTTATGAAGAAAAGGAAAGGGAGTTAACTTGTTAATACATATCAGAACTATTATTATTACCTAATAATGAAGTAAACTTGGATGAGGAAGATATTGGGAATTATTTCAATTCATTATCAATGTAACAGAAACACAATTTTTTACTTAGTAAACTTGGATGAGGAAGATCTTGGGAATTACTTCAATTCATTATCAATGTAACAGAAACACAATTTTTTACTTACTACCAACATGTGCTAAATAGATAGAGTTAAAATTTCCATTAACTTCTTCAATGTTCAAATAATTAGTGAAGGAGGTTATAGGCATGTCATGTTTGAATATAGGGTATGACATTGAGTATAGTGGATGGCAGTATTTTAGGGTTTATTTTTAAAATTAATCAGTTAGAAACGTTAATTTTGTCAATAAATATGATATCATCTATGAGAAATTTGTTTAATTTTAGTTATTAAAATGCTTTAGATATCAATCATATTTGATATATCACTAGTCGACACATTTTCAATACATGGGATTAAAAACAATTGATCAACATGGAATTTTTTTTTAGTTTTTGAATGGATTCATGAAATAAGAGATTTTGGTCAAAAATATGGTTTCAATACATTTGTAGACCAATCCATGGCTACATATTATACAATATTACACAATGAAAGTCCTTCCATATTGTTCAAAGAGTGCAAAAGCCTTCTTCAATTTAGTCCAAATATCAAATATGCAGTTTTGTTTATTTTTTTAAATTATACAAATATAAAAATTTATGGTTCATAATTGAAGCCCTATAAAATTCTAGTTTTCCTTACACCTAGAATTTTTTCCCTGGAATATATTAGGCAAAGATAAAATTCTAGCCATATTCATTTCATGTCATAAAAATTGAAAGTTTTTTTTTTCCAATAACTTTTTTCTCCTTTATAATTAAGAACAAAGATGCATTTACAATAATTGAACATATGATAAAATCCCTTCATTTTGAAGAAGATAAGAGTTGGAAACATAATCCTCATCATTATTTTATAACATGAAAACTACTACTAAATATGCTCCATATATTAATCACGCAGATGCAAAAATTGAAAGACTAGAAAACAAAGATACACAAGTTGAAGTGCAAGGAGTTCTGCAACAATAACGTTATTTATCATCATTTAGGAAAGATGTAAAGAAAGAAATAGTTAAAAGAAATCCAGCATCAACCCCAATGATCCTTATTGAAATTGATCATTCAGAAAAACGAATGGATTTTGTGATGGAGACTCCATAAAAGTAAGAATTGTAGAGGAAAGTTGTAGAAAGAGATGATCCAATGGAAGAGTATGTGTCATGGCCATTGACTAAGAAAATAAAATTAGATCTAAACTTTGAATCTGAATAATAACCAAGATGAATCATATGAGTAAGTCTTTACTTGAAAAGCCAATGATTTCAATAACTCAAATTACAACATTGAGTGATCCTACTCACAAAGTCATAGGAAAAATAATTCTAGGAGGAGAAACTTAAAAAGAAGTTTCATTTTCAGAGAAATAATTTTATATCTTCTCATAAATGTCTCTAGACAAGAGGTTGGATAAACAATCTAAAGATAAATTATTCTCTTAGACTAGCCAAAAGAGAGTTGCACCACCCAAATTTTTATGAACATTATATTATGAAAAAGGCACTTTGGATATGGTAATTTTGCAACCTAAAGTCAATACATTTGGAAAGAAAATCAAGTGTCATGAATATGATGCTTAGATCAAATGCCACCAAGGGACAAAATTTAATGGCGCAAATAGACAAGCAATATTGTATCTAGAGACATTCTTTAAGCAATAAAAAATGTAACAAATTGACAGTGAAAATAAGCAAGATGGAGAAGCAATTAAAGATAGAGAAAAGCACAACTAAATCTCATCTCATGTCAATCGGTGACTTGGAGAAAAAAACAATTTCTTTGGGACATAATCAATCTAGGAGAAAAGTATTGAATTTCATCTCTAGTAAAAGATAGAGACAAGAAAATTCAGGTTCTTAAAGGGAAATTAAAGATGCCACAATTGAGCACATACAAACAAAGGAGTTATTGTAGTTGGAAAAATAAAAGGATCAATTAAGAAACCAAGTATTAAAAATCACAAAGAAAAATCAAAGAATGAGGAAGATTATTGTTAAAGTTAATGAAGAAAAAGAGGATACTCTATAAGCAAATTTATCTCTTAAAGCCACGATTCCTTATGTTAAAATTATCGTAGAAGGTTCAGAGGTTGAACAAATTTAAAAACTTAGAAGACAATTATCAACAATATAGAAAGAATTGGGGGTTGCATAAACAAGTATCCAGTGGAAATCCACTGAGATCACATATTTGCAAGATCAAATTTATAATAGAAACATGTTAATGGAAAATTATCATTCAAGTTTGGCTGAGAAAAAAATATCATAGCTGAAGCTAATCATAGAATTACAACATTTGAGAAAATGCAAGAATATTTTAACATAAGACTTTCGCCAAAAATGTATTTGGTTGGAGCCAAACATGTGATTTGGGATCAAATAAAATTAGTTACTTAAAAACTAAGAACTCGTTTCAATATACTTATGGAAACAAAAACTATTGAAATTGTTGGAAATATTGAGAGGGGGTGAATCGGTATTTGGAGAAATTAGTATTTTTGAACTTGTACTTGAATCAGATCATGTATTCAATTTATATCCAAACAACAATGAATACTATCCAATGAATAATAGTATAAGAGATACACCAATACACCATGCATAGTATATAAGAAGTAATCATGTATTATTGTTCAAAGGAAGTAATGACTTCCAAAGGTAGCTACAGCTTCCAAATATAAAGGGAGGGATAAACCTACAAAATGAAGATACAATCCTCCAATATCAAGAGAGGTTTGACCTCTCCATCCTTGCCCCTTCCTTCCGCCCAATAATATATGAGAGATAATAGAACTTTACATTAAATTATCACAATCAACCAACCACCACATGGAACCTGATAATGCTTCCTAAGACTTCTTCAACTTATGCAATTCTTCACTTTTTGGAATACTCTTATCCTTTAGATAATATTACTCAATGTATTCTTTGAAACTCCTCCAAGTTTCACTCCTTGAATCCTCCCAGAAAAGGAGTTATAGAGAAAATGGTAGACCTTATTCAATTTTGGTTTATTCAGGAGAGTGAACTTATATAGAATTCTCTGCACTCAATATTTAACATCAGATTCTGAAATTCATACATAGGAAACTATAGCTCGTAATATTTCCAATTCAATTGGTCTCACTTCATTTGGATTCTCTATGAAGACGTTGTGACTGTTTTACTCGGAACACTAGTTTATGACTAGCTTCAGGACTAGTCAAAAACCCTATCTTCCACAGAGTGTATCTCCAAAATTAAAGTGAATAAAGAGATGAGATTTTTACCATGGGTACATAGATATGTCTTCTCAATAGCCTCCAAATTTCACCATCTGAATCGTTCTAGAAACAAAGTTATAGTGAAAATGGTAAGATGACATGTAAATAACATACCTTAGAACACATCACCAAAAGACTTCATCCTCCCTTGAAATCCGGCCTTCTTTACTTCAGATTTACTCAGAAATTCGACTTATATCTCCTTGTTCATTAATAACTTGTGTGTGTTGAAAAACAAATGTATAATGAGATGCATTTATACCCTTTATGTCACTTCCTTTTAACAGTAGGACCGACATGTAGTTTATGCTTCAATTCACATTGTCATCTTCAAAAAATTATTTATCCTTAATCGTGAGGATCCACGTGATGTGCCACATACCACCGAAAGTGGCATGACTTATACTATCCATCCATGGGTGTTGTATCTGCATGTGTAATTTCCTTCATGTCTATCTACTTCAATCAACTATGGGGTCCAAAATCCAATGGCTAGGGTTGACATCAATGACAACAACCAATCTTCCAACAATATCCCCCTTTGTCATTGATGGCAACACTCATGCTCCCCCTGTCATTATGATCCCAATTTCTCTCCCCCTTTGAAATCAATGGCAAAGGGTGGGGTTGCTCCCCCTGAGTTCAATGGCATAAGGTGACCTTCTTTGGGGTTGCTCCCCCTGAACATGTGGCACTCAATAATACTTCATCCTTATTTTTGGTCTTTGGGCCTTTTTCTTCCTTGGAATCCTTTTGTGTGGCTTCTGTCTTATCTCTCTTCTTCATGTATAGAATGTATATGTTGTTCGGTCTTCTTGTTGCAGTTGCAACCAATATTCTTGAGTCATTTTCTCTTATTTTACATTTTCGAGAGTCAAACATAAGAGTGTATCCCTGATCACATATTTTGCTGACATTGAGGAGATTATGCTTTAGATCTTCAACCAATAGGAATTTTCCTTCTTTTACATTTTCACTTCCAAGATTTACAGTTCCTTTTGCAAGTATTTTGGTAGATGATTCATCTCCAAATGCAACATTTCCACCTTTTTTCTTCAAGATGGAAAATTTGTTTTCATCTTCAGTCATAAGATGAGCACCCACTGTATATGAACCATTCATATTCTTCTTTGCATTCTTTAGCAACCAATGTTATTCGACAGTTTTCATTGTGTGGAATTTCTTTCCTTTTCCATGTTGTAGTTGGTATAGGGACATTTGGCATAGGATTATCCTCCTTCATCTCTCTTCAATCTCATGCTTTGTGACCAAGATTATTACACTTGTAGCATACAATATTTTGATCCATTAATGGGTCAAATGGATTATAATTTATGTTGACAAGTCTATGAACATTTCCATATCTATTATTTGCACCATTCATGTAGCTTCATAGTTATTCCTTTCATTCTACAATTGATTTCCTTGTGTCCAAAATTTCCACAAGTATAACAATGTCCAAGAAAGAAATTTTGATACCTGGGAATAAGAGATCTTCTTTTTGGTGTGGTCCATCTGGGTTCATGATCTATTATTCTGTAGTTTCCTTCATAATGATTGCTTTCATAGCTAATGGGAGAGGATCTTCTTGATGTCTCATTCCTTTTGAATTCTAGTCTTCTATCTTGTTGTTCAACTTGCTCTACAGTGTTGGTTTCATAATTTTCATCTTCCTTCTCTTGTTTTGTTGTCTTCAAACTGTCATTGTATCCTAGTCCTATCTTGTCGTTTGGATATCTTTGACTGCTAAGGATCTCATCTAATTTTTTAGTGTTTTTTTCGAACTTCTTCAACTTTTCTATTGTCAATAGTAACTCCCCTTTTGTGTGATCCAATTATGCTTTCAATTTCTCATAATCTTCTAATTGTTCCTTCAAGTTATCAATGGTCTTTTCAAGCTTGCAATTCTCTTCTTCACAACTACTCAATAAACCTTTAAGTATTGTGTTTGTGTTTCTAAGATTGTTATTTTCAATTTCAACATGCTTCAACTTTTCAAGATTCTCATCTTCTTGTTCACTCTCTACATTGTCTTTGTATCCCCAAAAGGAATCAAGGTTGGTTTCTTCATTTGAATCTTCTTCAGAAATGATTTCTTCTTCTTTAGAACTCTTGTGATCATCATCCTAGGTTTCTTGGGTTATGAAGAGGACTTCTCCTCCATCATTATCTTCTTCATTACTCTCATCTGAGGAGATGTCATCATCCTTGGAGTAGAAGCTCTTTTTATTGTTGAGACTTCTCTTTTTATAGTATCATTTTTTATAAATATGTCATATTCTACCATAGTTAAAGAACTTGAGAGGAGACTTACCTTTGTATCTGCCAGTTCCCTTCTAGAGCCTTCTTACAAAATTTGTTATTTCTTCATCAAGGTCATTATCTATGTCTTTTGTCTTATTTATGGCTTTAAAGGTTGCTTCATTGTTTGGTTGGTCACTTTTTGTACCTGTACTCATTTCATATGCTATAAGAGACCCATGTAATTCATCCATTGTCATTTTGGTCAAGTCCCTAGTTTCTTCAATGGCGAATACCTTAGCATCATACTTCAAGAGAAGTGATCTCAACACTTTTTGTACAACCAAGGATTCATTGAGCTCTTCACCTAATCCTCTGATAACATTAACAACTTCATCAACTCTAAGAAAATAGGTTGCAATATATTCCTTTTCATCCATCTTCAAATTTTCAAATTCTTCTCTATGTCGTTGAAGCTTGACTTGCTTAACTTTTGGATCACCTTCATAGATAGTCTTGAGTTTGTCCCATACCTCTTTAGCAGTGTTGCGGCCCATCACTTTGCTAGCAATGGTTGGTTCCAATGTTCCTAGAATAATATGTCTAGCTTTTGAATTAGAACTCATAAGCTTCTTCTCATTTGGATCGGTTGGAGCATTCTTTGGGATTACATAGCCATTTACAACTAAGTACCAAATGTCTTGCAATTTATTTAAATGACAATATATGGTTGGGGAGCTAAGGTCCCTGCCACCTTTAATAAAGTAAAGGGGTTATTTTAGACTCAAGATTTTAACATTTTTACTTGTATATTTATATCATATTTAATATCAACTTCTCACTTTACAAAAAAAAATGTATTATATCAAATGGTTAATTTCAAGGAAGATTAATTTTAAATTCTTGCAATACATTCTTTTAAGAATGATTTTTCTAATTAATTTATTTTGAAATCTATGTGTCAAAAACTGTATATTTTGAAGCTACCTTTTATTGAAATACATTGTTTTGTCATTGTTTGGTTGGTCACTTTTTGTACCTGTTCTCATTTCATATGCTATAAGAGATTCATGTAATTCATCCATTGTCGTTTTGGTCAAGTCCCTAGTTTCTTCAATGGCGAATACCTTAGCATCATACTTCAAGAGAAGTGATCTCAACACTTTTTGTACAACCAAGGATTCATTGAGCTCTTCACCTAATCCTCTGATGACATTAACAACTTCATCAACTCTAAGAAAATAGGTTGCAATATATTCCTTTCCATCCATCTTCAAATTTTCAAATTCTTCTCTATGTCGTTGAAGCTTGACCTCCTTAACTTTTGGATCACCTTCATAGATACTCTTGAGTTTGTCCCATACCTCTTTAGCAGTGTTGCAGCCCATCACTTTGCTAGCAATGGTTGGTTCCAATGTTCCTAGAATAACATGTCTAGCTTTTGAATTAGAACTCATAAGCTTCTTCTCATTTGGATCGGTTGGAGCATTCTTTGGGATTACATAGCCATTTACAACTAAGTACCAAATGTCTTGCAATTTATTTAAATGACAATATATGGTTGGGGAGCTAAGATCCCTGCCACCTTTAATAAAGTAAAGGAGTTATTTTAGACTCAAGATTTTAACATTTTTACTTGTATATTTATATCATATTTAATATCAACTTCTCACTTTACAAAAAAAAATGTATTATATCAAATGGTTAATTTCATGGAAGATTAATTTTAAATTCTTGCAATACATTTTTTTAAGAATGATTTTTCTAATTAATTTATTTTGAAATCTATATGTCAAAAACTGTATATTTTGAAGCTACCTTTTATTGAAATACATTGTTTTGTCAAAAAAACTGTGTATATTTTGAAGCTACCTTTTATCAAAATACATTATTTTGAGTCTTTTTATGGGCTCTTTTAAAAATATTTTGTATTTTTTTCTCATTTTCAAAAAATTGTCATATATTTTGTAGTTGTGTTCCTTACCATAAGCTTTATTTTTAATTTCAATGACCTCTAAATTATTTAGAATGATTGCAATTAGTGTGTCCATGTCATGAAACATTGTTGTAATGATCTAAATTCGAAGCATTGTCTTTTCATTTTCCTTAAGTACCTAGTTCACTAGTTCCTAAACACTCCTCAAATAAGAGACGTAAATTTGAAGCTTCTCCATAGGCTCATGGTTAGTGTTTGGGAGGAGGATTGAAGTGGGTTGGATTGTTAAAAGTGACCTTGTCAAATCATCATTTAGGGCCTTAATATTTTTTTATGATCTTCTACTTTCTCCTTAAGTTTGTGTTTCTAACATTTTTCTTTGTCAATTATATTCAACTACATGCTTTGTGATTTAGTGTAATTTAACAATGTCAAATTTGAACGTATTTTCACAATTTAGGACCTTATTATACTCTTGGAAACCATTAAGGCTTTGTCTTCCTCTTGATTTTTCCCCATAGCTTTGGAATTTTATTTTTCAAATTTCTTTTATGTAAGGTTTTGTGTTCCTTGTTTTAATCAACTAAGGTGATTAAACCCTCGTATTCCTATAAAAAATAAATAATATCAACAAATTGACTCTATTGGGATAATTGATCTCTTTGAGTTAGAGCCTCTTGTAACTAGTCTTCCCATTTTGTAGAGGTCTTTTGATGCATGTTTGAAACTAGAGGACCATATGTCTCCAATTTTTTATTGTGTATGGATATCAACCTTTTGGGTATTTTGAATTAAAGGTTGTGGAAAAGTGGGCTTATTCTAATCAATGATATATGTTATTGAGGATCCTTTCTTGAATCCTTCATTCTTTCCTTGTTGATTGGAGGTTGTGTAACCTAAAAGTTTTAGGCTTCATTGGTGGGGTAATATATTTCCTCTTATTTCTTTTATTGGATTCATCATCCACGCCAAAACAATGTTTCCAATGACCAAGTTCATGACAGGCTTCCCTTTGGTCAATTTGCCTCAAGTGGAAACTCTCCTAGGTTGTAAGTCGGAGATGTTTGGTAACTTACTCTTTTTGGAAATATTTTCTTTAATAGTTGAAATGGATTGTGGATCAAGATGAATATCTACGTACCGGACTGTGTATTCAAGACTGTCTAGGAATATAAAATCTTACAAGGCTTTCTAATAATGCAGTCAGACAAAGTTTGATTGAATGTAGGAGGAAAAAGGCTATTGAACCAGATTATACTTCATACCAACAAGTACAATGGATTTAACAACCAAAGAAATAACTTATGATCATCAACTAAATCAATCAACAAATGAGATGACAGTCACATGCAGACTGAATGAGCATCAACAAAGAACCTCACTCATAAGGTATCAGAGATAAGAAGAGAAGATATGACAAACACCACTGAAAGAAGCTTGTAATTTTCTGTATAATAAGAATAAGTCTGTGATTACAGTAACAGCATAGTATCACTCAAAATCGAACCTTTTGTTCTCCAAATGTCTTTGGCTTTATAGCCTTAACAAACAGTTTACAGATCCTGAAAGAATGGATCTAATTTACTAAA
>JASDQU010101990.1:119705-132532 GCA_032191745.1 Picea mariana
GTGATTACAGTAACAGCATAGTATCACTCAAAATCGAACCTTTTGTTCTCCAAATGTCTTTGGCTTTATAGCCTTAACAAACAGTTTACAGATCCTGAAAGAATGGATCTAATTTACTAAAAACAGAAAGTCAAACTATATTTACAAGAAATAAGGAAAGATCCTCAAAATGAGGTCAATCCCACATATGATGGTCTTCTAAGAATAGTAAAGTGCTGATGAAGCATAATCTAGCCTCCCAAGGCTGTTGATTTTACCCTCCAAGAATGAAATTCGAGTTTGCTGAAGTGTGCAAAAAACCCTGATATTCTGCCATTGAAAAAGGCACCAAAACTGATTGAAACTCTTCTTCTTTTCCTTATCTATCAAAAATCACCATTTGATCTGACTTGATAATTCATTCATCATTCATTTGAAAAGGATTAAAACCATTTGGACTCAAAAATTTCTGATCTGGGTAAAAATTCGCTCATTCTGGCAGTTGCAGGCTTTCAGTGGTTAAGAGTATTGAGTTTTGAATGCCTTATCCACCAAAAAGGACCCCTTTCAGTGGTTAATGAGCACTCCTGGGCTCGCCTAAACCACTGAAAATCAGGCTTGTCCAGAAACTACAAAACTGCAAAAATATATTACCTTGCTGGTTTGCTGAAGGTTTTAGAGTGCCTTTGGTGATGTTTCTCCTCCTTGATATCTTGACTAGATGATCTTGGTCTATTTGTAGAAGCCTCTACCAAAGGTCTATTCTGCTCTTCTGAAGGAGTTGGGGATGACCGATTTAGGTATTCCTCGGCAACTTGCTCAGCCTAATCATTACCCTGTGTTTCTGTTCTGGCCTGAGGAGGTGAAATAACTCTCCTTTTCTTCTGTTGCTCCTRGGAATAGATGATTTCTTTGATGTAGTTTTCTACCCTTCATCTTCTTCCTGGAAAAATTTACATATACAAAAGGAGGATAAAATGAATGGTAACAGATATTTGTAAAGCCATAGATCCAGTAGCCAATGCCAACCCTAGATGCCAGTGAGCCACAGTCAACTGCAGATATGGTTTTCAACAAAAATAGTGCACAGATGTAGTTGTAAAATGTCGGTCTTGCTGGTAATATGTTGTGCCATTTGGTGTGAAGGAGGGATAAAATGGAAGCATGGATTATGACAAAAATGAGTTTATAAACAAGCCAGAAACCCCATTTCTGCCAATCCCCTGTATCATTACTGTCAATGAACAATAAAACACCAAAACACTGTCCTCCAATAGCAACATCCCAAATTGTGTTAACAAAGACAAAATATTCCATGCAATTGCTTGAATGATCCGAGAATAGAAGCAACCAAACCAACTTGCATGTTCTGACAGATTGTAGTTCTGTACTCCAGCAGAATGACCAGCAAAACCAATATTTCTGAACAGAGGATTCGCAAGCAGTTAAAAAACATTTATATCATGTGGATCCCATGTTTCCCAGGCAATTAGTGTAGCATGGTAGCTGGCTCTTGGGATAGTACCTTTGCAGACATTTTTGAAGAGTATAAACTCCACAAGTAAATCATCTCTTCATCTATACTGACTAATTGATCGTGCTTCCCTAATGGACACTAAAGAACACATTTTATCTTATGAGTATGTGCATCGAAACGGGAAAGCTGGTCTTAATTGAGGAGTATTGGAGTGCTCAGAATATTCTGGGATTTTCCACAAAGCAGCTCCATAATCACCGCCTGTAACATAAACTATAGAAAAATATTAAGATCGAAGGAGCAAACTGATAGGTCCCAAATCTCTTGTAGATGTGAATAAAATCCTTCACAAGTGAGTTCTGAACTGGACGGTGAAAGCTGGATAAGATGAACCTCGTTTTCTTCGCGTAGACTGAGAGTGCCCACTAAGAAACTTGTGTGTTGAGAATCAACTGCCACATTGGCAATGCATCTCGCCTGATACTTGAGACCGTAAGCAATGCCGCCGGATCCCGTTTGCGTTTTTAAGAAAACAATCGTTGAATGCAGAGTCGACAACTTGTTGGAATAGATGTTTAACATCAAGAAGGCGTAGATCAATTTTAGCAGGGTTTTATATCTCAAACTGCCAACATATATTTCTGCATTTTTATGAATGGGCATGCATCGGGTGTTTAAGCAGGAATGAGAGACCCCGATCCGTGGAAAAAAAATCAAGCTTAGGTTTTGATATTTTCAAAACATACAAATACTGTGTCTTTAACCCTTGTCCATGGCGATTGAAGCAATCTGACCTCCGTAGGATACCTACAATCTGTTTAGTAATGTTTTCGAAGCGATTTTCCACGATGAGGGCAAAGTGAGGCGAATGCACTGTTTGAAACAAATGGCACAATCTCTTCAATGCATAGAACGCTCCTTTGAATCTTTCATATCCTCATTAATGCTTAAACCTTTGTTTTGACACCTTATCTGCAGTTTCACGTGATGCTGCGTTGGATTTACCAAATCCTCCACGCATCCTTTCCATGCATATCACTGATCCACGAATGTCAACAACGGCCTGTATAATTTCAATGCCAAACACTCATAATAATTTGATGAGTTGTAATAAGCATAGTAGACTTGATGCTCAATATTGGGCTTTAGCATGTGAACTAGGCTTTGGTGACTGTTGATTCRTTGGTTGACATATAGATTGACCTTTGGCGAGTGCAAGAGCAAAAAGATTTTAAATTTGAATGTGAGAAAGTTTTCGGTGATTAAGGGCCCTTTGCCATGTACCTTTATCCACCGAAACAGTCAGCTTTCGGTGGTTAACTAGTCGTTTTGAAGATCAACTTAACCACCGAAAATTGTAATTCCAAAACTTGAAAGCCAAGACCCAAAAGAATGACCTTCCCAACTTTATATTTCAAAAATAGACCAGCGAATATACTCTAAAAAATTTAAAAATAAATCTTTGGACTTGTTCTTATCTCTTCAAATTTATAAATGACGGTGCTCTTTTGGGAGATAACATCTGGCTCCTACTCGGGGATGAATCCTCCCTGCGAGGTTTCAAGAATTCCAGATCTGATGCCTTTCCTGGAGAAAACTCAAACAGAGCTTAAAATCTAGTGTTCCATTGGGCATGGAGTCAATTAGCCTGTGAAACCAATCTCTGAGAACTCTCAAATTCTATGCCACTGATCTTTGAAAACCTGCCTTTATTCAACCAATGTTTAACTACTATTTCTGCTGCAATCTTGAAATGCTCGGGCATCGAGCTTATTTCCTACTCCTATACTAACCTGCTCTGTCATTTGCTAGGTGAATGTTGATTTCCATAGAAGCCATCCAAGCAACTTGAACACTGAAGAAATCTTGTCTTTATTACTGATCAACAAATGTTGTTGAACATGCAACCACAGTGACAAGGAGCTTTTCAGGAAACCATACTTACCTGAAAACATGGGTGAGTTGAAGAAATTTGAAACTTTCAAAACCTCTGAAAAGCGTAACTCCATGAAGGTTGCCACTGGATCCTTGAAAAGAAGGTAAGGAACGTGATGCTCCTCGGGAAACAGCTGCGCATCTATGGCAACCTCTTGCTCAGTCATGACTGTTCCTTTGCAAGAAGACTAATCATCTTCTTGTCCTCTTGAGATCAACTCATGATCATCGAAGACTACAACTTCCTTATCAGAATGATGCTGACAAGAGGATAATAACACAAGATTTCCATCACATGAATTAGGTTCAGCTGAGAACATGTAATTTATTATGCAATCGTCAATCATCATAGGTTCTTCTTGACTTACAAACCGATCATAAGCTTCACATGCATACCTATCTCTGGAATATTCAGCGAATACTGAAAAATCTGACCCTGAAACTGAATTGAACTTACATGTTGGCTGCTATCCCAAATGTGCTTCATACTCACTGCTTTCTTGCTCGGAATCTGAAATATACTCACAGTCTTCTTGCTCATATGTTTGCAGATTTTCAGAATCAGCTTGCATTCTGATCCACCTAGATGCACGGATGTTCTCCTCTACCTCTTGAGCGTCTTCAAACAAGTTCCCTAATGATGAAGACTTCCTTTCCAGCAAGAGAAGGACAAGTTCATTATGTTGAGCCATAAGATAGTAYACCATGGCAGCARTCTCAGTAGGCCGAATCTCCAATGGGATGTCATAATAAACACGGTGAAACCTTCTATTGAAAACATGCAAGGCTTCATCCTGTTCTCGCTTCAAAGCATAAAAGTCAGCAAGGTAAGAATCTAGAGATTTATACTTGCCCCAATACTTCAGGAAAGCATGAGAGAACTCGGTCCAGGAACCAATTGAATTAGCTCTCGGGCTTTTAAACCATGCAGCAGCGTCTTTGATCAAAGATTTTGAAAACATTCTCATGATCACATCTTCATGCACAATTGAAAAACGATCAACAAAATCCAAAAAGGATTCTGCGTGCCCCTCTACTGAAGTTTGATTCTCTCCGGAAAACAAAGGGAGATATTCATAACAGTCATCAGGATAAAGATGAAGAATATGGGGTAGCTGTAAAGGTTTGAACATCTTCATCCGAATCTTAACTTGAAAAGCTGTGGGCTGATCATGAGAGATGGGAAGCTGTTGATCAGGTTTAGAAATTATGGCCAGAGGGGCTGAGATCTGGGCAAGTTTTGAAACAAGTTCAACCTCCTCAAGGATGTATGAATGCCCGGATTCAGAGGGAATCTGAATGCAGATCTCGTCTTTAGGAATAGGTTGAGGTAAAGCTATAGGATTGACATCAACAACATAAGGAGGCTGCAAGCTTTCCTCTTCTAAATATGGACTTATAAAAGATGGTTGATAATCTTCAGAGTATACGAAACAAAAGATAATTCTTTTAACATGTGAAGGAAAAAGTATAAAGGACTTGATAAAGAAATACAACAGTTCACGAAGCAGACTAATGAACTGGTACCTGGATTTGAAATTTAACTCCTTCATCTTGTGTCAACTGGATCCTCCCCAGTGGAGTCTTTAATCGTGGAGTCGCCAGATAAAAAATTACAACCAAGTAATGTTCAACCTTTGTCTATCATCAAAAGATGAAACTATGTCGTCTCCCAAGGAAGCTGAGCTTCAATCTCCTCTCCCCGGCAATGACGCCAATTTGTTATCTCTCCAAGAAACTCTCCTAGGCTGTAAGTCAGAGATGCTTGGTAACTTACTCTTTTTGGAAATATTTTCTTTAATAGTTGAAATGGATTGTGGATCAAGATGAATATCTACGTACCGGACTGTGTATTCAAGACTGTCTAGGAATATAAAATCTTACAAGGCTTTCTAATAATGCAGTCAGACAAAGTTTGATTGAATGTAGGAGGAAAAATGCTATTGAACCAGATTATACTTCATACCAACAAGTACAATGGATTTAACAACCAAAGAAATAACTTATTATCATCAACTAAATCAATCAACAAATGAGATGAGAGTCACATGCAGACTGAATGAGCATCAACAAAGAACCTCACTCATAAGGTATCAGAGATAAGAAGAGAAGATCTGACAAACACCACTGAAAGAAGCTTGTAATTTTCTGTATAATAAGAATAAGTCTGTGATTACAGTAACAGCATAGTATCACTCAAAATCGAACCTTTTGTTCTCCAAATGTCTTTGGCTTTATAGCCTTAACAAACAGTTTACAGATCCTGAAAGAATGGATCTAATTTACTAAAAACAGAAAGTCAAACTATATTTACAAGAAATAAGGAAAGATCCTCAAAATGAGGCCAATCCCACATATGATGGTCTTCTAAGAATAGTAAAGTGTTGATGAAGCGTAATCTAGCCTCCCAAGGCTGTTGATTTTACCCTCCAAGAATGAAATTCGAGTTTGCTGAAGTGTGCAAAAAACCCTGATATTCTGCCATTGAAAAAGGCACCAAAACTGATTGAAACTCTTCTTCTTTTCCTTATCTATCAAAAATCACCATTTGATCTGACCTAATAATTCATTCATCATTCATTTGAAAAGGATTCAAACCATTCAGACTCAAAAATTTCTGATCTGGGTAAAAATTCGCTCATTCTGGCAGTTGCAGGCTTTCAGTGGTTAAGAGTATTGAGTTTTGAATGCCTTATCCACCGAAAAGGACCCCTTTCAGTGGTTAATGAGCACTCCTGGGCTCCCCTAAACCAATGAAAATCAGGCTTGTCCAGAAACTACAAAACTGCAAAAATATATTACCTTGCTGGTTTGCTGAAGGTTTTAGAGTGCCTTTGGTGATGTTCCTCCTCCTTGATATCTTGACTAGCTGATCTTGGTCTATTTGTAGAAGCCTCTGCCAAAGGTCTATTCTGCTCTTCTGAAGGAGTTGGGGATGACCGATTTAGGTATTCCTCGGCAACTTGCTCAGCCTAATCATTACCCTGTGTTTCTGTTCTGGCCTGAGGAGGTGAAATAACTCTCCTTTTCTTCTGTTGCTCCTGGGAATAGATGATTTCTTTGATGTAGTTTTCTACCCTTCATCTTCTTCCTGGAAAAATTTACATATACAAAAGGAGGATAAAATGAATGGTAACAGAGATTTGTAAAGCCATAGATCCAGTAGCCAATGCCAACCCTAGATGCCAGTGAGCCACAGTCAACTGCAGATATGGTTTTCAACAAAAATAGTGCACAGATGTAGTTGTAAAATGCCGGTCTTGCTGGTAATATGTTGTGCCATTTGGTGTGAAGGAGGGATAAAATGGAAGCATGGATTATGACAAAAATGAGTTTATAAACAAGCCAGAAACCCCATTTCTGCCAATCCCCTGTATCATTACTGTCAATGAACAATAAAACACCAAAACGTTGTCCTCCAATAGAAGCATCCCAAATTGTGTTATCAAAGACAAAATATTCCATGCAATTGCTTGAATGATCCGAGAATAGAAGCAACCAAACCAACTTGCATGTTCTGACAGATTGTAGTTATTTACTCCAGTAGAATGACCAGCAAAACCAATATTTTTGAACAGAGGATTCGCAAGCAGTTAAAAAACATTTATATCATGTGGATCCCATGTTTCCCAGGCAATTAGTGTAGCATGCTAGCTGGCTCTTGGGATAGTACCTTTGCAGACATTTTTGAAGAGTATAAACTCCGCAAGTAAATCATCTCTTCATCTATATTGACTAATTGATCGTGCTTCCCTAATGGACACTAAAGAACACATTTTATCTTATGAGTATGTGCATCGAAACGGGAAAGATGGTCTTAATTGAGGAGTATTGGAGTGCTCAGAATATTCTGGGATTTTCCACAAAGAAGCTCCATAATCACCGCCTGTAACATAAATTGTAGAAAAATATTAAGATCGAAGGAGCAAACTGATAGGTCCCAAATCTCTTGTAGATGTGAATAAAATCCTTCACAAGTGAGTTCTGAACTGGACGGTGAAAGCTGGATAAGATGAACCTCATTTTCTTCGCGTAGACTGAGAGTGCCCACTAAGAAACTTGTGTGTTGAGAATCAACTGCCACATTGGCAATGCATCTCGCCTGATACTTGAGACCGTAAGCAATGTCGTCGGATCCCGTTTGCGTTTTTAAGAAAACAATCGTTGAATGCAGAGTCGACAACTTGTTGGAATAGATGTTTAACATCAAGAAGGTGTAGATCAATTTTAGCAGGGTTTTATATCTCAAACTGCCAACATATATTTCTGCGTTTTTATGAATGGGCATGCATCGGGTGTTTAAGCAGGAATGAGAGACCCCGATCCGTGGAAAAAAAATCAAGCTTAGGTTTTGATATTTTCAAAACATACAAATATTGTGTCTTTAACCCTTGTCCATGGCGACTGAAGCAATCTGACCTCTGTAGGATACCTGCAATCTGTTTAGTAATGTTTTCGAAGCGATTTTCCACGATGAGGGCAAAGTGAGGCGAATGCACTGTTTGAAACAAATGGCACAATCTCTTCAATCCATAGAACGCTCCTTTGAATCTTTCATATCCTCATTAATGCTTAAACCTTTGTTTTGACACCTTATCTGCAGTTTCACGTGATGCTGCGCTGGATTTACCAAATCCTCCACRCATCCTTTCCATGCATATCGTTGATCCACGAATGTCAACAACGACCTGTATAATTTCAATGCCAAACACTCATAATAATTTGATGAGTTGTAATAAGCATAGTAGACTTGATGCTCAATATTGGGCTTTAGCATGTGAACTAGGCTTTGGTGACTGTTGATTCGTTGGTTGACATATAGCTTGACCTTTGCCGAGTGCAAGAGCAAAAAGATTTTAAATTTAAATGTGAGAAAGTTTTCGGTGATTAAGGGCCCTTTGCCATGTACCTTTATCCACCGAAACAGTCAGCTTTCGGTGGTTAACTAGTCGTTTTGAAGACCAGCTTAACCACCGAAAACTATAATTCCAAAACTTGAAAGCCAAGACCCAAAAGAACGACCTTCCCAACTTTATATTTCAAAAATAGACCAGCGAATATACTCTAAAAAATTTAAAAATAAATCTTTGGACTTGTTCTTATCTCTTCAAATTTATAAATGACGGTGCTCTTTTGGGAGATAACAGAGCCTCTTGTAACTAGTCTTCTCATTTTGTAGAGGTCTTCTGATGCATGTTTGAAACTAGAGGACCATATGTCTCCAATTTTTTATTGTGTATGGATATCAACCTTTTGGGTATTTTGAATTAAAGGTTGTGGAAAAGTGGGCTTATTCTAATCAATGATATATGTTATTGAGGATCCTTTCTTGAATCCTTCATTCTTTCCTTGTTGATTGGAGGTTGTGTAACCTAAAAGTCTTAGGCTTCATTGGTGGGGTAATATATTTCCTCTTATTTCTTTTATCGGATTCATCATCCACGCCAAAACAATGTTTCCAATGACCAAGTTCATGACAGGCTTCCCTTTGGTCAATTTGCCTCAAGTGGTAACATAAGATAGTGTGGTATTATAGCCTTTAGTGGTTTTGTCTAAAGTAATGAGATATTCCTTTAGTCTATGTTGATTAAAACAATTTTAAGAAATGAAAATTAAAGAATTAGGGTCATTCTAGTTTACTTGAGCATCAATGACTCCCTCAAAATATTAAGCAATGATTTAACAATTCAGACATTAGAGTTGACTTCTTGTTGTTGAAGGGAAATTCACCTATGAATTAAAAAATTCCCTCATTAGCTGGATATAGGCCAATGATAGACATCAATATAGATAATGTACCTAATTCAAGTATATATAATCACACAAATTCATAAGGAAATTAGAGGAGGAAAGATAGCTTACAAGAATTTTGATTATTGTCCAATGTATCCACTGAATTCTTCTATGTCCAACTCCAATGATGATGCTCCACCTCATTACTTGAAAAAAAAATAGACAAGAACCAACTTCCTAATGCCCTTAGAACATCACAAATGAAATATTTCATGATACAATCTCTAATATAATAGCTCAATCCTATTGAGACCAAAAAATCCAATTCAAGATACAATATAGATCAATGAATTATAAATACTTTTTTTTGGGGGAAAGAGTGTATATCTATATTAAATAAATGAGACTATAGAAATAGATGATACCTTGATATATTTCACTGTACTCCTAGCTCCAAGACATGTAACTCTTCTCCTTAGCCACAAACTCACCCAGTTGAACAAGCATGACCTAGCACCATATCGTGGTAAGAAAGCGAATGAAGCTCTCACATAGGCTTTATTCACACTAGTGTTGATTCCCAACAATCAACAATATGTAGAAAACTCAAGTACAAAGGATATTTATGTAATTCACCAGTATAAAGATGCTTATATTTCTAATTATATATCTCACCCCCTAGATTTGGATTCTTCTATATATTATTGGAGGAGCTTGAAGATAGGATTCATGGCATGTGAACTAAGAAAATCAGAGTCATGCACAAGTTGCTTACTCAATTATGAGATTTTTCCAACCCATTCCTTGTTGATTTCCTTGTAAATATCCAAGTTATTGAAGTTCCAAGGGGTGGTGATAGGTTTTGTATGGGAAAACCATGATTGCGCCTTATCTATGAGGAAGTCATGGCCAGCTTCCCTTCTTCTAGGAAAAAATGCATCCAAGTATTTTTATAAGATTTTGTGAGAAATTTCCTTGGTGAAACTGCAATTAAAATTCATAACATCATTACTTGGCCTATGGTACACAATAAAAGTACAATAGATTCCCCCTAATGTATGATTTCATAAGAGGAACTAATGTCCAAAACACATTACAAAAACACATGGTGATGAGTGGCTTAAGGAGGAGCTCTATGGATCAAGGAACTAGGAAGAATATGCAAACAAAGATCAACATATCATATATAGATCACCCTCAAGGTGGGCATACCCATGATCAAATATATGAATAAACACGACTTTTAACAAAATACACTATGATCACAGAATAGCACATGGTGGATCCATGTCATATAAGATATCATAGCCATGAGAAATATAATGTGGATCTATGTCATAGAATACATTAGGAAGACATATATCAAGATCGAGAGTGCCAATGTGGCCTTAAAAGTACTTATGAAGCAATAATATAAACTTGCACAACTCGGGAAGGGTAAAATTGATGGAGAAATTCCTTAGCCCAACATATTCAAATCAAACTTATTAATTGTACAAATATACATCATGTGAATAAATGAATTGATATCAAGCATGGTAGAAACTATCTAATTACCAGTCATTGATGAATACCATTAACATATGTGAGGGGACCCACCAATAATGAAAATAGAGCTCATAGTACATAGTACAATATAGTGAGTGTGAATATAGGCTGTAATTTTGAACACTTGTAGAATCGATCAATCGGGGGTCATTGATGTGAACCCATTGTTTATCATAAGGAATCCTACCATTGACGTCTATAAGTCCCAAGTTACTATCTGGTTTCTAGATCCACTTCTTAGATAATGATCTAGTATCGATAGGAAGAGATTTTCAAAAGGAAGGATTTAATGTATCACACATTAATCTATATGAAACAATAACTAAGAGATTTTGTGAAGAGAGAAATGAGCAAGTACAAAAAACACGGGGATGGATGACATAAAAGGTCAACATGGTTGAATAATGGATGACTTAGGTTCAATATCCCTTGGACATATAACATGACATAACAAGGACTTGGGAAACATTGACTCAAAAGGGCCAATCAAATAGTGAAACAACATATGAGGCACTAAAGCATGCTCCATAATGACTAGAAGAATAACCAACTAGAGGAGTAAAAAACTCATAATCAAGGTAAAACTACTAAGGAAATATAAATCCCAAATTGACACAAATAGGTTTCATTTTTAAGGGTAATAAAAACTGAGAGATGAAATTCAAACTAAATACAAATCGAGAACCACCCCCCCCCATTTTTTTACATTTTTTTTGTATTTTTGTGTCTTTTTCATGTTTTTATGAGCATGAAAAAGAGACAAAAGTATGCTACATTGGAGAAAATGAGTAGCTCAGTGGAATGCAACTACATTCCAAGTTCATGGAACAAACCTATGCAAAAAAAGTGTCGGGAAAGTGATGTCCACTCATAGTTGTTTTCTGTAGGGATAAATGGTCGCAAAATAGAGGAAAATTAATGCAAATGACAAATGGTCGAGAGTGATTGCAAAGTGAAAAGAATGATCAAGAAAACAACAGTGTAGTATTATGCACCAAGATGAAAAAGGCAATAAGCACATGCAACTGCAAGGAAACAAAAATAATGGGAACCCCTTCAAGACATGGCTAGAAAACATATTAAGAGAGAAGCATGAGGTCTCAAGTTTTAAATCATGGTAGGGATAAATACGAGTTCCCAATCCAATGAGTAAACATAGGATGGGTGCTGTTAACTCCCAAAGTAAAACCATCCTTTCGGTTGAACTTTGTAGAGGATATCCTAAGCTATTAATTGCATGCTCAGCTAGTTTTCTGTTTTCATAGTTCAATAAAAATTTTGATACTTGGTTTTATCCAAAAGGTGGAAAAAAGTGACTTTCGGTGGTTTAGGCGAGCCCCCAGCGTGCTCATTAACCACCGAAAACGTTCGATTTCGTCAGCAAAATGGTCGATTTGAAATGCAAAGCAACCACCGAAAGGGTTTGGTCGAGCAAAAAGAAAGCTCATTCTTTCGCACGAGCCATGTGTCAAAACGTTGCAATGATGGAAGTTTCCAACCGCCGATAAGCTCGTGTTGGAGGACATGATGACCGTTCGTGGTTTCGACCGAAAGGTTCCAGATTTCGGCGCATTATCCTTAGCACGTCATCTCCAAATCTACGCTAATCAATGACAGTCAGTCACGGTCGCACGGGGTTTCATTCCTTCTCAGCAACAGATAGTTTCATGATTAATTGACAGGTTATGTGTTCAGTTTTAAACTCCAAACGTCATATAGAGCCCGAAGATCGCCGAAGATATTTGCCAAACACGCGATTTTCAAGAAAATCGTGATTCCCAAATCTCAGTTCCTCCATTCGGGCGATTGGAATGTGGTCTCCAAATTCAAGCAGGGAGCTCGATCCAAGTAATGCGGAGTGGGTTATCGGGTAAGTCATAAACCTTTCTCTATTAAAACATCTCAGGAATTCAATTGCCCCGAAAAGGTTGAAATTTCGTTTTCCCTTCCTAACTGTCACATAGCTGTGGGTCGGTTTCTTCACACATTTTTGGTCTGCAATTCCTGTTATGTAAAAAAATTCATAGATGTATTTCCCCCCCGAAAAGATGAAGATTCGGTGCCCCTGTCAGTCTGTCATTCGAATGCCTGTCGAATTTCCAATGCATTTGTAAAAACCCTATACCCTATCCAATCATTCAACAGTCTGTTTGTA